>VXBL01003768.1:79336-149267 GCA_013400195.1 Aramus guarauna | reverse complement strand
AAAAAAAAAAAAGCAGAGAGAGAGAGATGTTTTCTAATCACAGAATTGCGTTATGTTCCAACCACAGCTTCACATCAGTTGGCAATTTGAAACTCTAGACATGTTATTTCATTTCACTGCAGGGCACAACAGAGTTCAGATACTGTTGACTATGAACAAACTGGTAAAGTTCTCCAGCTATTAATGTGGAAGAAAGAAAACCTCCATGCAGGCACTGTCTATTTGTTGGCAAGGGATAAAGAAAACTAATTGATTTTGTACTCCAAGCCTTACTAATTATTTTAGACTGACACAAGTAGATTTTTTTAATGAGCTTTTTATATATCACTCAAAATCTTTTTTGTTGACTTGCATAAATTTTGAAAAACTAAAGCAGATAATTACTTAACTGAATAAAATCCAAAGTCTACATGTTTTAAAATCTTCCAGGACATTAAAAAACTAATGCGATACTTGTGAGAAGCCTGATCCAAAGCCCACTGAAGTCAGTATGAGTCTTTCCATCAAATGCAGTGGGCTTGGATCAGGTCTTTGGTGTAAAAACATAGAATTCAGAAGGAAGATGATCAAATAATGTACTTGCCTGATCTAGGAAAATTAATCTATAATTTACAGTATGTTTTACTGATATTGAGACGTCATCTCAGATTCATCTCTCTGCTACACCACTTAATTATGTGTGTTGTAAATCCTCAGGCTTATATCTGAATACATCATGCAACCACAAATTCTACTCCTCTTCCAGGCATTCAAGCAAATTAATTCCTTGCCCAGCCATTTTGTATTTTAGTTGTTTTGCTGCTTTTTGCAGATAGGAACACACTAACTTTTCTGAAATCGATGCCTCAGTTCCTCATTGCTCTCTTCAGTCCTTTCTGCACACCGAGTAGCCTCAATCTACTTCATTGCCACTGCTCAAAAATTGGGGCTTATTGCACAACCCCCTGTCTGTGACCTCTAACACACTGCTCAGTACCCTGAAAGACCCAAATTGTCAGGAACAGCCCCAAGCTGTACAGAAAGTGTCATGACTTCTGGTGGTATAGTTGGAATTTCAAACACAAAAATGGTTTTTTTGTGTCACTTGCATGTCTAGAAGATCATGAGGTTTTGAGTACACCGCACGTATGAAGCATCCCTACAGGATGATGTCTCATCCATTTATCTAGTTTATATGGAGCTGGATAATGCTTTTCCTGGAGCTCCAAGCACAGCATCCCATCCTTCCACAATTCCTTTCTTCAGAAAGAGTGGCGTGAAGAAAGTCTAATAACTCAAGGGTAAAAAATAGATTAACATGGAGGTCTTCTTGGTACAGTCCTTTATAAAGGACTAGAAACTGTAGGAACCCAGCGGGAGCTCAGTGCAGACCCCCAGTGTGCTCTGTAGCTGGAAGACCTTGTCATGACAGTCTCCTTCACCAAGCAGAATCATTCTGGAGAACTGCTGAGCTTACTAATACTGCAGCCTTCCCAGCTCTGTTAAATGGTGCAGTCTTCTTCTGCCTCTGTGCTTGGGATATGCTGACAAGAAGTCAGATTAAAATTGTGTATGTGTACCTTTCCAAATTTGCATGGTCCCTGATGCCTCTTGCAGCCTCCAGCCTGTGAGGGTGATTCGATTCGTGCTTTGAATATCAAAAGACCCTTCTGCCTCTTCCTGCATATTTCCCTAAGAAATCAACACTCAGGCTGCAATTGCAAAACATTCATGTGCCACATATGCGTGTTCCTCCCTCTGCTAAAAGTATGTTTAACCGGGCAGATGTGATAACTTCTGCCTGTGAGGAAACTGAAGAGAGACAGCTGACCTGCAGGCAGCTTGTGTTCTCTGCACGGTGCAGGTTCCCAGGGTACACAGCAGAGGGTATCGCCAGAAGCTGAATGCACGTCAGGGAGCAGCAAGAGCCGGGCTGCTCCCCCAGGGCCAGGAGCTTTGGGGGACCCCAGGGAGGGTAGGGCAGAGCTCCCACCAGCCGGGGCCCATCCCACAGTACCTGAGTGAGGTGAGCAGGACAGACCTTGAGATGGTGGCCAGTCCAACCAAGAGTGCAGATCATAAAGCATTATCATGGTGATGAGGTAGGTCCGAGATTGAACTGGGAAGTCAGTTTGCAGGTCAGTGTTGGGATCGGGACCGGTGATCACCAGACAGGGCCATAGGGATGAGGCAGGGCCAAGGTCAAGCCAGGAAATCAGTCTGTAGGTTGAGGTCAGCATCAAGGAGCAGCCATGGGCCTGCATTTATATACATTGATGAGACCCCCCTCAGCCTTTTCTTCTCCAGGTTGAACAGTCCTAGCTCTCTCAGCCTTTCTTCATGTCAGGTGCTCCAATCCCTTCATCGTCATCATCATAGCCCTTCCTTGGACTCTCTCGTATATGTCCATGTCTCTCTTATACTGGGAAGCCCAGAACTGGACACACCACTCCAGGTGTGGCCTCCCCAGTGCTGAGTAGAGGTTACCAGTGACTAGTGAAAACTGTCCATGTGGCTGGAACGCAGTTTTCTTCTAACTTTGACCCAGGTTACATGACTCATTTCAGCACCTTCAGATTGTCTATTGCAATACAATTACAATATTACAGGAGTTGCCGATGTGCATTGCACAATGGAGTGTTCCTTGGCATGCCCTCAGCTTGTCCTACTGACATGCTGCTTCTTGTTCTCCTGACAAGTCTACTCTGAATAGTAGGGCTTTCATCTCAATTCTCCTATTTGCCTTAAGCTGAAAACACTAATGGTTTATTGTTGTTGACTCCAAAGCTAAATGAGTTTTTCCTGTAGTGTGTCTGGTTGAGTTAATGTTATAGCAGTATGTTAAGCACAGGCTTTTACGTATGAAATGATGTACTGTGAGAACAGTTTTATTGTTTCTCAATTTTAATTGTTTCAATTTGCTTCAAACTTATGAACAATTTACCTGTATTATGAGCTAAATGCAAACATCCTGCTTTCATAAGAGCTGTTTGCTAGAAATTTGGATGGATGTTCAAACAGAAAGTCCATATTGTTCAATAGTATTATTAAAGGCTCTGAAATCAGAGTAAGTTGCATGAGCATACTAGATAATGTCCCCTCTAGAAGAGTGGCCTTGTCCCTCTGAGACATCTAGTAGCTCAAAGCAACAGCAGCAGATCCCAGTTTTCTTGGAAGTAGCTGGGAAGTAACAGACTAGGAAGCTATACAAACTGGGCAAATATCAAGGGAAATGTTTTGTTTGCCTGTTCATTTAGCCACCATATCTTTTAAAAATATTATCTTTTCATGATGAAAGGATGCTCAATAGCATCTGAATGATAATGTCTTTGGTGTAGAAAAGAAGTTATATGAACAAGAAATTCCAAAGTATAATTTAGATACAGATTGTTCCTTTTGTTTGTTTGTTTTTATTTTCCATTAATTTTGCTTAAATTTGTCTTTTCTTTTTGGTATTCACCAAATGCTTCATATTTCCTTGTTTTTCTAAAGAGGTCTTCTGTATTTTTAAGTGGTATGGTTGCAGGCAAAAATACTGGCTGCATTTATTGCACACTTTACTGGTACACGTTATAAACATGCATCATACCACCTTCCTGGAGAGAGAGCACCGAAGTGTCTCCAGGTGCAGCTGCTGGTACAGATGTGGTTCTATTGGAACAGTGCCGCCCGCTTTGGAAAAAGTGGTGCCCGGAATAAACTAAACAGCACCAGAGTATCTTTGAACTGCATTCATTGCAAGCACTTTCCTTCATGCCTTACACCAGCAAGCCTGCAATGACAGACGATTCCTTGAAGAGGCTTGGCTCATGCAGGATGGAATTCATTGGCTTTTCCAGCAACACTGGGGTCTGAGCACTGTAACTTTTCTCCGATATCACGGTTCAGGATCGGCAGGCAGAGACGGAGGTGTAACTAAGCATACAACACTATTAATGAATCTCATCAAAAGAAGATCACAAAATCCTTGAGCTGCATAAATCTCTAGAGGCTATCTACAACTAATTTTCTCAGCTGTGTTGTTTCTCCAAGCTCCCTGTAATAATGAAACAGCACTTACACCTTTTAAACAACATATTGTGTAAATTATAAGTGACACATAACCCTCCCAGCAAGCCAAGGAAAATGACAGCATTAAATTCCCAGCAGCTATCAGAATACATTAACAATTTTAGAAGAACATGACTTTTGAGAAGACAAATTTTAAATGAATAAACATGAATCTACAAGGTTGCATCAGAGCATGGGATTCATCCGCAGCATTTTTCTTCAGTGTCACGTAACTCTATCCAAAGAAAAGCAAAACCACCCTTGATTAGAAAGATACTCACGGTTACAGTGAGTTAATCTCACCTCTGATCACAAATTTGTCAAAACTCAGCAGCTTTAGCTCAGAAGGGATTTATGTTGGACTGAAGTGGAAGAACTTATCAGCTCCTATCACAGAAAGCAGCCCTTGCAAACCACAGAGGGACAGATGGAATAATTAGGGTTACAGCTTCGGTTGATTTGACTATAGTATCCTTTCAGCTGCTGCTCCCTTCTGTGCACTGCACTTGTCAATGTCACGACACAGCCTTTCAAGTGACCAGCTTTGCTGCAGTAATATGGTCTATGTCACAAGCATCCATCTGTTTGGGACTTGAGCTTGGCAAAGGAACAGCAGTAAATAACCTGGCGCCTACAAGCCAGCGGCGCATCCAGCCAGGCAGCTCCGAGGCAGTGGAGGAGTGGACACATGCTCAGCTCCAGCTGGGATGCTCTGGACTGCTCCTCTGTTTCCCCTTCTAGCTGGTAGTTGCCTCCATGTCTCCCTCTGTTACTAGCAAAGGTGGTTGGGGAGTTTCACACTATGTTGTGGTGGGGCTTGTGGCAGCTCACTTTTGTTGTCAGGTTGGTGAAAGTCACTGTCTCCCTGGATCAGTAACAGGCAGCGATGAGGTCCCATGCTGCCTACATTGTCCCCAGTAGTATATTCAGTGCTCAAGCCTAAACCAAGGACCATACTGCCACAGGCACATGCCAAGCAATCACTGGAGCAGCTCCCAGGGTCACTTTGAAAAGACTGTCACTCACAGCCACCTTTGGGCTGCAAGAGCAGTTGAATTTCAGGAGGACACGGATAATGTCTAAGGACAGAGTAGGTCCCTTAGCCCTCTACTTTCAGCCTAATGCCATGTCTCAAAGTTGCAGACCTCCAAATCCATCCCGGCAGCTTTTGAGCAATGCAATAAGTGAAACCTGCTGAATCAGCAGCTCTGGGAGAGGAGAATTAGGCAGAAAAGCTTTCAGAGCTGCCAAATTTTCAAGTAATGGCATGGCACAAAAGGCAGAAGGCAGTCAGATAACATGCAGGGAGCCGGCTGGAAGGCCCTGGAGATCACTGCACAATCTACAAGGAGAGCAAAGGGCATGTAAGCAGCACAGAAAAGTGGAAAGTACCATGACTATTGGAAGCAATGCAAAGGGGTCCCCTGGGAAAGTACGTTTCCATGCAAAGAGCCAGATAAGAAGTGAGGTGATTCACTATTCATGCAGAGGACAAAACACAGTCCTGGCAGTCTGCACAGCTGATAGACAGACTAAGCAGAGACCAAGGTCAATTGCTGTGTAATTCATATTCGTATCAAAACATGTATAGTGCAGAACAGCGGATATTTGCATAAGCAGTGAAAAACTGCATAGCACATATTGGTGTAAGAAATACTCAGAGATCAATTAATTAAAATCTAGACTAAGAAAATGAGAGTATGAAATGCTCTCATTGAAAAAGAAGCTACAAATGGAGACTAAGCTGACAGCAGAAAGCAATGCTGTAGAGAGAGAAACTCAGATGTTCAAGCGGATGCATAACTTGTTGCAACAGGAATGCAAGTTAACCAGAGCTTTGAAACAGATCTTCCCAAAATAAACGCTCCAACTGAGAGTACAAAGACTTTAAAGTTGGAAAAGTCAGGTTTCATTAGAGTATAAACTCGAATTTTATACTTCTTTTGCAGAGAAAACCCATAGTCCTAAGTCAGGCTGAATAGAAATAAGAAGCTTATAGAAGGCTCTTCCCCCCATCCATCATGTCTTTGCAGGGCAAGCCTCTGTTTCCAGTTTGGTTCTTAAGTCAATTCAGGGATTTCCTGAATTGCAAATTGAGGCATTTTCTCTTTCTGTTAGCAGCGAGACAGGCAACACCTGGAGCAGTAAATGGGGCAGGCACAGACCTCTCTCTGCTTCTAAAGCCAGTTGGTACAGTACACATCACATCCACAGGGCAAAATGCACTTCCATTGTAAGTAGGGCATCTATACCAAAATTGCCTAATCAGGAATGGTCCCTTCATCTTGTGGTCCCATGGCTCCTTGCATCTGCCATGTCACTCACAGCCTCAGGCTCTGCATGTCACTTGGGTCCTCCTCTCCTTGAGTATGTCCCACTGCTCCCCAGGGAAGGAGCAACCTCGCCCTCACTCCCCTCACCCCAGACCCAGCTGCTCTGTCTTAGAGATTCTTGAAATCTCCATTAACCAGTTAGGGTGGTTTAACTATGCATTTGAATTTTTAAAAAAGAGGATATCAAAATGGGGGATGTTTTGTTAGATTAAACCAGAAATATGCACTTGTATTTCCATACTCTGGAATGTGGTTATAGAAAATGGGTCAGTCTCGGTCATAGCATTGGATATTAATCCTTGGAATATGGTAAATGGAAACAATCTGCACCAAATATTGTAAGATGTGTAGGAAATTTGGTACTGAAAAACCAACAGCAGTCCTGAGACTTCAGATCAACAAAGGTAAATCAAATGACATGTTTGTATACTGATGAGAAGAGCAATGTAAGCGTATCTAGCAGTTAATAGGCATAAATATCTGCAAGATGGGTAGCGTATGTCCTTAAGAGCATTCGCTGCTGTTAATAGCTTGGTGAAGAGAGAAATCTTTCTGGCTCCCAACAACTCCAAAGATTTATGAGGATCATTACAAGGCCTATGAATGCAAGGCATTTGGAAGTGAGAACTGGAAAAACTCTAACAAAGCAATGAGAGACAGATGAATGCTTCTGAAAATGATAGAATGTTGGCTACATTCAGAGAGAAAGATGCATGGAAAATGATATAATAATCAGCTAACAAGTTTCTCCCCAATAACTCTCAAGTAAACAAAGTCACTATTGGATAAGAAATGCCATCATATAGATGCAGAACCGGCTAAAAGAGATGGAATGTGGTTGAAATAAGCAGTCAATTTTCATAGTGGGGGGTGATTCTTAATGAAACCCCATGGGGATCTCTGCTGTGGCCTGTGCTGCTCAATATCTTCTTAAATGATTTTGAGAAGGGGATGAATAGGAAAGTGAAAGCATTTGCTGGTGATAAGCTTTCAGGCTAGTTAAGATGAAAGCTGACTTTGAAAAACTGCAGAGGGACCTTGTAGAATGGACAATAAAAATGGGCAGATAAAGGTACGTGTAAAGGGATTTAAAAGATTTTAAACAAACCCAGCTTTACATGCAAAGTGATGGGCTCTGACTTGACTATTATCTCTTAGAAAGAAGATCTCATGGTTATAGTGGGTATTATTAAAGCATCATTTCCACGCACACTCTTGATATAAATTAGGTGTCAGTGACTGTTAGCAAAGGAATAGACAACAAAACAAAGCCACTGTGAAAGTCCTTCTGCATCCATATCTTCATTATTGTAATTTGTGTTGTTCGACTCAAAATGTGAATCGGGAAAGGTGCAGAGAATAACAACATAGATGATGTGACTGTGCTTCTGTGTAAAAAACTGTTGAATACAGGCAGATCCTTCAGCTTGGAGAAGTGATGACTGAGGAGAATATGACAGGCATCTTTAAGATCCTGAGTAGCAGGGAGGACGTGGCTGCACAGCAGCTCTATTTCCTACTGACAAGCTGAAAGGCCTGGGATGAATTCAGCAAGGACAGCTTCGCGCCGAGGCTTAGCTGTGGAACTTCTTTGGCAGCTTCTGGTTTATTTCCAGACTTACTCTATGCAAGATGTCTCTGTGTTTACTCCTACCTCTCACCTCAATGCCTTGGCCAAGGATCCCTTATGCATGCCCTGGCGATTCCAGCTGGCATAGCCAGCATAGGAAAGAACAGAAATATTCTTATACATACCAATGAGAAGGTTAGCCTCCTGGTACAGATGGTATCCACTCTCTTCATTGCACTAAGCATTTCTCAAGGTTTGGACTTGAAAGCTAAGTGACCTGCATGCATAGAAATGCATGTTCAAGACAATCCCAAAAGGACCAAGAAAAACCCATATGTTAAAGCAGGTATCAAAGTACTTCTCATATTCATTATCCTCTTGTCATTCCTTCTCTCATAATGAACACAGAAAACAATGTCTTTTCTTTTCCTAGAGCACTGCAAGTGCTATTGTAGGGTTCAACCCCAAACACATCTACCTCATGGCTTGGGGGATGAAATAATCCATTGTTTCCGTAGCAACAGTAAGCACTAGGAAACTCAGGGAAATCAGATGATGAAGCCTCTGAAGGGCTTAGCACTTAGCTTGAGAGTTAGTGTCTCGAATAAATTCATTGTGTCAGAAAGATCCTAAATTCAGAGTTACCCTTTCAATCAGGAAACAGCAAGATACCCAGCTCACTGGCTCCAAATTGTTTTGGTGGTTTAGGCACAGCTCTGTTAACCTTTAAACTACAATCAACTACAATGGAGGTGCACATTAGATCAGTATCTGCTTTTTCATATTAAAAAAAAAAAACCAACCAACCAAACAAACAAAAACAAACAAAAAAAACCCAACAAACAAACAAAACAAAACCCAAAAACCTATGATAAAGTAACAAAGAAAAATTAAGTTCAATTTAGGTACAAGTTGGTATACAGAAACCACAATACGTGGACCATGCTTGATTTCACTGATAGTCAGAGGTTTGTACATGCTAACCTAGAGAAATCATTGAGGAAATTAGATATTCTTTTAAATGTCTGGAGAATATATGTGCTTACATAAACACAGTATATGCTGTCCCCTAAATTTCTACTTGCAATTAAATAATCTACTTACAGTTTTGTACTTACTGGTCAAAAATTTTCATTGACTATCTATGCAACAGGAATCTTTGAAAATTAATACTATTCTTCTTGTCCTAATACCATTGGGAAAATCATGCCACAAATATCTATACCATTTTTTAGTTTGTACCACAAAGCTATACTGGAGTGCTACAGATCAGATGTAAAGACAAATGTACAGATCAAGATGGAGGCCAAATGTATTTTCTATCTGCAACTGTATAAAAGTAATGAGGACTTATCCATGCAGAAGGGATTTGTTTAACATTTTGGCTTAAGAATTCAAGAATGTTGGACTGGAAAGGACATCCAGAGTCAGTTTCTGCAGCTAGAGGTAGCTACATCATGTAATTCTTTAGAGGAATTTAACAAGCTGGCACAAGAGTGACACAACCAAGGGTCGGTTCAGCTGCTCCTCTCACAGGCATTGAGACCTGTATTAGTGCCTAGTCTCAGCTGCTGCGACAGAAGGGCACAGATCTGCCAGGTCCATGAGGATGACCCAAATACTCTAGAGCATCTTCACTGGGGTCTGATACCTATGCTTAAGCAACTGTCTTGTGCAACTGAACACAGATGCCAGACTTCAGGAGACTCCAGAAGACCCCCATGAGCTCCCATTTAGAGTTGGTGGAGCTTGTCCTGGTTTTTGGCTGGGATAGAGTTAATTTTCACAAGCTAGGAGGGGACACAGCCAGTACAGGTGACCCAAACTAGCCAAAGGGGTATTCCATACCATATGACGTCATGCTCAGTATGTAAAGGGAGCTGGCCAGGGAGGAGCAGTGGCTCAAGGACAGGCTGGGTGTCCAGTCATTGGGTGAGAAAATTACCTAGTGTATCACCCTCTTTGTATATTCTGTTTTAAGTACTGTTTTTGTTATTTTCTTCTTCCTTTGCTATCCTAGTAAACTGTCCTTATCCCAGCCCATAAGTTTTACCTTTTTCTTCCCATTCTTCTCCCCATCCCACCAGGGAGGAGAAGTGAGTGGTGCTCAGCTGCCAGCTGGGTCTAAACCACGACAGAGCTCTAAACACTCAAGGCTATGGCATTATTCAGCTGATCAACACTAGAACTCAGTTTGCTCAAACCAAGGTATCTAGCACTTTTTAAGATGCCAGACAACATCACATATGTATTTATGGATTTCACAGCAAGTTCTTGTCTTACCAGAGGCTAGGTGAGATAGCCTACAGCATCTTAAATAGCTGTAGATCATTTGGGGCAACTAAGTTCTATGTCTTTACTTTAGGGTGAGCTGAGCTGTTCTCTAGGTGCTGTTCACTATAATGAGGGCTTAAAAACCTGTTACATCTGTAAACACCTACATGTATATAGCCAAATTAGGTATTATTTCACACTGAATCTTGCCCTGGGTTTCAATACCTTCAGAGATCCGATGTTCCCATCCAGAATTAAGTCCTCCTCTCCACCCTGCAGTTCCTCATCAGATCCATTTCCTTTTTCTCCTTCCTCTCCACTCACTGTTTTTCACTATTGGTCCCTAGTTCCTCTCTCGTGTCTCTCTTCAAATCCTAATTACAGATTTTCTCTTTCTGCCTCTGAAATCAGTCTTGCTAACCTGTTTGTCTCCCTTTTCCCAAAGTCAAGCCAGTTTCTGTTCCCTCTGCATTCAAATAAGGTAGCTTCTCCAGGCACATTGCAGAAAAAAGCACCCGTGGGTCTGTAAGTGTATAGGAAATGCAGCTCTCCTCCCACTTCCCATCACTGTCTAGGGGACTGAGAAGGGAAAGAGGCGGCACAGCTGCTCTGCTTTGTATACATGAAAACTGCAGAGATGTATGGACGTCTAAACTGTGATTAACATTTGATGAGCATGAGTGAATGGTGAAAGTTTAATCAAATTTGGACATATTAATGGGAAAGTGAAAAGTTCACACCTTGCATAAAGGGTACCCCTTAGCAGATTTGATGCCTCTGTGTCAGAATATAAAGCCACCAGAGCTTTTCAAAGAAAAGTGATCAATTGCTGTTTTGTACAAAATCAGTTTTGTTTTGGTCTTATTCCAGTGTTGTTGTCAAAGATGCATTGACTTAAACTGTTCAAAAGCACTCAACTCAAGGTTCTGCTATACAGTGATGAAAGCCAAGGCCTGGGCAGCTTAGATAACTGATGGTGCTTCCAGTCACTTCATCTAATACTGCGACCTCTTAGCTACAATAATACTTATGACCTTGTGTTCCAGCCCTTACTAAAGTTGCAGTAATTCCTATTTAGGCAGCACTACATTGCTTCTCTCAACACTTTATGCTGTTCAAGTGGTTGCATTGCTGTTAACCAAGCCACAAACTGTTGGTCTGTCCCCTTCAAGCTGCTCCTGGCCACTTGGGAAGAGATTGCTCTGCACAACGGCATTTTCCTACTGGCACGAAACACTCGCAGCAGCAGTCAGGATGTGAAGTTTTTAAACTAAATGTTTATCTGGACAACCCAGAAAATGAAAGGCACACCCATCCTTTCAGGTGCTAGGCATTCAATTCAAGGAAGATGAAAAGCCATATAATCCACCAACTATTGCTTTGAGGATATTTGTTGTCGCATCTCCACTTTCTTTTGACATGTCATCTTTTCACAAAATCAGGCTCTTTCATCAATTTGCAGGTTCTGGATTCATGTTTTAGAGGTACCAAACTGCAGGTGCCATTTATATCCGGCAATGGCACAACATTTGAAAGTGACAGCACATTTGACAGAATATATAAAATTACATCTTTCCCCAGTATATCCAAGGAATACCCAAAGTAACCCATATGGTTTGGACCAGTATAATGCCACAGTCCCACTGAAGTCAATGGTATTACATTAGCAGCGGCTGTGCTTTTTATCACTAATTCAGCAGAGCACTTAAATATCTGCTGATCTATCTCATCCCTTGATCTGAAGCCAAAGATAATTTTGTATAGAAAAATATACTAGAATGTGAATGTATAAAATTGCAGTTAATATTGTTGCTCAGCTTACAGGTGGAATCAGCTTCAGGTTATTCTGCCTCAAAATAGTGCCATCGTGCGGCATGTACAGGACAACCAGGTGATCAGGCTCAGTCAGCATGGGTTCATGAAAGGCAGGTCCTGCTTGGCTACCCTGATCTCCTTCTATGACATGGTGACACACTCAGTGGATGAGGGAAAGGCTGTGGATGTTGTCTGCTTAGACTTCAGTAAGACTTTGACACCATTTCTCACAGCATTCTGCTGGAGAAACTGGCTGCTTATCACTTGGATGGGTATATGCTTCACTGGTTTAAAAACTGGATGGATGGCCGGGCACAAAGAGGTGTGGTGAATGGATTTAAATCCAGTTGGCGGCTGGTCACAAGCAGTGTTCCCCGGGGCTCAGTGTTCGGGCCAATTCTCTTTAATACCTTCATCAGTGGTCTGGACAAGGGGATTGAGTGCACCTTCAGTAAGTTTGCAGACAACACCAACTTGTGTGGGAGTGTTGATCTGCTGGAGGGTAGGAAGGCTCTGCAGAGTGACCTGGACAGGCTGGATTGATGGGCTGAGACCAACTGTACAAGGTTCAACAAGGGTCAGTGCCAGGTTCTGCACTTGGGTCACAACAGCCCCACGCAATGCTACAGGCTTGGGGAACAGTGACTGGAAAACTGCCCAGCTGAAAAGAACCTGGGGGTGTTGGTCAACAGCCAGCTGAATATGACCGGCAGTGTGCCCAGGTGGCACAGAAGGCCAAGAGCATCCTGGCTTGTATCAGAAATAGCGTGACCAGCAGGAGTAGGGAAGTGATTGTCCCCCTATATTCAGCATTGGTGAGGCCGCAACTCAAGTATTGTGTTCAGTTTTGGGTCCCTCACTACAAGACAGACATTGAGGTGCTGGAGTGTGTCCAGAGAAGGGCAACAAAGCTGGTCATGGGTCTAGAGAATGAATCTTATGAGAAGCACCTGAGGGAACTGGGATTGTTTAGCCTAGAGAAGAGGAGGCTGAGGGGAGACCTTATTGCTCTCTACAACTACCTGAAAGGAGGTTGTAGCCAGGTGGGTGTTGGTCTCTGCTCTAAGGTAGCAAGTGATGGAACAAGAGGAAATGGCCTCAAGTTGCATCAGGAGAGGCTTAGATTGGATATTAGGAGAAATTTCTTCACCAAAAGGGTTGTCAAGCATTGGAACAGGCTGCCCAGGGAAGTGGTGGAGTCACCATCCCTGGAGGGATTTAAAAGACGTGTAGATTTGGCACCCAGGGACATGGTTTAATAGTGGACTTGGCAGTGCTAGGTTAACAGTTGGACTTGATGGTGTTAAAGGTCTTTCCCAACCAAAAATGATTCTATAATTCCATGATTCTATGAAAATTAGCCCTGCTTTAAGCAAAGCACAGACTGGAGTGCTTCAGTGAATAGGAATAAATTATTGAAATGACACCTTAAGATTTGATTCCTGGCTTTGCAGCAGAAAAATCAAGAAATACTCGGTTAATATGATAAAAAGCTATGTTGTCTTATTAGTGCTGTTGGACTCAGAAACATTCCATTTTTAAATAAGCAAATAGTGCTGGATACAGACATCAGTTACGGTACTTCAGAAAGGATGTATCAATTTATTAGAGATCTGGGAAAAGCTCCCATTATTTAATTAAGTGATAAAGCAATTATAGGAATAATAGACCATGTGTGCATTTAAATGTAGCAGTGTATTATCTTGGGTAAATTGTGGATGTCATACGTACAATAGTGCACACATACATTGAGCTGACAATTTTCACCTCCAAGTCCTAGAATACCAGTATTTTACAAATTAGGAAAGGAATGAAATAAAACATAAATCATTTATGGAGTATATCACTGTTAAAATGCTACCCATTAAATTGCTATTAATTAAACTCATTTAAATTCACTGGAATTGTGTCGCTTCACACAAGTGCCAGAGTGACTCACATAAAAATATGTCAGTAGTTTCTCTTCAAGGACATCAATACAATGACGTTTTTTTCCCCACTCATTGCAAAAAAAAAAAAAATTTCAAAGTATCTGTGATCCAGGCACTTCAAGCAATGACCCCTAGAAGAGCTGCAGGGTATACAGTGATAGGAGGTGTTATACTTCCCTGCCTGTGGAGCAATAGAGTAGTCTACTGAAGCCAGGCACGTGCCACAGTAGTTAACACAAAAGAAAGTTGTCTCATAAAACCTAGTAGGAGTCTGCTGAAGACTGCAAACATAGCAAAATAAAAAGTTTGCAATGGTGTTGCACAGATTGTCAGCTATGTAGAAGTCTGGACACTTCCTGAGTCAGTCTTAAAATTAACCCCGTTTTATTTCTAAGAGTACAAGTCTATTGTTAGAGAAAATTAGCTCTGCAACTCTGAATTCTTCCTGTTTTCTACCAATCCCCTCCCCCCCCTATTTTCATTTAGCAGAGAAACATTTGCAAACTGACACATTTTGTAACTCACAGCACCTTCCGTATGGGCTGATATTCAAAAGTAAATTCATACTATCAGGCTCACGCAACATTTGCATTCAGACAGGCAAGACTATGGCTAGCTATGTATCTTGTTACAAGTTTGACATTGAACTGAAGTCTATGGTGCACCTTTAGAGCGGTTTGAAAGAAGAGACAGCTTAATAGTTCATGGCAAATCAATGTGAAAAAAAAAAAGAAAAAAAAGAACATTACATGCAAAAAAACCCCAACCCTGAGTTTTGGAAAAACAAATGTGCCAAGCAACTCCCACCAACGTGCACCTGAGTACAAAGGAGAAGTTTCAGGACTGCCCATCTTTTAGTTACATATTTGCATTTTTTTTCCTTTGTGTGATTAGGGCACAACAAAGATGTACCATGTCTTGTGGCTTAAAGCAATGGCATACTTGAGATTTTGTCAGACTTTTGCGCATAATCAGTATAGAAACTCTGACAAATAAATCTCTTTTGTGGTGTGTTTTATTCCATTTTTTTCCCAGAGCATCCATGTGCTTTGAGTCAGTCACATCCCCTCTCACATACCATTACTTCTCTCAGATTCATTTTCTTCCTAGTCTTGGCCTACCTGAAGTTTTCTTTTCAGCAGCTCTCCCAAAGCACACTTGGAACTTATCTTTTAAAATCATCTTCAATCAATAGGGGAAAACCCATATCAATCAACCCTGGTCTGGGCCAAGAAGAGCAGCCTGGCCCAACTTATACTGCAGCATGCCCTTCCCAGACCCTAAAGCTGTGCCTACACGCACCTATCTGAGTACACTTATTCTGGTTCATTAAACTATGCCAGGCCCCCAGCGAGGCTCTGCCTGTACTGCTAAAATTTTGCATGGTTGCTAGCAGGCTTTTGGCCTGTGCTAATTCCCAACCACAGTTTGGGCGCAGCTCAGAAACCAGCATGGGCTGGGCGTCCTCCACCAGGCAGCTCGGTTGTGGTCACCCTGTGTGCACTGGTGGCTAAGAGAGCTTAATAGCATGGACATGCCCATAGTCCCCCTCAGGGACAGGGAAGAGACCTTAACATTTTGGTTTATTGGTACAGATACAGCATAAGTTTATTATAGCAAGCTCAGTGCCAAATACCTTCAAAATCTGCACAGCCTTGGGCATAAATACATTTAAGAACATCACCAAAGCCAACCTGCTCAGAGGTTTCAGAACACACAAGTCTTTTAGCATCCTCCAGCACCCCAGACTGCCAAACATACCCACCCAGGTCAGCATGGCCAGCACACCCCTCTCACTCTCCCACCACCTCACAGTGCCCCTCTTCCCCCACAGCGGGCACAGCTCTTCATGCCTTTCATGACATTAGCTGCGTTGAAGGAGCAGCTTCCCCTGCAACATGGGTGCAGTGGGGTGCCCACCTGCCTCTCCAGCCATGGCGCATCTTGTGTGAGGAACAGAGTGAGGAGATCTGATTGCAAACACCACCAGAGACAACTTCTGCAAAACGTTGTACTAAAACAGAGCATCCACTGCATGCCTGGTGCTCTCACAAGGGTAGGTGAGTTGTTCACGCACCAGCCATGGTATTTGGTGGGAGTGGGAAGAAACAGAATATTGCAGATGTCCTGTGATTTACATTACCTGTCAAAGCTGGAGATGATAAGATGGAGGATGTGACTACCTCAGAAGCACTCTCGAGCCTGCTAGTCTAAACAAAACTTCTGTGCCATCTCTCCAACACTTTTTTTTTCCTCTTGCCTGTTCCACTTATTAGCTCAGTGAGGCGGAGGCTTTGTTTCATCTTGGGAAAATAGAGATGTGAGCAGTGCCTGTAAACAGAAGTGGTTTTATGCAATTGCAATCTCTGTCAGCTCCTGGAATACAAATAGCAGTAAGAAAAAGTCACAATATCCCTACATCTCCGGGACTGTTTATTCCACATGCTTTGTATCTATGTATCACTGACACTGTGTGAAAAACTACTGAACCGAAGTAGGGAATTGCCCTGAGGAAGTTTAAGACATTATCATCTAGTTATTGATAAATGTATCTACTTTAAAAAACACCACAAATACAGATTAATCAATGTCAACAGTACTTTGCCTTCAACCAGTGTAGTCCTAAACTCATTCTGAGTATGAACAAAACTCTGGCTGAAGATTTGACATACAAGAATTATGTTACTTCAGTGGCCACATACAGCTCTACCGAGATCCAGCACCACGCAGAGCACTGAGCCTTCTTCCCGAGTCTCTCTCCATGTTTTCTTTCTCAGACAGTAGGTTGAAATCTGACAGTGAAAGGATAACATTAACTTTCAAATGTTCAATATCTTAGTTCTCACTCTGTAGCTGAGACCATCTGATAGGTAGGGAAGTTTAGTTTAATAAATTCATACTTGCAGTCATAGGTCTGCACAACACCACAATTCTTGACAAATATAGTGAGACTCTCAGCTTTGGAATTAACTTGGTTTATAAATCAAAAAGACTACTAAGTTTCTGCTTCTGGGTGTCTTCCATAACTCTGGAAATCAATGGCATCTCTTCCAATATAAAAGACAAAAAAGCATATAACTCAGCCTTTTTTTTTCCCCCAACATGGATTCTTGGGAACATAACATAATGCCAGGAGGTTGTTTATTGCCTTGCCCGTGTTGCTGCTTTCCCACACCTGTTTGATACATCCAAAGTGTTGCACTGTGTTTGGTATGCCATTTAGTATGATATTAAGTAGTCAATAATGGATTCAAATTCAAACTAAACCCAGTACATTACCATGTTTAATTCTGTTATTGAGTTGAATTTACTTCGTGCAGTTCTCCATGAAACTGTAGAGATTGGATTCAACTGGATCCTTTGAAGTTGTGCAGAGCAGTATATTATGGCATCCATATCTGTAGGAATTAATCCTGACTGTATTTTTAAGGAATTACAGTACTTAGAAGCCTCCAAATACTTACATATAGCACTGCTCATGAATGAAGTTAATCATACACATAAGCATTGCCAAGTCTGAGCTCTGTATGTGACATACTAATGGTTTCAGTTATGAACTGATTGACTAACCTCTGACATCAATAGACAGATTCTTACTGTCCTCAAGAGGTGTTGCGTAATGCGACAGGAATTCAAGTACAGGGACAAAATCTAGCTTCCTCTTTCAAGGGTATAAGACAGTTGGTTGTGAAGACTAGGAAAAAAAAAATCATCATTTCCAAAATAAAGAACTACATCCAATCAGCATTACAGAAGGCCTGTCTGCTTCTGCAGCATCAAGTATTCACCAATGTCAAAGCCAGATCAGCTGTCCAATCTAATACAGCAAATTACACATATTGATAGTTTGATTTCAATATGACAGTTCCTGTAAAGAGGTTATTCTTGGTATGAGGCATTTAATTAAAAGCCAAAGAGCTCAAAGTCACAAACTATCTCCATAATTCATGCCACTCTGCCTGGGTTTTCGAAGCCAGCATTGTTCCAAAGTGCCAGGTTCACAGTCAGTGTGTTCGGTTCTTATTTCAGTGATGTAAAACTTTTTTTTACCTCTGACAATTACTGACTGCATGATCAGTTGAGGCTATAAGGGTCCAAGGCTTTTAAACATCACCCTTGTATTATTACAACATATTATAAAAGTGGAGTTTTAAAACCATAAAAAAGTCCCAATAACTCTGCCCGTGTCTGAACTGTTCACTACATGGAAGTCCTTCAAATTAAAGAAATCTTGACTTGATCCCCCACATAGCAGCTAGAAGAACCAGAGTGACCAGAAGGAGCCCTAACAGCACTGGAGAGGACAGATCTCTGCAGGTTAGTGTAGCTGTTGAAAATTAAACAAATCCCTGTCTATCTAAATTTCACTGAAGATCTCTAATACAGCCCCAAAATGAAAGATTAGAATGATAGATTCAGGTCCTAACAGTCCTGAGTTTAAAGATCCCGTATGACCTTCAATAGTAACTCAGTAGATCTCTGAAAGGCATCAGTCTCCAACACATACCAACATGGAAGCCTTTCTGAAATATTATTTTCCTCATAGACTACATAATGGCTTCAAAGGAAATTGTTAAAGTGAACAAAATCTGTGTGTGAAAAGCTAATTCTTGACTTAATACCTAAATACGAATTTACGTTTGAGGCTAGCATTTAATTATCACATACCTGATGTGCATTTATGCTGTGCAGGCCCATGTAGTCCACTCAGCAGTCATGCTGAGCATCAACTTTCCAGTGAACCAAGCTTAACAAACTAACACCAGGAACTCCTTAGACTTTGACATTAAGTTTCTCTGTTTTAAGCAATGCATTTTGTATTTCCTCTCATTTTCTCCAACTACATTTTACAGCTGTTACCAATAGGCCTCTTGACCAACTCTTGATCTCTGGATACTCAGAAAAATAATTACTATTGCTATTCCTGGGATTCATTCTAGGCAAAACCAAAACAGGCAGAAGTCTATGGCAGTTGCTGCTCAGACAACAAAAGAAGCAGGTCCTCTTCCCCTTTTTGCCCATGCCAGGGTCAAGCTTAGTTGCTACTGCTGCCAGGCTTGATAGTGTGTATGGTGGAGGCAACTCCAGGTAGGTGGAGAGCAGACCTTTCCCAAAGGCACTGATCACTCTCCCATTGCTGCTGGTCACTCAGATTTACCAAGCCCAGGTTTTCAGACGTGTCATCCCATTCTCCTCACCCCCAGCCTCTTCCCACTTGGGGCTGCAGCAGTTCAGCCCTGTCTATTGGAGCAGCAAAGTTCAATATTGCCTGCACTGCTGGGAAAATTGGGTCTACCTCCAAATATTACAAGGTAAGGATATTCATATCAATTAATGCGTAATGTTTAGAATAAATGTGTGATTTATATAATTAACGGTACTTCTAAATTAATTACAATCCTCTCTTTGATTGACTATCCATCCCCTTCAGCTGTATAATCTTCAGTTTTGACATTTCTCTGCCCGCCTTCCGAATGCCAAGACTGTTCAGACTGCCCACTTTCCCCTGAGCGCTCACCTCTTTTAGCACACCTTTTAAAATGTCAGGGAGTTACTACTTAAAGCCTTGTTATGTAGTCTTGATTCCTTTCTTTTTGTTGGAAATTTTCTGTTCTGGAGATCTATTTCACCCTGAAGCCTGTCTCTGTCCTGTTGCTGGGACACCGCTGCTGGGACAGCAATACTACCTGCCTCCAGGAAACCAACAGGGAAGAGTTCAAGATGCTCTCTGAACTTCTTTCAGTCTCATGACCTTCACACCATAAGAAGAAGAAAGTAAGGAGGAGGGTAGAAAAGGCAGGTAGTAGTGTTATTTCTCACAAATGGAACCAGATGTGGTGGCACAACCAACAACAAGGAAATGCTAATTACATCATGATGCTCTGCTCCATATGCATGCACATCCAGTTTACCAGCTCCTTGGTGACAGACATGAGGTAAACCAACAGGCTCTGCCTCACAGCTGTGTCATCCCAGAAGAAGCTTTGGTGACCAGACACAGGATAACAGAATCACAGAGTTGTTGAGGTTGGAAGATACCTCTGGAGGTCATTTTTTCCAACCCTCTGCTCAAGAAGGGCCACCTAGAGCCAGGTGCCCAGGACCACGTCCAAGCAGCTTTTTAATATCTCCAAGGATACACCAGCAGCTCTTCCTCCCCTTCTTATGTTAAAGGCTCCAAGGAAGGGCTTGCTGACCAATGTTTTTGAGTCTGGTACGCCATCTGCTTTAGGCAGTAGATAAGGATCATTCTCGTTGTCCCTGCAGGATCAGACACTGGTCTCCTTTGCCTTGATGGTGGTGCAAATGCTGATGCACAGGGAAGGGTGGTTCCCCATGAAACATTCAGGTTGGCTTGATCTATGAAGAGGAACAAAGACTTTAGTAGCACAGAGATAGTGAATATATGCTATTATAAATTACGATGCAGTTTTTAGTGTTCTCTGCTGGTCCTCTTTTAAAAGACTGCATCCAAATAACCTGTGTTAACTGTTCTTAAGCTGTTTCAGCTCAGAGAAGTTCCACTTTGCACAGTATTACAGATAATATCTACCCCTACTCCCTTTCTTCTTCTTTCATTAATGTAAATGATTTAGTAATTATTTTAAATGATAGAACATAAAAATGAAATATGAGGTTCAAATGCATGATCCAGCAATTTAAAAGCTCTAGATAACCATGGACATTGTTTAATAACAAGAGTCAATTTGTTTCACAATATTTTCCATGCTGCCAAATCTGTTTGGCAATACTAGGGGCTGCACATTTCTGCAGCTTCTACTACCTGAGTCAAAATGCACTTCAGACTACTTCAGCCTTTACTTCCTGGCTACCGATGGCTTTCACAAGTCTTTCTGACTCTCCCTGCTGAGAGCACAGGGATTGTCCCACTTTGGTTTTCCCATGTCACTTCGTGATTGGAGTTACAGCATTTAATGCGAGCTTTGAAAACTCCAACATGGGATTTCACAGGGAACGATGGTGCATTTAGTTGCCTTCTCAAGCACGGGGTGCCTGTTTCCAAAATATTAGTTGCACCACTATTCATAATATCCCCTAGTGAATATTATTCTTTTCTTTTTAAAAACAGGCTGAGCAAGACTCCTCAGTTCTGCAGAATCTGAACTCTGGTTAAGGATATCGTCATCAGTTTATTTACTTACATTATTTTTGCATCATTTATCTGATATGAAAAATATATGACCCCTTCAAACATACAAGGCACTTAAGGTTAAAGAAGTATGGAAATATAAATCACTTATGGCTAAAAAGATGAGAAAAAAAATTAACAGGGCCGAACCCAGTTAACACAGTGACACTACAAGGTTATTAATGCTTCTTCCATAAATTGTTTCTGAGAGCAGGGTCATTAACTTGTCTGATATTTATGGATTTTCTTCCCTTAAGAGGACTGGCATCTCCTGCTGTTGTAGGGCCATGACAATGATCTCTACAGAACTCCTCTTCCAGGGAACGTGGTGACGCTTATGAAATGATGATTAAAATTATGATCTTAATGAGATGTAACTGTTTGTTGTCCTCTTTTTGCTCCTGGAAACTGAGGCACAGGGATGACATGGTTTCCCCAACGGCAGGCTGGTGGCAGACTAGGCAAGGAGAAATGTCGCTGAGCATCCTGAGTGCCTGCCCAGTGGCCCAGCCATCAGCTCAGGCTTGCCTTTAAGACCCTCATGTGGGTAGTCAAGCAGCAGTAGTGCAAACATCAGTGATTTGGTCATGGAAATGCATTTCTTTTATCTTTCAGGTAGAAGGGGAAAAAAGAAATACAGAAAAAAAGCCAGATGATGTCCCCAAGCCTGTGGTGAATGGATTGTCTTCTAGAAAATGAGGAAATTCAGAAAGCTCTGTTTGACCTTCTACAGGACTGTCAAAGGCCAATGTGATCCTGGGAGCACAGAGACCCTTCTGCACTTGAACAGTCTAAGTGGCCCCTTACAAAACGTTTATGGACAGGCAGCCACACAAATCACTTTTAGCTTGTTCAGACCTTTTAAATGGAAATAAATTCTTCAACCTCTGTTATTAATGGTAGAGCACTTGCCAGTCTATACTGCTCCGAAGTGTATAGCTTGTGTTAAATTGCCCCCTAGAGGAGACCACACAGATGCCACAGAAAGAAGAGATGAAAGCAAATTTTAGTACTTTTTTTTAAAAAGCAGCAATAATACCACAGCAGTGCCATGCTGTTCTTTCAACAAATCAGGAAGGAAATCTCATTGTCCAATCGCCTTTCCATTTTGCTTCAAGGGCATAAAAATCATGCATTACAAAATAAAATTATGTTGTTGTTTCAAGATGAGCAGGCAATTCTTCATTGATCAAAGGTGGAGTTCTGTTTTTCAGACAGGGAGCTGCGCTCTTCACTTGTAATTAGCTTTAAGGAGAGCAAGATGAGTTTTTGATTAGAAATGCATTGCTACTGATCAGACTCGACTCCTTCTGTTGTTTCACATCCATTCCATTCCGAGATGGCACTTTAAAGCTTTAATGTGTCCTCTTACCATGCTTAATTGATAGGCAGCTTTTGCAAAAAGAATGCCCTAGGAGAAAAAACTCATTAGCTGTTGCAGACCTTTGCTCTTGGACCAGGAATTTGATCAGATTTCTTTGTAAAAAGTTGTCTTTAAATTTGAAATAATGGCTATACTCCTTACATAGACCTTTATATCCTTACCGAGCCTGCCTACCAGTGTCCAAAAGAAACGAATATAATTATATATCCTGGGGGTAAAATGTGTGTTTTCTGTTGTGATAGGGGGCATCTGCTTTCATTAAAAAAGATAAGTAGCAAATCAAAGCATTTTAGCTTTCTGTAACACTAATCGAGTGAAAATGTAACACATAAGACCAAGAATTTGGGTGAATGGAGGTAGAAGAAATAAACAAAATAATTTAAATAGCCAGGCATCTGGGGGAAAATTCATCCCTGCTGAAAGCTTATTGCTATGAATTTATATCAGAGATTAATTTGATGCTTTTTTTTTGGGGGGGGGGGGGGAGGAGCAGAACCACAAAGAGGTATATTGTCACATAAGCCAAAACAATGCATTAGCCATAATATCTTACATTAGGTTAGGAAACCTGTTAATCCTTTTGTGGAAGGAAAAAAAAAAAAAGAAAAAAAAGAAAAAAAGAAAAAAAAACCACCAAACAACCCAACAAAAAAACTCCCCACAACAATAACAACAACAACAACAAAAACCAAAACCAATTCCAGTCACTACAGCTGTCAAGATGTACAAACCATGACTGTTTTGCCAAAATAACAGCAGCAACATTACTACAGATCGCGAATGACCAGACTGAAAAATGAGAGGAAGCTGGAGAACCTAAGGTTTCTGATATGACATAGCAACATGAGGAATTAACTGACTGACCTTGACGCCTTCCCCAGGCACCTGCCCTGCCCCTCTGATGGATGTTGCTGTACCCCACGGCAGGGAAATCTGATGCACTATTAATTAATTCCCAAATTGCTGTAAGTTTCCATATTTAAGTAAGGCAATTCCTGTTTTGGTATACCTTGACATAATGAGCAGAAAGCCCTGGTGTTCTAGGAAAAACATAATTAATGGATTGGATGTCCTTTATATAGGCAAGGAAAATCAATTGGAATTACATCGATTTAAATTTTATGAGTATCTTCTGTGTTGACTGTTAAAAATTGAAGTTACAAAGTTAATTACCGTAATTATTTCTGTGTGCACATATCAGCCAGCTCCCTCAGTATTCATGGATGCATCCCATCAGGGTCCATGGACTGTATATCATCAGGTTTGCTTAAGTATTTTCTATCCTGATCATCTTCCACCAAGGATAAGACATCCTTGCTCCAGACTTTCCCCCTGATCTCTGCAGCCTGGCATTAGTTGCATTTAAGTTATGCTGTCCCTTTATTTGGGAACAAAGGCCTGTTCTAAATTGTGTGTGTGTCCCACTCCATCTATGTGAGGAGAGGAATATATCATCCTGAAACTTAAAACAATAATTCTAAATATAACTCTAGAGCCCATGGTGCATTCTGAAATAAACTTATTTTTGTAATTACTTTAGTCCTGAGACCCACGGTAACAAAGGGCAGTTGACATCCTTCATAACTATACCCAAGTATTTATAAATGCTTGAGAGAATATGAACAATACAGAAAGAGAAATGTAACAAAGAATGTAATCCCATAAATCTGGTGCAGAAGACACATTATCATCATTCTTATGATTCACGAGAACTGCATAGTAATTTGATGGGTGCATTTCTAGAACTGTACATAGTATCTCTCTGCTGCCTCTACACATTACAGATAGGGACAGTGTATTATTATGGGGATGAGAAAAATGAGTTAAGGCATACATTTTGAAAAGCATTAAAATAGAACCATAATATAAAATCAATGTGAGCTACTGTAGAAAATGCATAGTAGGAATGTGATCAATTTAGGCTTATGCGTGACTTTGCTGTAAAGTTATCTCAAGTTCCCAGACAGGCTAATTTGTGTAAGAACATCATATTGCAAAAATGGAGTTGAGCTTTATTTAAGACATTTTATCCAACCTTCTTCTTTTAGGAACCCATTTGTTGGTGCCTACCATTCTGTAATATGAGCACCTTTCAAAATCTTTCACAAAATACTGTGTGAAATGCTGCTGGTTCTTTCAATGTGCTAGAGTGGAAGCAGCTGTAGCACAGCTACTCATGGCCCTCCTCCATGCTCTCACCAGGTTGTCAGAGATCATGTCATGTACCAATATTTGGCACTCTTTAAATCTTCTCAACTAAGTAACCGAAAGAGCACCATTATCTTCACAAAGTGAGAAAATGGTGAAATTGTGGGAGGGAACATGGGGGATCTGGAGTTATTGTAATGAGAGGGAACAGGCTTTGTGAAGTAGAAATTTGCAGAAAATTAGTCTTCAATCATTCCACTGGCTGTGATGAAGAATCTCATCCTGTGTTTCTAGCTCCTATCGTTTTCTGACAACCTTGAAAATACAGATACAAGAGGCACATCCATCTGTTGGTGTAGCCCCATGACCACAGCAAGCTGGTCAAAGAGCAGAGTGCTGCTGAATGGGTGCCCCTTGTGCCACTCTTGCACTTCTACCGCATCAGGTTCAGCGACCGTCGCCTTGGGAGGTGAGCTGGGTTCACTCGCTGATCTGACTAGAAACTGACCCTGCCGAAGAGAAGGCTTAGTTGAGGCATGCCTGAAGCAGTGGTAGAGCTGACACTCTAGAGAGTGATGACAGAAGAGGTGATGGGAACACACACTGAGATAGCAGGGAGAATAACATCCTGCAGTTAGACTGACTTTAGTCCAGCACGAAACTGCAGGACTAATGTACACAGAGAAAAACAACAGCTTTAAGCACTGAAGAGTTGCATTGCTCTCCTTCAGGGATTGTGGGTAAGAAATTCAATTCCCAAGCCATGGAGTCTCCCATCCACAGCTGCTTCTCGTCCCCTGGATCTCCCCACCAGGAGCAACTCTCTGAATTACAATACCATTGGTCCTGCCTTGCTCTGAGCCAAGCACCCAAGTGAAGTTTGGCCGGTTGCTTGAAATGGAAACAAATCATTGCAATAACCAGGCATGACAATAATATATCTGTGAAAAGAAAATGACCTACCCAAATTAACTACATGCCATCTTTTTCCTGACATCCATTTAAGGACAATACTACTACAGTGAAGGGACATCCTTCAAGCAACATGAAATGCAAGCACATGAGAAATCGAGATCTGAGATTTGTTGTACCTGTCATTCCTTTTTTTGGATGATGGTCAGATCCAGGGAGGAATCAGCACAGACTGTTCATCAACAACATGAGAGAATGTGTCTTGAAAGGGAGAACACACATTTGTTACTGTGGTACAGCGGGTCTGCTGTAAATCACACAGACTAACAAACCAGACAGCAGCAGTAGATCATGGGTACTGGGCATTTCTAGATCAGCAGAGTAAATCTCTTTTGATGTCAGAGATAAACCACATTTTATCACCTTTCCCCTTCACCAAGGGAGATCAGAAAGAGCAATAACAGGAAATATTCATTTACAGAAACATCTCTGAAACAGATGTTGAAGGACTGATAAGAGAAGATATTTGCAGAGCATTTTGCAAACAATCTATAGAATTGCATAAGAAACTAACATTACAGCTTGTAAACCTATGCATACACTTAGCTTACTCAGAATAAGTGTGAATTACTAAGTGCATTCTACTCAACTTCAGCTTACACCCACTGCGTTCTCCTGGTAGCAGGAACATAAGTACTATGCTATATGCTACTGTGCTATGCTGATGTTACTGGTAGTATGTCCTTATCTTTGCAGTAAAGTGTGAAATGACCTTGAGACGTTGAGATATTTCCTCTAATTCAGTTCCACCTGTCAGTCCCAGGTAAAACTGGGTTGCCCCCTTGCAGAGGTCTACTCCTCACATCCAACTGGAGGTCCACGGGGATGGGCTGTGCAGTTTGCCTCTTGTTTCTAGGGCATCTCCACACTAATGATACTCAGAGTACTGTGAGACCTCAGACATACCTTTCACAGCATGAATATTCTATTCATTTATTTTCTTTGTTAGCCCTGCAACTGGTTTTGTCCAGGTCTGCGCTTCTTTATCAGAGAGTGTAGTGATAGGACAAGGGGTAATGGGTTTAAACTAAAAGAGTGTAGATTTAGATTAGATATTAGGAAGAAATTCTTCTTTATGAGGGTGGTGAGGCACTGGAACAGGTTTCCCATAGAAGCTGTGGATGCCCCCTCCCTGGAAGTGTTCAAGGCCAGGTTGGATGGGGCTTTGGGCAACCTGGTCCAGTGGAGGGTGTCCCTGCCCATGGCAGGGGGGTTGGAACTAGATGGTCTTTAAGGTCGCTTCCAACCCCAAACCATTCTATGATTCTATGATTCCTTATCCAGCCACTGGAAAAGTGTTTATAGCCATGTGGTCTCCAGTGCCAGGCCTGTGCCCTATCTCTTATCATCCCACACCTGCATTGCTCTGTGCTGCATCCTGTTTTTCCGCTTCTCGAGGCCCCTGCTGTTATACCAGGGCTGTATTTCTCTCCACTACATCACTGTATGAAAGCCATAAATATCTCATTCTACATAAAGAATAAGTGCCTTTTACAATATATACAGAGAACTATGGTTGTACCACACAAAGATAAACAAAAGCAAAACAAATTAACCAGAGACACCTGGTCAATTAGAGAAACTGCTGTCACAGGTAGACCAAGTAAAGCAAAGCTACAGGCATGTCCAGAAAAGCTCAGACAGAGCAAGCCTGAGAAACCGCAGCCCCATTGCCTTGCAGATTCAGTACGAAGCTTATGGTCTGCTACCTGAGAACAGAAATCCTGTCCTGCAAGGATGAGGCCCTCATTCCCAGATCCGTATGTCCCAAATCCTGGTTTTCTCCCTTTCCTCTAGAAAAAACAATAACAAAACCAAAAAACTTCCTTCTCTAGAGAGCAGGTCAAGTGACCAGCATTTAACTTCTTTTCTTGGAGTAACTTGCTTGCCCCATGCCTGCTAATCTCTTACCCAGCTAGTCCCACCATTTAGAGAATGATCACGATGGGATCACCACCTGTCTGTAGCCACGCAGAGGCTTTTAGGACAAGCCAGTGTGCCCACACACAGACTCCATTCCTGAGAGGCAGAATGAAAGAAAAGAATCAGATTCTCATTCAGAATTAATCAGCACAGCTTCACTGGGGTTAATGACAACTGAACTTATAACAGATGTGAGAACCATTAAAAATACATTTTTTTCATGTACAGCTGGAATTTTTACATACAATTCTATCCTTAGAAAATCGCTATTTGAATTCTTTGAATCATGTTTGAATTTACAACCAGATATGAAGGGCAGTTTTCTGGTCTTCTAGTCATTTCCCAGGAAGGGAATGAGGTCCTGCAGGACCACACAGTGGGTTCATCCTCGTTGCCTCCACATTCGCCGAGCACAAACCAAGCATCTCTGAGTGTTTGAATTCGTGGGAATCCTCAGTGCCTTGCACAGATCTAAGGAAGTACGGACGAGGTAGAGGGGGCTTTTGAACAACACTACACAACTTAGTTCTTTGACATTTGAGATTGGAAACCACAGATTTTCTGTTTTGATTCAGGTATACAAAAAGTCATTAAAAATGATCAGCTAAAATGGGAAAACATATGCAAACTTATGACTGTTTCTGCCCTCAGATGACTCACCTCTTTCCTTCCCATAGTGCCCTGGTTACCGCTGTTTTGCCAAAGAAGAAATTATCCACTCAGTTTAGTAATTGTGTCATGTCTAGGCATGCTAATTAATAACTCCGTGCTGCTATTACTGGCTCAATAGGCTAACATAATAGTCCAAACTGCAGTGTCTGTTGGGTTTCTCAGATTGCTAATCTCCAGAGCACTGCATGAGGATGCTGGAGGTACGTGGATCACATCCAACCATATTAGAAGTCAATATTAATGTTTAAATGTCCCATGAAACAACTTGATCTCTATATAAAATAATGTTATAGTGGTCTCAAAATTGTACATCTTCAATGTCAAGACCAAATTATTTTAAGATGTAGCCTCACTCTTAAGCCGTAGCTTCACAAAGAAACTGTGAGATATGGCATGGTTTTACAGTCATTGCAGCAATATCTGACTTAGCAATGCAAGCACTTTCCTATTTTTGTTTCTGAAGCGCTGCTGCTTTGGCAACCAGGGCTGACATTGGTATGCTGGGGCACACCAGACTGAGTTTATCTCTGCACCCAGGTATAAGGGGGAGAGTGTTGAAAGCAGTGTCTTTCTCTGGGCAGTGAAATCTTAAATTGTCTTCTGTGGCAAGACTTCTACATAGGAAGAGGGATAAACGTCCTTGCCCTCTTTTCAGACCACGTGGAAAAGGCTCGGGCTAGAGACTTTTTGAAGTAGAAAACTCCATGGATTGGAATGAGGACATGGAAGACCGTATACTAATAGTATTGAATGACAGACTAACAGAGTCCCAGAGGAAGAGAATAAGGCTTAAAGGAGTAAGGCTTACCTCCTCACCCCATCCACATGCTTTCACTTCAGATTAATAGCCGCTGAAGAATGACACCGATGCATTTGTGCAGTTAATGGCAAGTCTGGGGAAGACTAAGTTGTATGAACAAGCCCCAGAGTTTGGCTGCCTTAACCAGTGCATCTTCTTGCCTGCAGAGGAGATCTCCCCTTTGCGAATACCTTCTGTCAACTGGGACCTCAAGGCACATGCTGGGGACCGGCTGATTTCTCCACATGTGTAGCAGAGCACTGGCTGCTGGAGAAGACCTGGCAGGTAGAGCCAGCTGTCTGGTAGCTTTGGACTGAGAAAGGACTCATTGCGGATAAGTCAATAAAGACAGATTAAGAGCCCTGTCATGGGAAACTTGCAGGCTAGGTTAAAAATTTAACTGAAATGAGTTGATAGGAGAATATTTAATTTTTTTGTAAATGTTTTATTCTTCTGTCAAGCAGAAATGCCTAAACTTTCCAATTATATTTTAAGATTGCAATAATGATATCTATTAAAAAAGCTATAAACTGTAATGCATTTTAATGCATGTTAATTGTTCAGTGAGCTTGATAAGTACTGCAGTTAAAATGACTGGCATTTGGAACATAAGAGGGGAAAAACATAATGTACTAAAATCCCGATGGCATTAAAAATTATATTATCTATGTTATCGATCTATTGAAGTTAATAGGAGTTTTGGCTGAGTAACAACTGAGTAAGGATTGTAGCCATAATTATTTACATCCAAAATTTTAATCTTTGCTGTTTCTGATGGTAACAGGGGATGACAGAAAGCCTGTTATATGCACTTTGAATGTCAAATACTCCATTAAGAGCAACAAAATATTTTAATGATGAAATATAACAAAAAATCATAGTAAACCATGCCTGTTCTATATTGCTTATTCTGGAGCAACTGCTAAAATTTGAAGTTTCTCTGAGTCACATCAGACTGACAGCTGAATCTACTTCATCAAGCACCTCTCCCTTATCTTCTGAATGGGTAAAGCAAATGTTATGATGGGCAATAAAGGTGACTTAACTTCTACTCCATATCCTTTGTACTGGTCTGGGTGCTTGGGGAGCTGAAATTGTCTATAATCCCCATCCACAAACCCTAATATTGTCCAAAGGGAGATCTTGGGTCATAGTTTCATCCTGCACTGCCTCCTCCGTTGCCCAGTACAGAGTGCGGCAGCAAAGAAAGACAGGGAGGAGCTGCCAGCCCACAGCAAATGCCAGCAACCAACAGAAGGTTTTTGTGAAGCAGTAACTTAAAATGAGCTGGATGTACATCATATAGCACAAACATAGCATACGTACAATTGTATATATAGATCTTGATATACATACACACACATATGTATAAAAAGCTATATATTTTGCAGTATATAAATATATGACTGTCCTGGTTTGGGCTGGGATAGAGTTAATTTTCTTTCTAGTAGCTGGCATAGTGCTGCGTTTTAAATTTAGGATGAGAATAATGTTGGTAACACACTGATGTTTTAGTTGTTGCTAAGTAGTGCTTACATGAAGTCAAGGACTTTTTGGCTTCTCATACTGCCCTGCAGCGAGGAGACTGGGGGTGCACAAGGAGTTGGGAGGGGGCACAGCCAGGACAGCTGACCCCAACTGACCAAAGAGATACTCCATATCATATGATGTCATACAAGCATATAAACTAAAGGGGAAGTTAGTCAAGGGGGCCACTGCTCAGAAACTGGCTGCACATCGGTCGGGTGGTGGTGAGGAATTGCATTGTGCATCACTTCTTTTGTATATTCTTTTATCATTATTATTATTGTTGTTGTTGTTATTATTGCTATTGTTAATTATGTTGTTATTATTTCTCTTCCTTTTCAGTCCTATTAAACTGTATTTACCCACAAATTTTACTTTCTTTTTTTCTTTTTTCCAATTTTCTCCCCCATCACACTGAGGTGGGGGAGAAGTGAGCAAACAGCTGTGTGGTGTTTAGTTGCCTGCCAGGATAAACCACAACAATGACATAATACACTGTATATAATCTAGCATAAAATATACACTATATTATGCTAATCAATGTAATGAGAGCTCTGAATCCTGACCTCAGCATAAAAATACTTCAGGTTTCTTGGAGTGCCTACAACACTCCACCACTTGTTATCCCTTGAAGCCCTTTTCTTGGGCGAGACCGAGAATATTAAATAAGATGCAAACACTTACAAACCTTTATTATACATTGCCCTCAAATTAATGTCACTCTCTTTTTCTACCCACTATTAAATCTGTTTTTCAGTCTTGCTTTTATTCTTAGAACAATGCCCTTTATCAAGGCAGCCTCTGCAGGGTCCCATGGAAATGCACTAAGCACATCATAAAACTAAGAGCTGCATTTCTTCTGTTGGCTTCATCAGTATGGGACCGCATGTTATATTTGAATTGATTTTTTTGAAGTCGACCAGTATCTCTTCTGACAGTAAGTTCCACTGACACCTGTAGGTGCTTTTCTCCTATGAAAATCGCATCTTTCATGCATATTTTTTTTAATTTTAATTACATTATACATATTCTCATTAAAACAGATACACATGAATGCTGTACAACTACATCAACAGTTAAAAACTTTTTACTTTTACAAATTTTTACCTAACAGGTATATTTTTAAGTCCTTTTTTTGTTGTTGTTTTTTAACCCTTGATGTCAAATCTATTAGTTTTCTTGTTGAAGACAGATTTTAAAAGCACTGAAATCCTTAAAGGGTTAGGATCTGGATAGAATAAATGACGAAGATGCTTAAAGACCATCCCATTGCATAGTCCTACTTTTCAAGAGAAATTTCTGTTGAATTGCTGTACAGATAGTCAAGTATACTAATAATCTTCATTATTTGAATTCTGTTTCAAAACAATCCATTCTCAGCCTTTTTTGCCCGCTGGATGGATTCCCATGGTGTTTGAGGGAAGCTGCTCTCTCCCTAACAGTGGCAGGTTTCTCCGGACAGGCAGCCATGGAAGAGTCTGGAATTAAATTTGTCTCCTGTTCTCGAGCATGGATGAGATTCAAAACTCTCCCTCTCAGGACCTAGTTTCATGACCTTTTTAAGCTACCATCCACCAATGCTATAAGTAAAATATTTTTGTTGTTTTACTTGCAAATGTGATTTAAACAAACATTTTTGGTGTTCGGAGTTTCACAAGTTTTCTCATTGGCGATTGTTTCCTGTACTGTTCAAAAACATCCAAAACTGAAGCCTAACCACAGAGAGCAGTTTAACTCTTTATTGCTACAGCTCAGATGACAAAGGGAAGTTCCCAAGTCTAAGCTGTGGAGACTGGCTCTCCCTGGACAGCATTGGCCTTAGCGCATCCCCACGCTTACACAGGACTCTCCCCCCGCGCTGCAGCATGTCCTGTGCATCAGGAGCTGCCTGCGCAAAATGCAAAGTTTTCCATATACAGCCCAAAGACAGAGTAAAAAAGCTTCCACACAGCATTTGTGGTTGTAACGCTGTTTTGTTTTATTCTCGTTACACCTTAAAAGTGTCATGAAAGCAGGACCTGATGTGAAAACGGTTGCATCCACAGTGGCTGCATATTTTATCTAGTCATTACATAGATTCGCTGGCTGCACTAGTCCACGCAACGGACCTGACATGGCAGTTTCAGGATGACTGTATCCACTGTTGCAGAATGGCAGAGAGAATGTGAGATGAATTTCATTTCCATTTGAGACCCTTAGAGTCACAGAAGATAAAAACTCTACTATGAAAAACAGAGATTGAAAGTTACTAAAACTCTTTCTTAGTTGTTCTCATTGAATGAAGAAAACCCAGTAAAAAATTATTTGCTTTCCCAAAGTAACAAGGCTTATGCGATTGTTCTGGATGACCTTTCTTTCCTAGATACCTGTTAACCGACTGACTAATTTTGACCAAACCTGACAGAGGTTTACGAGCTCCAATTAAGTCCCTGCAAGTTTTTCTGGACTTTCCACTTAAAGGAAAGAGACTGCAGTCATCCTTCCATGAAGAAAATGCAAGTGCCAGTCAGCCTTTCTATCTGCAGTGCAGCCATCAGTCGGTCACTCTGCACCAACATGCCTCCAAGCCTGCCAGAGCACCTCACATCTCTCTCAGACAGCAGAAATGATTGGGAAACGAGTTTGTCTGCCATGAAGGGATGTATGGGCCTTACGATGCAATCATAAAAAAATAGAAATAGATAGAAATAAACAGAAAAAGATAATGAATAATTAGAGATAATAAATGAAATAATTTATTACAGGAATTTCTCATAGACAGCCAGATTCATAACCAGCATAAAATATATTTCCAAATTATACTACTTTCCATCAGTTCCTCCTCCTGTCTAAACTTTTCAAAACATAACAATGAGCATTTATAGGAAAAAAAAAAAAAAAGAAGTCCTATGGGAGGGTCACTAGCATTTCAAATTGATTTCCTGTGTTTTAATAATCACTATTGACCCTTCCTGGTGCTGGCAGAGATGGCTTTCTATAGAGCACCCAGCCTCTTCAATATGGTTCATTAACAAAGCTAAAAGTCAACTTTTATGATCATCATTTCAGAAATATCCATTCTTGTAAATCATTTGCTGTTTCTAAGAGAGGATCATGCTTGGAAATGAAATGAGCACTTTGACCCAAAAGTATGTGTCGCTACTCCATTTGTTTCAGGCAAAATGTGCATTTTTAAACCAGATTTCTTTGGAGAGGCAACGGATAACAGAAAATTCAGTTAGTCTCAATATTTTTCTAAGTTACTTTACAAACACTTCACCTGCTTTTAATCTTTTTGAACCCTACTTAACTGTCTGCTTTATGTAGTCAGGTATTAGTTTATGGATCTGCCAGGACATAAAATAAAAAAGTGATGTCATGAAGATAAAATGCAATGCAAGAGGCCACAGCACATAGGCACATCCCTTTAACGCCAGCACCCCCCATAGTTCTTATTTTAGTACTTTATACTTCTACTCCCGCAGATTTCCCCCAGAGTGCTGTCAAGTAGTTTGCTGTACTACATGGTGCTGATCCTTCTTCTTCTGTTCCTTGCTTTCAGCATCCCAAATCAAAAATGTTGTGGAACAGAGTCATCAGATCTCTTGGCCAAAGGGAGTGTTGTTTAAGAAATTGGTTGTGAAGCTCATAACGATCAAAAGAAGTGTAGGGGTAAGATGAAGAGGTAAGAAGTGCAGGGGAAAATCATGAAGTGCACCTGGATAGAGAATCATAGAATCATAGAATAGTTTGGGTTGGAAGGGACATTTAAAAGTCATCTAGTCCAATCCCCCTGCAATGAACAGGGACATCTTCAACTAGATCAGGTTGCTCAGAGCCCTGTCCAACCTGACCTTGAATGTTTCCAGGGATGGGGCGTCTACCACCTCTCTGGGCAACCTGTTCCAGTGTTTCACCACCCTCATCTTAAAAAATGTCTTCCTTATATCTAGTCTAAATCCACCCTCTGTTAGTTTAAAATCATTACTCCTTGTCCTATCGAAACAGACCCTGCTAAAANACCCCCAAGTCCTTCTCCACAGGGGCGCTCTCAATCCCTTTATTCTCCAACCTGTATTGATACCAGGGGTTGCACTAATCCATGTGCAGAACCTTGCACTTGGCCTTGTTGAACCTCATAAGGTTCAGATGGACCTACCTATCAAGCCTGTCCAGCTCCCTCTGGATGGCATCCCATCCCTCAGGTATGTCAATAGCATTCAGCTTGGTGTCATCTGCAAACTTGCTGGGGGTGCACTTGACCCACTGTCTATGTCATTAATGAAGATATTAAACAGTACTGGTCCCAATATGGACCCCTGAGGGACACCACTCGTCACTGATTTCCACCTGGACATTGAGCCGTTGACCACTACCCTCTGGATGTGACCATGCAACCAATTTGTCATCCACCAAACAGTCCATGCATCATATCCATATCTCTTCAATTTAGAAAGAAGGATGTTGTGGAGGACCATTTCAAAGGCCTTACAGAACTCCAGACAGATGATATCCATAGCTCTTCCCTTGCCCACTGATGTAGTCATTCCATCATAGAAGGCCACTAGGTTGGCCAGGCAGAACTTGCCCTTGGTGAAGCCACATTGGCTGTCTCAGATCACGTCCCTGTCCTTCATATGCCTTAGCATACCTTCGATGAGGATCTGTTCCATGATCTTCCCAGGTAGTTCCCAGGGTCCTCCTTTCTACTCTTTTTAAAAAGGGGTGCAATGTTTCTCTTTTTCCAGTCACCAGGGACTTCACCTGACTGCCCTGACTTTGGAAATATCATGGAGAATGGCTTACAACTATGTTAGCCAATTCCCTCAGGACTCTGCGATGCATCTCATCAGGTCCCATAGATTTATGTACAATCAGGTTCCTGATCCTCTCTTACTGTGGGAAGGACTTTGCTCCCCCCAGTCCCTGTCTTGCAGTCCATCCAGTTGAGAGGTGTGGGAAGAGAGGTTGCCAGTGAAGACTGAGGCAAAAAAGTTGTTGAGAACCTCAGCCTTCTCCTTGTCCATTGTTAGCAGTTTGTCAGTCTTGTTCATCGAGGGGCGGAGGGTATGTTTTCTTTGATGTTCCTTTTCTGGCTGATGGACCTGTAGAAGCCCTTCTCATTATTCTTTGCATCCCTTGCCAAGTTCAGATTCAACTGTGCCTTGGCCTTCCTGACCCCATCCCCACACAACCGGGCAGCGTCCCTATACTCCTCCCTATACCTGACCCTGTTTCCACTGCCTGTGAATTTCCTTCTTGCCCTTCAGTTTGACCAGCAGGTCTCAGCACAGCCATGCTGGTCTCTTGCCTTCCTTTCCTCATTTCTTACACCTGGGGATCAAGATCTCTTGTGCTCTATGGAAAGTGTCCTTAAAGATCTGCCAGCTCTGTTCTACTTCCTTGTCCCTGAGGGCAGTTTCCCAGGGGGTCCTATTGACTAACTCCTTGAAGAGCTGAAAGTTTGCTTTCCGAAAGTTCAGGGTCCTACCTTTACTCTTCACCTGACCCATATCACTCAGGACTGTGAACTCCACCAGTGCGTGATCACTGCAGCCCAGGCTGCCTCCAATCTTGACATCACAGATTAGCTCGCTTCCACTGGAGACCAACAGGGTCCAGTATTGCATCCCCTCTGGTAGGGCTGTCTATTACCTGGCTTAAGAAGTTATCCTCAATGCATTCCAGGAGTCTCCTGGACTACCTACAGCTCACCATTCTACTTTACCAGCAGATGTTGGAGTGGCTGAACTCCCCAAGCAAGCCGAGAGCCTGTGAGCATGATGCCTCCTGTAGCTGGAGTAAGAAGGCTTGGTCAATAGGCATCCCTTGACTGGGCAGCCTGTAGCAGTCACCAACCTCAAGGTGCCCTTTGTTGCCTCGGTCTCCGATTCCTACCCATAAGCTTTCAACCTGCTCGTGACTATTCTTTAGAGACAGCTCTTCACACTCTATCCATTTCTTGATGCAGAGGGTAACACCTTGACCCCTCCTTCCTCGCCTGTCCCTTCTAAATAGCCACACTCTGGTCTTGGCTTTCATCCCACCAAGTTTCAGTAATGGCAACTAGCTTTCTAGCAGCACAGTGGCTTCCAGCTCCTCCTGTTTGTTGCCCATGCTGTGTGCATTGGTGTAAAGGCACTTCAGCTGGGCTGTTGGCCTCCTTCTTAGAGGAACACCCCTTAATTCCTTTGAGGTATTTCACTGGTGTTTTCCTGTTGGCTCCTATTACTTCAGGAGCCCCCTTTCTGAGTGACCAAGTGAGACTCTGATCTCAACAGTTGAGATGTCCTTGGGTAAGCTTAAAATACATTTATTCTTGTGTAAGTGACTAGAGCGTGCAAAGCATTGACAGCATAACACACCAAGCAGACAAGAGTGAGTGGGTAAGGGAAACTCGTGAATGGAGCACCAATATTCTTCTTCAAAACATGCGAGTGCTGGCAAGCATAAGAAGTTTAAATCCCATTCTCCCTTTATGTAGTTTCTCTTAGTGAATTTGCTATTATAGGCAAAAGAGGTAGTGTCTATTTCCATGAGATAATGCACCTGAAATTCCAAAAAGTAGTCTGTAGTCGCCCAGTTTCAGTGCAATTCTGGGTACAAGGACATATGAGTTTTGTTTTTACTTCATTGAGATCAAGGACTAAATTCAATTTTTTCTTCATACACACCACTTTGAAGAAAGCATCAAACCAAGACCACTTTTCTTAAATATGGCCTATAAATACATAGTCTATAAATGGATAGTGATTGTTGTGCTATCAAAGCATGTATAAAGCAGTAGCCGCAATTCTATGTTCCATTAAGAACTTCCTTCTACAAGTGCTGCAAGTCATTTAGAAGTGATGTGGGAGTGCCCTCTTGTGTTTACAGAAGAATGATCTTGATGGTCATCTCATTCAAAATCACAAAGTGCGGAAAAATTATCCACTCTTGTATCAAGCATTAGTCTCCCAGACCAGCTATGGGTCAGGTGTAAATGTCTGATCAGCATTGCAAAACAGATTGCTTACGAGTTCAGACAAGGTTTCAGCCTCTTGTCTTGTCATGCAGCACCCTACAGTGCGTTTCTGCTTCACCTTCTGCTGCAACCTTCCAAAATCTCTCACTGCGTGCAGGCCCATGGCCCCATCCTACGCAGGGTGTGGAGGAACCTGGGCAAGAGCCACAGGCTGCCTCTCTGCATGCTGTTCCCTCCCAGTGCCTGCAAGGTGAGTCTTGCCTCTGTTGCAGAAATGTGGGTATAAAGTAAGAACAAGTTACTGCAGATCCTAGCGTGGTCTGTGGTAACTCAAAGTGGGGAGACGAGGAGAGGGACCTATTGAGCTGGACCCACAGGACTCCTGGAAGGAGAGGACCTGTAATTTCTTAGTCTGCTTCTGCCTGTCTGGTGGGTTGGATAAGGTTTTCGAAAGCTTGGACACTCCCAGTATAATATATATTCATTATGCTAAAGCTATCTTGTTTTATCCCTTCCTTGCATGTCAGAGACAAACCCTACAATCAAGCTGTGTCACCAACTCCCACTGCAGTCCACGGAAACAATTTAACAATAAACTGCAGGACCTTCAAGAGAAATTAAACATGTCAAGTAACATTTCCTGAAGTGAGATCCACTCCTCTCTTCATATCTACTTATGCAAGACTAAGTACACGCCTGAGTAACCCAAGTAAAGAAGAGAAAGAAAAATAAAGAAAGGAAAATGAAAGAAATGTGACAAAACACTTGTTTTAAATGCCTTGTTGGCCCAATGAATTAGCATAATTTCAAGTCAAGATTGACACTTAAGACACCATAAAGCAGCACTGAAGAGCTTCATTCTTCAATAGTGCTTAAAAAATTTAATTTTTGTTCTTATAAAACAGACCGCTATCATTAAAACATTTTTTTTTAGTTCAGGTGATACAACTAATAGCACACTGGTAGCTTGTGAAGTTCTCTTTGCTTTTCCATTGCTTTAGAGGATTGCTCCACAACTGCTATTGAGTTCAGCAGAAAGGTTGTATCATGCCTAGTCCATGGATCAGTGACATTTGTATTACCTGGCTCTGTAGCCAAAATGTCAATAAAAAGCTGTTGGTGGCCTCTTTCCCATATGAGTGCAATGTCAGGAATTGCCAGATGGGCTAAGTGGGATGCCCAAAGCTAGAAGAGGCCACATCAAGACTGAAACACTTAAGACACCTACAAGGAACCTGGGATTGTATCTCCTATAGATGGTCTAGGACGACATAAATATGAAAAAGTAGGTGGGTGCTCCTGCCACTGGTACCAAGTGTCCCATGCACTGTGGTGCAAAGTGCATGACAGGGAAGGAACTTTACTGTCTGGTAAGGATATGTTTCCTCCAAGGAGGATGGAAATACTCAACATGTCTGTATGCAACCAGCCCTTTTCATCTTGGACATAACCCCAGTGCATGGCAACCAGCACTAGTCAGGGACATACAATAACTCTGGCAACTGCCAGCTCCTGTGGGAATAATCAGCTGCATTATAGCAACTGTTAATGGTTTGCACTGTGCATGCAGCTACTAGGACCAGGCACCAGCTTCTCCACCCCCACCTGGCATCCTGACCTCCCCTATGCAACACCAGGCTGCCCGTGGGCAGTGGGCTGCTTGCCTCTCCCAAGACCAGGTAGTGGCCAGACCTTTTTATAACTTGCACAATATCACAGGCTTCCACCTAGGAGCTGCTCCAGATGTGGTTGAGAGTCAACTGCTCTTCCCTGGTGGCCTGTTCTCAGATTGGATCACTGACCTCTCTGAAAACTCCCCCAGCACTGTTTCTTGAAAAGAAATAGAGAATCTCAGCAAGTGCATCTCCGGGTCATCCATTCCTGGCTCCCAAGAGGACCTGGCTCGGGGATCACATAGGATGCTGATGGGTATGCACACTGAGACTCTGGCAGCATTTGGAGATTAAGGATTGCCAGAGGATTCATGTCTGTAATAGGCCCCCAGCTCAAGTTTCATACCACAATTTCTCTGCTCTGCAGGGACGCCTGTGTTTAGAAACACTGCATGCTCATTACCTGTGGCAGAGCAATTGCTTCTTGTCACATGAACCACATAAATAAATCTCATCTGCCTATTAGCTGCATATTCGGTAGCCAAGCAGAGCATGTTCCCAGCGCCGACAAGGAGTGGCAGCCTTGTCCCATACTCTCCCTACACAGTATGTAAAACTGAAGATCAGAAAACAGGATGGCCTTGTCTTATTTTACTGTCCATTGTTGATCAGGTAGAGAGAGTATGCAACTTCTGAAATGCCCAGGTCTTTCCCCTTGTTGCCCAGAGAGCCTGGGTGAGCTCCTTTGAGTTCTAGGGAATAACCAAGAGAGTACAACCAGGCAAAGCAGGTCAGAGTGTAGGAGAGCCTTAAGCATGAGGCACCTTGTCTGAGTACTTTCACCGTAACAGCAGGACACAGCCTCACCAGCATCAAGAGCTCAGCTACCAGCTCCAGTCAGGAATATCAGGAGGGAACGTGTGCTTAGGTAGGTGGTAAGAATTTGCAATGCTGTAAGTTCCCTCCTAGGAAGTCAGCAATACATTAGGTTACCTTCTCTTCAAGTTCACAAATTATTTACACAACTGAAGTGACTAATTTGTGTTTTTTAAGGAATATCATCATGGTTATTGGATTAACTATGCTGCCCTCCTCCTTCTGTTCTTTACAAATACAGCCCTCCACCTTCAAAAACTGGACAGACTAATCTTACATATCCTAGGGCAGAGCATGACAATTGTCTTGCTCTTTAGTAGGGCCAGCCATAAGCTGTACTGCTCTGAATATCAACTGTCCATATAATTTAATTGTACTTAGTCAGATATGATTTCATTACAGTACAAGAGTAAATAGCAGCAAACAGTAGAAGAACAGACTTCTTAAACCTCAATTTTGTTTATTTTAATGGTAGAATTCTTGCATTTGGGCATAGTTAAATAGGTGCTACTCTGCATTTTGGAGGGATTGAGCATGAGGTTTCACATCATATTTATAGCTGCCCAAGTATTAGCTGCTGTCAGGGGACATCACCCTGCTCAACTCTTCCCCAGCCCAGGGTGTGTGGTGCTAACACTTCCCTTCTGTTAAATCTAGTGGTTAGGTGGTCACAGAGTGAGTCACTTCAAGTGGCTGATCTGCTAGAAAACTAAAGCTGCAAAAAACAAACAAACAAACAAACAAACAAACAAACAAAAGTTTTCTATGGCACCAGGTAGTTGCCTGTAGCAGCACGATGATTAGCGTGTAGTGGTGACAGGTGATGGGAGGAGGGAAGAACAGGGTGATCCCTTTCAGCATGAGCTCTACTTACAGTTAAAAGAAAGTGCTGTTTGATCTCTGCCTGTATGAGAGCAACTGAGCCACTAAGAGCAAGATACACTCACAAAACCTGCTAACACACTATCCTGTCCTGGAAAGCCTGCTATTTTTAAGAACAAGACAGCATAGAAACAGAATGCTACGATAAAAGATTTGAGAAATACCTGTGTCTGCACAAGTTTCCTAAAAGGAAAGATGCACCATTCAAAGTGAAACCTTGATACAAAATTACATCTATTAAAATGAATAATTAGCACTGTAGATAATGCAGTCACATTTTCCTACATCTTTACTATTTAAAAAAAAATATTTATATGTGTTTTAATACATATACTATGAGTAAAATAATATGTATGTGTATTTTATTTGCTTACTTTATCAAATGAAACATTCCAAGCAGTGAAAGAAGTTTCCAAGAAATCTCCACTTCAAAGGGAGTGCCTCTTTCTTACCCAGAGATCTGTACTGATCATATCCAGATTCAACTCCAGATACTGGAATGTAGTTTTACAACTTGTTGTAATTGTTCACATGATACTTGGTTTTAGAAAGAGCAAATTGAGTATGTGTTGTTTTTCCTGATTCTGTATATGGTGCGATTATAGGGTATTTTAATTGTAAGCAAGCATCTGAAAGATGGCAATATTAAGAACAGTTTTGGTTAAAAAAAATCAAATAGCTCAGCAGCCTTGTCATGTCTAAGAACTCAGAGGTAGCCTTTTGTTAAGGAACATGAAGACATATTTCCTATTTAAAAATCAGTTTGACACTCAATTTGTCAAGGCTGTATAAATATGACAGAAAGGCCTTTTTTCCCTATGCCTTGTCAATGAATGAAGCGACTGCAAGTGATACTAATTAACAGCTGGGTCCTACAACTATGAGAAGAATATTAAATAGCAAGTTGTTCTTCTAGCTTTCCACAGTACTTCCACTTCAATGCTTTCATCTCATCTGAGGCTGTTCATCTCATCTCTTAAGGGTGAGCAAAAGCCAGTAAGATAAGCAGTAACTATATAGCAATTAAATGAAGCATATTGTATTTCAGTAATATGTTGTTCATGCAGAATAATATAGCAGAGATTTGAACACTGAAAGATGACGTTCCCAAGCACTAACAAAGACTCAGACTGAAATTTACCTCAAGTATTTTAATAATAAAAGTTACAAGTATGTACTCCTGGAGACAGTACACAGACTTACTTTGGTAAACAGAGGAAAAAATAGCTAATTTAACTTAAAATTCTTAATATTAATTAGTTTGGCTGTCTTAATACACCATTTTTATTGCTTCTTTTAAATAACTAAGTGCAGAGGGTTTGTGTTTTTTTCTTGTATAAAGCTTAGTTATGATTTACTGTTAATTTTAGCCATATATAAACCAATTAGATTATGACAATAAACCAAATGTGTCAGCATAAGCAACCATTGTACATTTAGAAACTCTTTGAAGCAGAAAAACCAAATATGCACCACAGCTGTACTCAACTTCAGAAAGGGGAGATACCTGAAAATAAAGATGCTTGTTAAAAACAAAACTAGAAGCACCATCTATGCACATTAAATCCTCGCAAGTGGTATGAAGACAAACTGAGAACACTATCTTGTAGGCACAAAATCACCATTCAAGAGACTTGAAAAAGGGCAAAAGGAAGCCTACAACAGTACATGCCAGTATAACAGTGTTTAGTCTATCAAAACTAATAACATATCCCTTTTCAAATTCATGAGGTGCCGGAAGTCTGTTCAGAGACAATTAGGCCATACAATTTGCATTATTTTTTTTTGCTCCTGTGATAAGTCTGGAAGATCTGGGGAAATTCCCCACAACACACCACTTTTGAGGCATTCACCAAAACGTTGCTTCAAACTTCTTGAAGATGCCACAGTTTCAACACGATCAGATGATGTTCTAGAGGAACCTAATGAAACATGTGAACTGCTCGATATGGTGTGTGAACTCTCAAGTGAAATTGCTCTGGTGCTAAAGAAGGGCAAATACCAAACAGGATTATAATGTTTTGAAAAGGTTCTATGGAAATCCAGGAAACTACAGCCCACTAAACCTGACATCTGTACCAGGCAAGTAAGTAAAAATTTCATATAAAAAGCAGAACTAGTGTGCTTCTGAATAAATATGATCTATACGGCAAAGGTCAGAATGCTTGGTAAACTTCATTACTCTGATTTGATTGGTAATAAATTGATTTCCCCAAGTTGAGTCTGCTTTGCCCATGATGGTAACCAGTGAGTGATCTCTCCCTGTCCTTATCTCAACCCATGAGCCTTACGTTGTATTTTCTCTCCCCTGTCCAGGTGAGGAAGGGGAGTGACAGAGCGGCTTTGGTGGGCACCTGGTGTTCAGCCAGGGTCAACACACCACAGTGGGGATAACAGCAACACATGAAATTCAACATAGATCGATATAAAGCACTGTTCATTGAGAAAAGCCAACACAACTGCCAATGTAAAATGATAGGCTCTGACCTTCATTTCTCAGATGTGAGATCCTGCAGTTATGACAGACAATTCTGTTGAAACATCAGCTACATACACAGTGATAGTCAAAAAAGGAAACCAAAGTTTAGGAAGTGCTAGGTAACAAAGAAGAAAACACAGAACATCATCACAGTTCTGCATAAGCCCATGTTGTACCTGGTTCTTGGATACAGTGTACACTCTGGGACTCCCATCTCAAAAAGAAACAAGAAAAAGTTTGGAGAAGAGCAATGAGAGTAAGGTCAAAGTTAGGAACTGATTCCCATATGAGGAATGATAAGTAAATCAGGTTTCTTCAACCTGAAGAAGAGATTGGGGGGGATGGAGGGATTAATGAGGGGATGACTGCAGAGGGATGGATTGCCCACTGCTTCTTCTAAAATTGTGCAACGTCAGAATAGACAGAAGGTACAAAGCAAACTAAAGGAGGTGCATTTTCCTGTAATGCTATTCAAGCTGTGGTACTCATTGTTACTGTGAATGCTAAAATTTTATAAAGGCTATGGGGAAGACTGGACAAATTTATGAGTAGCAAATTAATGGAAGATTGTTACATTCACACACACACGGAAAAATCCCACAACACCCTCTAGGAGGTGTCTGAGTTTTATATTCCTAGAGGCTGGGCAAATATCCAGGGAAGGATCCCTACGTGCTTGTTCTATCCCTGCTCCCCTCCCTAGGCATTTACTTTTGGCTACAGCTGGAGGCAGGATACTGGGGGGGTGGACCTCTGGTCTGACCCTGTACAGCTGTTCTAATGTTTTTATGATCTCATTTATCAAAAAATAAGCGCTCGACTTTCTGTGACACTAAAGTAACTAAAAATTCAAAGAGGGAGAGTTGAGAAGTTTAAATAAAGAATTCTGGTCTCTGTAAAACATTAAAAACAGGGTCAAAATCATAATCTAAAAGAACTTGTTTCCCAACTCATGCATTTTATGATGCATAATGTGAAATATGGCAAAGTCAGCTCAAGATTTTACAACGAGTACTATCTGTTCTGAGAAGGAAGAAATTAAAGCTGCATACAATAGACTTCCTGCTGGGAAGGTGAGAGGGGAGGGAAACTCAGCATCCCAAAGGATGCACTGGTAACAACCCCAAACCAAACCAAGAGCTGTGAGTCATCAAAGCTGCAAAGCTATTGGAAAAAATCCAGGAAGCCAGACTTAAAATAGGAACAGAAGGGAAATGGGGGGGGAGACAGAAATAAAGAGAAAGAACAAGAAGAGAAAGAAATCATTTAAAACAAGAAAAGAGAACTTTGAGAGATACCTGGAACTGAAAAGCCCTGGAGGTAGCCACACCACCAGCCTTTCAGGCCAGCATATATTTGTGTGGGCCTCAAAAGGGGTGATCTGATATGCCCCCAGTAGCTCATAACCAGCACTTCCTTCCGCCAGTGCTTACACTGTGAGTGAATGTGCAGCTGTGTGGTGAGCTAAATTCGGAAGCAATTCATCTATAATATAACACTTTATGGCAACCAGGGTTACGCTTCAGACTAGCCTTAGGATGTCTCTGTGGAGTGGAGTTTGAGGATCAGGTGTTGCTCTACAGGTTACACCCACATCCAGACACCTAGCATTTAGGTTACAGATGTGGAAGCCTGAAGGAGGGAAAAGAAAGGTACCTGAGAAGGAACCTTACTCTTTAATATCATCTGTAATTGTGGTGTACATTTTTATTTTGTTTTGGTTAACTTTTTTCAGCCTTGTAATTGTAATTGTTGCCTACCTACAATTAAGATGTACTTCACTTGACCTACCAGCTTGTCCAGTTCTAGCAGACTTGGGTGATGCTGAGAAATATGAGGCACATTTCTGTGGGGATAAAAAGTTTGCATACAGTGTGCATTCAGGCACTGCTAGCAAACCTGTGCCCTACCATCTAACTGAGAGACAAAGAGTTTGTTCGGCCAAATGACAAAAGCTGGTGTGCGGTAACATTGCAAGGTGCAAGGCTCCCTGCAGTAAGTGCACACCTATGTTTCTCCTGCAAAGCTTACAACACAAAACAGTACCCCACAGCCCTGGACAGGCCCTTAGTCACCTCATTATTTATAGCCACCTTATTACCAATTGTAAACTAAAATAGTACTCATTCATGCTTTATGAAATGTACTTTGGGCTTAAATTACAAGTCTCTCTATTTTTCCCCCTGAAAAAAAAAAAAATCCATTCTTCTTCATGGCGAATTGTAGAAAAGACATCATTGTTTAGCACTTCAGAAAGGAATGGTAAGAAGCTGCCTTCTTTCTTTAGGGCTAATCCAATTATGATTAATGGCTGTGAATAATCATAGAATCACAGACTGGTTTGGGTTGGAAGGGACCTCAAATATCATCTGGTTCCAACCCCCCTGCCATGGTCAAGGACCACCCTCCACTAAACCCAGTTGCCCAAAGCCCCATCCAACCTGGCCTTGAATACTTCCAGGGAGGGGGCATCCACAATCTCAGCACCCTCACAGGAAAGAATTTCTTCCTAACATCTCATCTAAATCTACCTGCTTTTACTTTAAAGCCATTACCCCTTGTCCTATCACTACAAGTTATTGTAAACAGCCCCTCTCCAGCTTTCCTGTAGGCCCTCTTCAGGTACTGGAAGGCTGCAATAAGGTCTCTCCAGAGTCTTTTCTCCTCCGGGCTGAACAGCCCCAACTCTCTCAGCCTGTCTTAATAGGAGAGGTGCTCCAGCCCTCTGATCATCTTCATCGCCCTCCTCTGGACTCGCTCCAAAAGCTCCATGTCTTTCCTGTACTGGGGAAACATACTTTGCTTCTCTTTAACCCTGATGTCACTAAGGAAGGATGGGTTAACATTTTCAGTGCCACATGGCAAACATAGCTTTTGGTGCCTTTTGAACAGGTCACATGGATAGGTAATGGTGTAAACTGCTTGCCTGTGGCTAAGTTCAGCTACTGAGCCTGCCTGAAGCACCAGCAACTATTCCCTCAGGCTTATAACTTCATGCTCTCTCTCCTACCGAAAGAATAGCTCGAACCAGTGCAGGTAGGAGGCACTTGGAGAAAAAGGCAGCATGTAGACCTTTTTCCTCATGGCTCTACAGTGGGAAAGGTGGTGGGTCAGCTGCAGCTTGTTGTCTGCCATTTGGGTCACCCTGCTTGCAGTCAAGAGGAACATTTCAGACAGGTAAAATGGCATGTGGAAGAAGAAAAGCAGAGACAAAATGAGTGCCATCTCCTGCCATGGGCTGCAGAAGAAAACGTATTTTAAATTTGTCAACTATTTAGTTTTCCTGGTAGTATTAACATCAATAATTTTAGGAATAAAATTGCCAGATATTTTAGCACTTTACAGCTCACTTTTCTAGACTTCCTTTATCTGCTCCATCAGTTAGGCCTTTCTATTGAGAGTCCATCTTGTGGACCATTGTTTTTTGTAGTATTCTTAACAACTTGTCAAAACACCAAACAAATTTTTGAGCTTTTCTTCACCCTTCCTTGTTTTTCCTGATTTCCTCAACTAAGTTGATCGATATGCTAAACCTCTCAATAAACAGGCAAGAAAAAAAGTTAGACTATAAACAACTAGTGAGAACCTCCATAAATTGAGAATTTAGGATGTGGTTTCACGGCAGTTTAAACATAATCCAGGCTGCAGTGCTCCTGCCATCCCCACTGTAGCCCACATACCTGATCCCACTTCTTTTCCTAGCACTTCCACAGCAGTACAGGAGGCTGATTCAGCTGGAGACGAAGCCACTTGCTGACTCAGGTGCAACTGTACAACTTCCAGTGGCTAAAGCCGTGCTGGGATTGGGGCAGCCCATCTTAGGTTCACTGTGGAACAGTGTCCTTGGACTTTCTAGAGTGACAAACTGCAGAAAGCTTTCTGTCTGTTGTCAGTGGGAGATTTTTCAGCCTTGATGATTTGCAATGTTATACAGGGATAAAGCACTGAGTACTATTTCCATAAAAGGAAAGGGTGTGTGTGTGGTTAAGGTTTCAGAAACATCTAATTAGAGACAAAGTTGAAACATTCAGGCACAGCTATAGGTGGTTAACCCGTTGGAGCCCTAGGGAACAGCAACAGAAGATGTAAGAAACAAGTACTCTAAGAAAAAGTTTTCCTAAGTTTGGGAGGTAGAGCTGTATCAGGTTCCTGCCTTCACTTGCTAGCTCCGCATTTCATGCAAAACCTCTGTAATACAAAATGAATAAACAGAATCGGGACCAAATGCCAGACTCCAATGCTCATTCTCCCATCACCCCAGCTAGAGAGAGCACCCCCCTTCTCGCTTCCTCCCCCCGCCCCTGGCTCCTGCCTGCTCGGAAGGCGGGCAGCCAAGTCCGCAGCAGCCTCCTGCTCAGCCCCGGGAGGCCGCTGCAGGCCTGCGGCGTGGGCCCCGAGGTGAGGAGTGCGGTTAAGACGGGCCCGGGTAAGCCCCGGGGCGGCTTCAGTCACCGCTGCTCACTGGGCGCGGAGCCGGGCCCTTCCGGGGGCTTCCACCCCGGGAGCAGGGGTGAGGGCGCCCGGCCAGGGGAGCGCTCCCGCGGGGCGTCCCGGAGCGCTGCCCGCTCCACAGCGAGGGCCTCGCCCTCAGCCAGCCTCTGCGGGGAACACGTCAGCGGCCGCGAGCCCGCCAACGGCTCTACCGCCCGCGGCGGGACAGGCACAAGGCGGAGCAACAACCCCCCCACACACGCGGGCGCGCACCCCAAACAAAAAGGCGCGGTCGCCATCGAGGTCTGCGGGGTCACCGCCCCTCGGATCGCGGGGAGAGGGGCGGGGCCAGCCTCGTTCCCACCCCGCAGCGTTCCTATAAAGCTGGCGAGCGCCCTCTCCCCCGTTCTTTTCCTGCGGAGCGCCCCTGCGGTCGGTAAGGCGGTTGGGACTGCGGTGTGCGCTGCTTACCGAGCGGGGCGGGAGAGGCACCTGGCCTTTAGTTTTGCACTTGGGTGTCCGGGAGGCTCCTCCGCAGCGCCGCTCGCGTAGCGCTTGAGGCTGGAGCTGGCGGGTGAGACTCGCGCTTTGGAGCCGCGGGCAAGGCCAGGGCCGAGCGCAAGTCTACTGTGGGGCCGCGACCGCGGTGTACCGCGCCCCGCTGTAGCCGCGGCGGCGAGGGGACGGAGGGGCGGACTACAGGTCCCGGAATGCGTCGCGGCTCGGCGGGGAGGGCGATGGGAGCGCGGTGCGGGCCCGTTCCTTGCCGGAAGCGGTGTCCCGCGGGGCGCTCTGGGATGGGTAGTTGGCGGCGGCGGCGCGCGCGGGCGGCGGGGTACCATTTTGCCCTGGCGCGGGCGGTGCCCGGCGAGGCGCTGCTGGGCCTACTCCATTTTGATCACAGCCCGGCCGGCGGCGGGGGCTCCTGTCCGCTACCTGTGGGGGCTGATGAACCACTGTTGTCAGCCAGTGGCGTCAGCTGGGGCCGGGAGCTGCCCCTTGCCCGGGCGATGCAGCCTCTTACTCTCAGTTGTCGTTTGAATTAATACTTCGAATGCCACCTGATGCTCAGGAGTGAAATGGAACTTTAACGTCGCGATTAGAATTAAGGCCTCTAGTGAAGAGAGCTTCTTGAAATAAGGTGAAGTTGCCTTGCGCATTTGACATAGGGTTGGGGTACGCGTTTGTGTTGCCCATATGTGTTTCAGAGGGCTCAGCCATCTGCATCGGGGAGTTGGCCTACAACAGAAGACTTGAAAAAATAGTTACTGTAAAATCCACGTACTGTGCCAAGAAAAAACAAACACCGCAATCTTTGCTTGCTTTTTTAATGTGAATCATGACATTACTTTATTGATGTTCCCTTTTATTTTTTCCTAGGCAATGAGGCAGCAGAATAAAGGGAGAGTTATTTTAAAAAAAACCACCCCCCCCCAACTTCCTGTGGCCTTAAAATGCCTTTTTCCCCTCTTGCAATGCTAATGTCATTGAACCCTAGTCCTTCTGGAATAACGTGCAGTACAATAAACAGATATAGCTAGGATTCTAGGTTCTAATCTGCAAGCAAAGATTAGGAGATGGTTGCATTTATGCAGAGAGTTGTTGGATGCGTTCATTCTGTGTTGAATTAGCTTGTCTAATGATAACTTGAGTCACATGTTAAATTACCAAACAGTAAAAACTTTTTTGAATCTTTACAAGCTGTTAGTATCTTTTGGTTATTGGGTGTAATAAGCTTAACTCAAGATTTTCCATAGTTTAAATTGTTTTTGTGATGTGATACAAAACATGTTTAATAGCTTTAATGAACTGCTACATTTATTTGATCTACGTAGTGCTAAGTGAGAAACATTATTATTAGAAGCTGCATATTTTAAGTATTGTATATGGCAAAACAAATACTTTGTCATGTGTTTATTTGGATAGTCGAGTTGGTAGCTACAAATACTTATGTGGTTAAAACTGAATTCTAACTGAAATTAGTGCTTATACTTTAAAGGACCAAAACCTCGAGCTGATGAATTTTTGCTAAAAATCTTTTGGACTAAAGCTTAACAGTGGGTACATGCAGTTATTTCTACAATTCTTTTAATACAGGATTTCTAGTGGATGTAACTCATAACTCCTTTGTTAGTTAAAACTGGCTGCATTTATTGCTGCTTTTGAAAAGGCCCCCTGCAAACCTAAGACATACTTAACATATTATTGCTTCTGAGGCTTGAGAGCTTGTTGATGAATGTTGTCTTGTGTTTGTCTTTGTGGCCTGGTAATAAGAATCTACTGGTTTCAAGTGTTAAGTTTGTTTATTGTTTGTTTTTAGGTATGATGGAGAGGAAGCTTTCAGTGGTGTCCAATACATTGTACAGAAGCATTAAGGTAATGGCTCTGGATTTTTTAATTTTGTTGCTCTAGAAGTAACACTACATTTCTATCATTGATCAAGAAGATAAAAGCTTCTATTTCTTAATTGGTTTCCATATTTTTGTCTGTCAAAAAGTGCATGTTATGTGTTAAGTGCCAGAGGGTTGTCATCTTTATATGGCTATAAGTGGGACAAAAATGAAAACCAGCTACAGTATGTTGCATTTTCATAGTCTGAATCAAACTGATGAGTAATTATTTGATGATTTTTTTTGAGCTCTTCACTGAGTTAGTCACTTGTTTTCATTTCTTTTGCTGCAGTGTTTAAATAAGCATGAAGACCCACATGATAAATCACTTGGCTAACTTGTGGTAATTTATACTGATCTTGGAGATATGCAAGTTAGCTGTCTAGTCTTGGGTGTGTATTTGGGTTAATGTGAATCTACATACATGACCAAATTTGAACATAATTATTGATAATAATGCAAACTGTGGACAGACAGCACTGTTGCATTGTGAACAAATGCATGGTCACTCATAGATATTTTTGAAATAGAAGCTTGAATGTCTTGGTTCTTCAGACATTATAATGGTTGCAAAAGAGTCCAAAACCAATTCAGGCCTTTTTTTTGCTAGTGCACATAAAATTTCAACTTGATGGATATTGAAGGCTGTTCTAGACTAATACTGAATTGTATGAAAAAATGAATTTTTAGTCCTTGGTGATTATTCCTGACGTAATAACATGAGAGATGATGCTAGACCACAGCAAAAGACATTTTCTACTTTAAAATATAATTTTTTGTTTATTTCAATTTTAGCCTTTCATGGAAGCACCATCAGAAGCAGAAGAATATTTGGTACACACAAGTGGATTTTCCTGAAAGCTATGTATGTTCTGAATGATCAGTGGGGATAAATTAATATGATAAATTAGCAAAATATATGTATGATCAAATTAGTAGGAGTGTTGTTAGTTTTAAAATTGAGGTATATCATACTTTAGACACACTTGATGTGATCTAGAACTCGCTAGACTGGGAGTTGTTGAATAGTTTATTTGGGTCACCGTCAAAGGAGCTGGTAAAATGAAGTGTGCATACTAAATCCAACAAAGATTACCTCAAGATGGCCTTTAATTGTGAATTTGCAGTTTTTCAGGAGATAGTAGTATAAGAAAATGTTTAGGCAAAGAAAAAGAGTAAATTTGATATTCTCACCTTCTGGAAATGCTAAGAAAAAACTTCAGGATCTGTATTGAATTTCATTTGACTCAAATGCCTGCAACCAGTGGTTCAGAGGAAGGGGGGATCCACAAGAGTAAAGCTTGGATGTTCTTAATGGGTTGTGCTATATTATGCATGGACATGTTGTAATTGATTGTTCTACTCAAATTTCTAGAATGGCATGAGAAGTTTCTAATAATGGGAATGTCGGGTGTCCTGATGAAAGATTTCATGGCAACTGTAGTACAACAGATAGAGGTAACACATTAAGCTGCTGAAATTTTTTGTTAATTGCCATGTATTCCCTGTTCGGTACATCTGCATATGAAAGACACAAAGCTTATTTTGTAGAATATATGAATGTATGAATTGCTTTGCAGTTTGCAGTCACTGATATTTAAGTGGTGAATCATGATGAAACTGCCAAACCTGATATGTTGATGAGAAACTTCATACGGATCTGGCTACTGAGATGAAACCACTTCTAGCCTTTCAAAAGTCACTTAATCTTTCAGTCATTATTCCAGTTGGTGTTACTTTTATTTCTGTCCCCATATACAAGCTAGATGCCAGCATGTTCCAGGTCGTCAATGAGGATGTTGGTGCATTAGTTAAACTTGCCTCATGTCCATGTTGACATGGATATGTGCTGTTGCAAAAGCTAGCATTTTTAAAGAGCAGAGAGGGGGGAGTGTTAGACCCCTATAATTTGAGGGGTCTGTCTTACAGTGGGTAAATGGCAAACATTAGCCAGGTATTAAAAGTGCCCTGGTAAGGAAGCGTTGCTGGTGTTTGAAAGCTAGTGATGATGTTTGCACTTTGACTCTTAGAAAAGGACTGTTAACTTAAGGCTCACTCAGATGTGAGGATTTAGGAAAAGTAATGTTAAGGATTAGAGGTGAAATTTGGTGGTGAATTGTAATGAATTCTAATTACATTAAAACTGTTTCAGCTCCAGAGCTAAACTAATTCAGAAGGGCCTGGAGCAGGCAAAAAGCATGCTTGTGAATGCTTACTGTTCATCAATGGTATTGGTAGTGGTTTTCCCAAGAGCTTCATTGTTAACTAAGTATCTGAATTTAATCTTTTTTCAATGAAGTTCACTTTAATTGGACTGGTTCTTGAGTATCCATAGATTGTTTTTATTTAAGATAAAATCTAAAGTGTGAGGACAGCTTCTAATTTTCCTGTCTTACTACCACATCTGTAATTTTATTCCCACTCCTTGTTAAAGAAAGGTACCTTTAAATACCTTGCTAGATACCAGCAGTTTCTTTTGAAGAATAGGCTTTGTCCCAGTATGTGAAGTTCAAACATGGGAGTGAAACTTCTTGTGCAGCAGTGCTACTATAAAATACTGTATTGTTTAGACAGGCAATATTGCAAGTAGAAAGTGGATTGACTTACATTGCTGATCTAGAAGTAAGTTGGAAGTAGCAAGCTGTGTGAGTGTAACCTGTGCATTTTATATCTGCAGGGATGCTTGAAGGCTGCTTCTCAATTGAAGGTATGAATTCAGTAAATGTTACTATTAATTTAAGTGTGATGTGAGCGCAATGCTTAAAACCGTTGGTGTGTCTGATCAGTGAAGAACCTATCCAAAACCTGGTTGATTCCATGATGAAAAATGCACGGGACTCTGACTTCTGAGTTAGACCACTCTAACACCAGAATCGGTGAAGTGTTTGAAGATGATAGGCTTCATAGTCTTTACATACCTTGAAACTGAGCAAAACTGGTTTAGATAACGGTAATTTTTAAATGACTACTTTAAAACCTGCATTATTGTCAACCTCATTTATAGGCAGGAGGTGACATGTAAACTGTTTTATTACAAATGGCATATTTGAAGTATGGTGGGATTTGTTTTATCTGCATTATGGAAAACAGGGTGAAACATTTAATGATGCCTTTTTTGAATGGTCAGTTCTTGTTCAGAGGTAGTCTCAATTTTCTACTGCTTGCAGGAGAGTCTTATGTAGAAGAATGTGGTATAGATGCAGCTTTTTATTTAATACTTGCTTGTTGGTGGATTTTAGCTTTTGGAGTTTTTAATGTTTTGATACAAGCTAAGAACCAGTTATTAACTACTTTTCAGAAATGAACTCCTGGATTCTGGTAGAGGGGGAATTATACTTGATTGGTTAGTTGCTTATCATAGTTCATAGCCAAGTTGAGCATTAGTTGGGCAAGAGGAGCAAAATAAATCTTACTGTGGCGTGACTACACTTCAAAGCTATGTTCCGCAGAACCGGTGGAGTACTGATACTAAGCCAACACAGGTTTAGTAATGCAATTTGGTGTGTATGAGAGACTAAATAAATGGCAAGTTGTATTTTGAGTTATGGAAGAAACTTTTTCTGAACTAATAAATGTCTCTTTTTGACAGGAAAAGGGTCTAAAATGTAGGAACGAATCCTTTTAGCTTATTCAGGTATGTACTTAAAAAGCTTCTAAACATTTTCTCATTTTAAGTCTAACTGTGCTTACAGTTTGGGAGGTTTTTGTATTATGGTAAGTTGGTATAGTATTTAATTCCGTACAGCTGGAATTTAAGAACCCTTGTTCCCCAAGGCATAATATGTGCTGGTAGCTGTACCTGACCTTGGTTAGCTTTCGTACCTTTGTGCAAAGTTTTAAATAAGTGTATGTTATTACTGAAATATGTCAAAGGACTAGAGAATGTTTAATTTTTGTATTGCAATTAGAAACCCTATAGAAAAACAGCACATTTACTATTAAATTCACAGTTTCTGTATTGCTTTTGTCTCATCTGTGATGATCCTATCCCGAACCTGAATTCCTTGCTGAAAAACTTAATACGGATCCGGAATCTGAGACGAGACCAAAAGATTTGATTAAAACGTTCTGAAAAGTATTACAATATCTGTGACCTATTATATTTTTTTACAGAAGTGATATCTTAATGTAGACAGTGTTGTGTGCTTACTTGCAAATTGAAATTTCTCCCTAAAATGAACTGTTATACTTAGACCTTGTTCTCTTTTTCCAGTGAAGAGTTGGAACACTTTGTCAGTCCTGCCTGACAAATGTGGATGATCTGTAACTTCTGTGGAAGTGTAACACCTGAAGAGTTTTTGTGGCTTGGAGTGGGATGCCATGCTTTTCAAAAGCCTGCTGAAACAGCTGCCGCAATTTTGTTTAGCGGATACTGTTTTCAGAAACTGCATGTGAACAAAAATAACTGTCTCTTCATATTTAAAATAACACTTTCTTAAAACATTGAGCTCCCCTCTGTAGGAAGTACAGCAATATTAGGGAAACAAGTGTTCAGCTTCAATACATGGAAAAAAAACCCAAGAGTATTGGTCATTTTAAAATACCATGAGGGTATGCAGACTTGCTGACACTGAAGATATATAATAATTTAAACCAATGCAACTCACAGGTAGGCCCTGTAAAGACAGGGAGAAAGCAAAACTGGTACACAGATTCAAATCACGGAGCCTGCTTTTTGAGTGATGTCATCCAGGAGATAGGAGGAAGTAGATGATGTGATGGTGGTATGGAAACATAAACATGAAACACTTGAAAGAAATTTGGGTGTCATGAGGAAAGTTATTACAGAAAAGGCAAGGTCTAAAGCTTGCATTGCTGTCTATCTAGTGAGGGAGAGAAGAATTGGGGTTTTATGCCACTTGAGTATGAAAAGGCCAGTACCACAACAGTGGAACTACCCTTTGAGGAATATGCTGGCAATGTTACCCCCTTGCTGGGGGGGGGGGGGAAGAGGTCAGTAGTGGGAGAAGGGAGTACCCACAGTGGAACTTGTGTGCTGAGCAGTCACTTGAAAACTAATGGTGCTCTATCACAGTAATGGTGTATTTGCTGTATTTGGCTAACTTGCATTCTTCCACAGAGTGAGAGATCATGAATTGGTCACCAAGGAAATTGGTAGAGCTAAAGTTACTGAATCAAAATGCACCAAAATACAGAAAAACTACCCTATAGTGTGCAGCCAAAAATGACAGCATTGGATGCCAGCTGCTCTCTTCCTTTAGAGAGTTGGAAGAATTCCTATAGCTCATGGAATGTGCCTACTTCTAAATGACAAATTCCATGGGATGCCCAATTTTGTCTAAGCAGTATCATGAAGTGCAAAACACCACAGTAGCAGTGCCTAAAGCATTGGGAATGTAAAAAATAAGTATCTGCCTGACTTCTAAAATGTACACCAAGGATCTGACTGAACTCGGAGTGTATTGCCTCATGGAGCGTCTATGCTTTGGTTGTTAAAAAGCAGTAACCAGCTACTTTGGTTAAAGACTGCTCCTTTTCAGCAAGCAACTGTGTAAATCAGTATATTGAATGTATCAGAATCTGCAGAGATTTACTACTGAACAGGTTTCCTTTCATTGCTTTCAACAAGATTTATTATTTCTGTTAATGAATGTTACTGACAAGGGTAGGTATTTCCATGTGCCATATTTTGTACATGCTCTTTCTTGAATAAAGTTGAGGATGTGAAAAACTTGCTAGCTGTTGCAGATCAGGTCTGTAGTTGCACCACAGTGTTCTTGACAGCTTGTACTTTGCAAGAGCTACAAATGCAACATGGCCTTGTTGCACTGACTGGTACAGCACATACTGGACTCGTGATATTCCACATTGTGCTCGAGTGAACTCCCAGAGGACACAAACTCTGTTAGTGATTGTGCACTTCAGAAGTGGGAAAGAACCAATCTCCTTTTGCCCACTGGAGTTCTCTGAAAAGTCTGGGTGCTGTTGCTGGATGGTAAGTCAGAAAGTTGCCAGTCCTAGCTAGGTCTGTCTCTTCTGGAGGGGAAAAAATATCTCAAAGACCAGAGAAATGGGTAATGTAGCAGCAATACTTGGTAAGTACTTTGTTAGATCCTCTAAAAGGATCCGTGTATGACCTGTATTGCAGGGTTAGAAGCGTATATGGCATGTGTTTTGGAGCATAAAGGTACCATATTCTTATCCTTTGTGCTGATGCTAATATGAAATAGGGAAGCTTTTGAGGAAATACTGCTAGGTGTATATCCAGTAAAATTAGTGAGAATTAGTTGATCTTGTGATTTCTGGGATTAAATAAAAAACTAGAGATCATGTTCTACGGAAATACCAAGTGGTGGAGGTCTGTCTCCAGGAGCAGTGTTTAATCATGAAAAATAGGGACGTCTCACTGGCATAGAAGATGATGTGGCCAGTGATAAGGCATATTGCTGCAAACTTTCCTCAATGCTCCTGTGCTATAGGGCTGCAGAAGATGGGTAACCAATGAAAAATGCAGTAGTAAAGTTTGCTTACAAAAAATAACATGTTCTAGCCATGACATACTCAAAAGGTTTTGGAACATGGGACTAGTGAGAATTATGTAGAAAGATGACTTTTGTAACTAATTTTAAGATGGGAAGAACAATATTTGTAATGGCTTTTTTGCTTGGTGGGAGGGGGATAATGTGTTTGCAAACCACTTGTGAATTTAGTTCTGGCATGTTTTTGGAATCTGATAAGATGTTTTATACAAGTGATTAAGATAAGGACATGTAGTTGTGAATACTGTGTGACAAGTTTGGAACACATTGCATGAGATTTTTCTGTGCAAAAGTACTCCATTGAACTTCAGTTTTACAAAATACCTTGCTAGATTTAAAACTTTGAGTTAAGATTGTGCAGTAAACAGCATGGCAGCACTTTGCTTTTTTGTGCTTTCAATAGTTGGTGAAATCTTGCACTAACCATCATTAGTGTTGAACTTAGAAGTATCACATGGCTGTTGGGCTGTGGTCCAAGAAATCAGTGGTTAGATAAACTTTGTTCTGGAATCTTGCCATGGATTGGTCTGAGTAACTGGGCAAAAAAAAGCAGTGCTTTTTCTTGAGTTAACTGATGTGCCTCTAAGCAAGAGGAGTACCTTGCAACCACAAGGAGGAGTAGCTCTGCATAAGTGCTTTACTACCATTTAAGTAATGAGGTCCCTGTTAGGGTAGGAGGTTTTGTCTGTTGCTGAAGAACTTGTCTTGCCAGTGGAGACTGTAGATCTATAAACAGTTGCAAGTGAGTGAAACTAAGCTAGCAGCGGTTATCTTGCCACAGCACCCCCACTGCTATGTGAGTGTGTTTACTGGTGCGAAGCCTGCTTGAAGTAACAGATCCCAGTGAACAGAAATTTCAGCATAAGCTGTACTGTCAGGCTACCAGCCTGCAAAGAAGTGCGCAGCCTTGGCTGCAGCTTATCGTGTGCCAGCTTCAGTGGGATTGCTGCCTTCTGGTGCAGGCAAGCTCTTAATTGTATAAGCAATAAAGCTTGAGTATGAGTTTCACTATCTAAAAATGGGCTTTGAAATAAAGTAACAGTTGGTAGAGAAAGGGACTCAAGACAGTCAAGCATGGACACAGACAGCAGAGCAAGCGAAGTGTTAGACTTTGCCCAAGGAGAGGTGTTCCCTGTATCGGAGAGTATTTAATCCTGGCTTTGGGTCAGTAGGTTTTTGGCATGCCCCTTCTGAGAGTTCTGAGGACAGAATTTGAGTTATAATTGGAGGATGAATGTAACAGATCGCTGTTAATTTGAGTGGAGTACAGATGGAGGCCTTCATATGCTGTGTAAATGTATGTATGTGTCCAATGATTTACATTCTCTGTACTTTAGTTATTAGAACCGGTATTACAAGCATTTTTGCTTGTTTGGCCTTGTCTCTTTCCCTTGGAGGATATAAACTGGAAAAGTAAAATTCAAATGATGAATTAATTTTCTTTCAAACATCATGTGGCTTTTTAGTTGATAGTCCAGTTGAGCTATCGGGGCTATGAAGACAGTACTTCTCTGCCATTGTCTCAAACTTCCTGCAGGCTCCAGAGGACAAAGTGGTGTTTGATGCTCAGAAGAATGGCTGTATTGAGTGGGACAAAGTCTGCCTTGCTCAGTATTCTGTCTGAGGATGACCAGTATAAGCAACAGGAGAAGTATAGAGAGCCTTTCCAGCAGTTTGCTTGGGAATTTCCTGAGGAGATTTTCGTTTGTGTTTGAATACTCCTTGGCAATTACAACTTCCATTTAAAAAGATGTGAAACATGAATGTTATGTGGGCCGTAAAATACATGAAGTAGTATTTTAGTAACTGCAGGGAGGGGGGGATTGGGAGGGGTTGAAGTAAAAGCCTTTTTTCTCTTTGAAACCAATGTTGCTTTCAACTCTTACATTAATGAAAACAGTGATTAAGTGGAGTCCAGTTAAAGCCCCAGTGCTAGGCTAGCTTTACTGTTTAATTGAGCGATGTTGGAGGTGAAAATTTGAAAGTACTGATGTGTACTCTTCCCTTCAATACCCATGAGCTATACTTCAGGCTCCTGAAGCCTCTCACCAGAAGAATAACCGGTGTTTTTTTCCCCCCGTGATTCGAGTTCTCAGTAACTGAATAAACACTGTCCCAGCAATGATGGTACTAGTTTTATGGTTGCAGGTGAAGAATGATTAAAATCTGTCCTAAAATAAAGCTGTCATATATGTGGAAAAAAGCTAGAAAGATGAATGAACTGCAGTGCTTAGACCTTATTTTGAAATTGGTAAGTCGATTGGAAAGGTTGTATTTTTAAATCATCTTAACATCATTGTAGAGGAAGAATATGCAGCTACCATTAAATGGGTATACTTCATCTAACCTTGGCAAAATAGGAAATAATTTCCCTTAACCTTAGTTATTTGGGGTTTTTTAGTCAGAATGAGGGATGTTGCAGATACTAGTCTTGAAAGAAACATTTGAGACTTAAAATCTAAGTGTGTTGCCTCTGTCTAATAGTTAGATCATTTTCTGCGTCAGAAAAAGCAAATTGCTTTGCTGCCTTAGTTTAATTTCTTGCACTCCATCAGAAAAATGCAATATTGAAATACATAGAGTGCTGGTTCTTAATATCATTTGGACTTAAGTTAAACAGTTCAGAGTATGATTATTTCCCACTGTATCTTAGAACAAACCATTTCTGGAAAGAGTTGGGTTATGTAGTTTCTGAACATTTTAAGCTACTTATTTGCTATTACAAACAAAAAGAGAGGTTTGTGGGAATTAATGCCCCCCCCCCCCTTCCTGTTTTACAGATATAAACCACATAATATAAGTTTAATGACAGGAATACGAGTTACCTTCAGAACATCTTAAAATAGTATTTTATAATAAATGGTATCACAGTGCTGAGACTGTGCCCCCAAAAAAAAACTTCATGGGGGGGAACAGTGTCTGGGTTTTTGAAAACATGTTTTTGAAAAAGTGCTCCTACTGTTGCCAGAATTGGCTTGTCTTCATTTACATGAACTTAACAAGTTCTGTTAATATGCTGAACAACTTTTCACTGGTTTCTGCTAATTTGATGTACAGACTGTAAGGCTGATGAAAACATTTTTTATATGTAAAGGGATCTTTATATGATGACCCTTTAGCGGGGTTGACTGCAAGGTGTTTTGCTGTGAGTTTGCCTTTAACTGCTATGTCAAGATGACTGGAAATGGTATGAATACTTTCTCCTGGGAGTTTCATGTACTTTCTAGTTTTATAATTAGAAAAGTAAGACTGAACAATTGTAGCAACTGCTAGATATGTTTTCTATAAAAGTGCAGCCCATTATGAGCCTTGCCGGATAGGAGAAAGTCCAAAGCTTTTAGCTTACAAATAGGAAGAAAGATGGTTTGCCAGGAGTTCAGATTTGGAGAGAGACCTCACTTGTTCTTGTGAGGATTCAAAACTACCAAGAAGTGAAGACCACCAGTGCTACTGCCTGATAAGATGGCAGGAGAAGAAACATCCTTTTAGAAGTTCTCCCCCTATTTCCAAGAGTACATTTCTTAAGGAACACTTGAACCTCTTGGGGTTGTCTGAGTGTGACACCCTGTGGTGCCTGTGACTTGCCACAGGGAGAGGAGGTAGTCCTGTAAGGAAAGGATATTCTTTGTGCATAAGACTAGGGTATGTGGATATTGGACTTCAAAGTGTGAATTGAGTCTTAGAATGTTGGAGGAGTAAAAAGTCAAATGCTAAATGAAAGATCTTCCACCAAAGGAATCAAAAAGTAGACGTTAAGAATAAAGACTCATGCTCAAAATCCAGACTGCTACATCTTATGCAGTGACACCAGCATAACTGCCTACCCTCAGGAATGAAACTCCCCGTAGTACTCCCAGCCTCTGTCCTCAGGACAGCAGTTCTGAGGCTGTGACGTACTGTGAGTGATGTCATACTTGGGCCGTTTTGATTTCAAGTTTTCCTTTGCTGTGGTTATGCGGAGGGTCTTGTGAGGGGTATGTTATTAGTGAGTGGTGGTGTAAGGACCATAGTCTTTCTGATGGCTATTACCCGACTGCACTAACTTTCAAAGGAAAAAAGCCATTTAGCTTCTGAGTTGAAGAAATTTTGACAGTGACCAGGAACGTTGCCTATAATGACACTGGGTTGTATCCTCACCTACCTGTAATGCTCTCCTGAGAAGAGGTATTCTATTATTCTGGGGTAGTGCTTCTGGAGGTGTTTTGCCTCTTGGTCTTACCTGCTATTTTTCCCTAAAGGCTAATTTGTGTTTTCTAATTGTGTTTTTTCCACTGAAGTGTGACCAGGAATTCTTAAAGTATTGTTGATTCTCAACTAGGAAAACACTTTAAATTGGTAAAAGGAGTATGTGTATTTGATCTTTTTTGAAGTTATAATTTTTATAGAAGAAGCAGATCACCTGTGGAAGCCTGGGCTATCTCCCAGCATGAGCTTTCTTACTCGGGGACAAGGTTGGGGCCTTGGTATCCAAAACTATTGTGTAATCCTCAGCTCTGTCCTGACCTCCTAAAGATGCTATCCTTCCTCTTCTGTACTAGCCCTGTATTGCTCTCCCCAGAAGAGTTATGCATTAATCATCACAAAAACCAAGGCAAAAATACAAAAGACTACTACATATTCATTCAGTATTAATCTCAGAAAAGCTGTAAGAGCAATAGTATGACACTTTACTGATGGGGGGAAAAAAAACCAACCTGTCTGGGAAATTTTTCTGTCTGGGGCTCAAGTATACAATAATCACATTCAAACACCTGTGGAGTTGTAAAAACAAGACTGGTTCCTGTAATTTATGTGATTTGACAACTGTGATTTGCTCTTCAGAAACCAGGGACAGAGCCTGCAAGTAAGAGTCACTGATGAGCTAAATTGCAATTCTATCAGGAATGACAGCTTAGCTGGGTTTTAGGTTGTTTCAGATGTGAAAGGAAAATATTTCCTTCCCTGCTTCTTTGTTGATACTGGGCTCTCTGTGTTAGGAAGTTCCAAGCAATAAAGTAGGAGTTAGAAAAAGGTGGAAGTTGAGTAGTATTTAAGTAAAGTTCTTTCCTACTCACAATTAATATAACAGGGATAAAAATAAACTGTCCTTCTTTGTATAGTATTCTCAAAGAACCATAACCATTTTTCGTGTTCAGAAAGATCTCAGTTCTGCAGAAATGGGCTCTGCTGAACTTGCTCTTCTCTCCTTAACTATTTTGAAGGCTGGCTTGGAAACAGGCACCTCAGATTCATTAAAAAGGCAGAAACGAACTTCTGTGAGGATGATAGCCTTTTCTATAACAGCAGCAGAAATAAGTATCAGCAGAATTGGCATGCTGCCCTGGAAGCAAACATTCTGAGCTTCTGGTAGAGCTTCCAAATACAAGTATGATGAAGAGGTTTTAAAAAAATTCCTGGGATGTCTTTATTTCATATACAGCCTAATCCTACCTCTCAAATTTGGTGATTAAGATAATACAAAAAATGTTATGTCTGGGGCCAAGCTACAGAAGGTTATCCATGAGATAGCTTGCTTTCTGTACTTGGCTCCCCTTTTACTGAGATTTAATGTCAATTTGAACTTTAAGTTGTCTTTGGGGAGCATAGACTGACTGCTTGCTAAGAAATCTGACTAGCAATTGAGGAGTCAGAAAGAGCCTGAGAGGAAATGCTAATGTGTTATCAGCACTATTGCCATCAGTTTGAGGGTGGAAGAACCCATCTGTTACCTCTGCTGAGCTATAGAAAACAGGTGAACTGCTAAGCTGGGAATGTCTCACATTTGTTTTTAAAAGGTATTTGCATCACATGTGCATGGCTTACGGAAGTTCCCACCTTAATACCTTTCACTTCTGGTTCTAATTTTTTTTCATTTAGACTGGAAGAGCTCATAACATTTTGAGACTGAAGAAAGATTGTTCTGCATGTTGCTTACAGCCTCTCTTGGCTGCAGCAAATCTGTATCAGATCTGAAATTGGTTAACAGTTTTCATGCATCAAATTTACTAATCAGAACAGATCTTTTAATAGAAGTTTAAAGGGGTTAAAAATTGGCACTAAGTTACAAACATTTACCTTTATACATGAGAAGATCTCTTGAGTAAGAATTTTTCTTGGGAGAGACATAAGCTGTTGCTGTGGATTGTTGCAGTGAAATCTAAAAGCACCTGAACTGAATTTAGAAGAATTTAGAAACTCCTGCAGTTAACTAGCATTGGTGATTTCAACAATTTTTTATGGACATGCTCAGATATCTGTAATGATCCTGCTGAAACTAAGAATTGATGTATTGGTGGTAAAATTGTGTATTCTTGCACAGTTGTATTGTGTTCTCCAGCTGGAGAATGCAAGATCTACTAGAAGTGTGTTGGTTAATTTGAATGTGGCATCAGTAAACAAGTTCATGGGTTTATCGGCCATTTAACTAGTCATAAATGGATACAATTTTTTTCAAAAAATGGCCCTGGTGGATTAAAGTTTTCAAAATGAAAGTTCCCTGTAATTGTTCTCACTTGCTGCTACTTTTAAGATCTAAACTTAAAAAAGAAAAAACAGCCCTGTATATTTTTACAGGATCAGAGAGACACTTCTAAGTTTATTTACTGAAGGCAGATCGAAAGCATAATGTTCTTCATATGTCCCCTGCAGATCACAGAATAGCAATTTAATTTTTCTAGTGCCCAGTTGCTAGGTAAAATTAAAACTTTGCTTCTCTAAAGAACTAAATGACTGCTTCTAGCAGCATCATGCAGCTGTATTAGTTGTACCATATTAAATTACAAATTTGTTCAGGTTTGAGAACAGGTTATGTTGCCCGTACTGCCCTGTGCAAAACAATGAAGAGATACCTGGTGACTGCTATGCGAGCTGGAGAGGATAAGCTTATAGACATGTGCTGAAGCTCTGTGTTAGCTTAAGATCTAATTCTAGTATCTCTCAAGTAGGTATTAAAAAAAAAGACTATTGAAAAGCAGCAAGCAGAGCCTGAGGTTCTGATAGTAATAGTTCTCATCCTTGTGCTCTAGTCTGGAGTTTGTGCTGCAAATGAAAACCCCCTTAGTGCAGCATAATTCAGGTATCTTTAGAAAAAAAAAAAATTAAAAAGCAGTCATATACAAAAGGTTGTATTGTCTGTGGTTGACATCTGCAGAAATGCTGCATTTATGTTGTCACTTCTGCTTTGTACCTGGCAAGGATTGTAAAGGGGGAGGGGGGAGATTGTTCTATTCTTACAAGGACCTTGACAATACAAGGTTATTTGGACTCACCCATGCTTGAAAGGATTTTTAGGTGGTTTGGTTACATGTTAAGTAGCCTGGAACACTTATCCTTAAAGCTGTGTATCGCAACTGCTGCATCAAGCATTTTCCTGAGTAATCAGCAGTGTCATTCCTGGTCAACTAAACAGGCCTGGGACATGAGCCCAGCCACTGGCAACTGATTGTCCGTGCCATTGAGGGTTAACACAGTCTGACAACCGAAGCCTAGCTAGCACTCTGGGCATGGTTTAGAGGTTAAGGTGGATGAGAGCTCGGCTGTGGGAACACAAGCTGTTGCTGTCCACCTTTGCCTTACAGCTGGAGAACAGCCCATGCCCTGTCCCATCCACTGTGTGGCTGTGGCCACGGCGTGTGTGGTGTGCTGTGCGCTCCTGGGAAAGATGCCCAGACCTGTGGGAGAATATTCTGTGACCTAATGATGTGTCATCTGCCTTTGGAGAGGGGCTTAATGCACAAAGTAACTCACGTGGGGTTAAACAGATCCCAAGAGGCCCCCTCTTCCCCCCCCCGCCCCGCCCTTCAGTTGGCTTTTATGTGTGCCAGTACTGGAATCCTGATGGGTGCTGGTTAGGGCAGGGATGTAAGGGCAGGGCTGGATGGGTGTCTGGGGCAGAAGGAGATCTAAATAGAGCAGTAAGTTCTGCACTGACATTTGTGGCTCTACTCGGTGAGTTGCAGCTTCAGCACTTGGCTACCTCACACTGCACAAGTGGACAGGATAGCACTACTGTCCTGAGATGACTTTGGAGATGTTTTGAAAATGGATACCAATGAGGAAGGCTCTCTGCGGTTCTTGCATGAGTCCTCATAAGGCAGAATGCAGTAGGATGTGGAGGAATTTCTTTTCTCTAGCCTTTCCATGCTAATTTGATGAAAACGTGGTGGGGGAGCACACCTCTTTTTCACTTTTTTCCTGAATATCTTCTCTTCTTTCTGTGGAGCTTTGCCAGGTGCTGACCTAATGGTAATACTCCTGTGTAAGAGCTTTAAAGTATTGGATGCTCAGGGGAATGGGATGGAAAAGGCAGTAGTAGTTGTGTCTTAATTCTCTCTTTTGTACCCACAGCAATAGTAAAGCAGTATTTTTTTTCCTTCAGATTGGGAAGCCTCTTCCCTCACCCTTGATAAGCTTGTGAGCTATTTGTATAGGAAGACTGGTTTATAGGTCTATAGTAGGCTGAGGAATATGTGATTAGAGGGAATCTGGAGGAAGAGGAACATTTGCACGTACACTTCTGGAAGTGGGAAGGGTTTGGGTTGAAAGGAAGAGATTAGTCATTGTGTGTTCTGCTTGCTGCAATGACAGGGTATTTGTACTGTCAGACTGAAGCGTTAAGACCAACATTTAGTCTCCAGTAGCAGGTATTAGCTAATGGAAACATGCAAAGATAGGGCAAGCATAGATGCAGTAGTAGTTTCTGGTATGCTTCCCCAGCTTCCACTAATTTTTGCCACAGACTTTAAATTGGGGTGATATCTCTGCCTTTAATTTTAGATGGGAGTTTCTTCCATTAGGCTAGTTACTTTGGGGGCGGGGGGGTTATGGAAATACATCTTTAGTCATGTGACAATGAAGCTGGGTATTTCCCCAGCTTAGTTGCATGCGTGTAAAAGCAGCTCTTTTTTTGCTTTTCTATCTGCCAGTTTGATTTGGTGCTGCCTCATTCTTCCATTGGAAGAAAGAATGAACAGTTTTTCTCTAGTTTTCTCTGTGCCACTTCTGACTTTGTAGGCCAGTATTAAGTTCCCGTATGTTTTTCTGTCTGTGTTGAGGGTATGGATGCCAAGTAACTCCTAACACTGCCTTTTTGCTGGTAAGCATAGGGCATTTATAGTTCCTTGTTACAAGGCTGGGCATCTGTTTTCTGAGTGATAATAATCAGTTTGGAATGGCTTTGAGTTGGCATTTCCACATACAGGTGGAAGTGATTTGACTGTTTTGTGTGTGTGCTCTCCTCTTCCACACCTCTATCATTACTTACACATTAACCTATAGTGTGCTGCAAAATACATTGACTTGTACAGTGATTGCTCTGAACCCATGGTGATAAACTGTTTTAAAATCCTCTAACTTAAATTAGAAAACCAAAGTTGATGGAATGTGAACTAAACTGCCTTCTGCTTCTGTTGTGCCTTTCTGTTGCAATGTCAGCTCTGGAGTGTTTGATTTGGGGGGGGGGATGTACCTCTGTGTGTGGGTCACATTGACTGGAAAGAGTTTAAAAGCAGCGATTGGTATTGGACTTAAAAACATAGACACTTTCCAGAACCAAGCAGTCCAATACCCTTTCTTTCACTGGCACTGTTGCTATAGCACAGCCATAAAGCAAAAGGGAGAGAAGCAGCTGAGAAAGAAGTTGCCTCAAGACATTCGGTCTGTATATAAAATTCCACACCAAAAGAACTCCTGGAAGAGCCCCATTCCTCATTGCTAGGCATGTTTTCTGCCTGTGACTGGGCAAATATTTAGCAGAATGCATGGGGATTTCAACTCAAAAGCCCTGAAAGGTATGGTGTCAAGTCTGTAGGAGTAGACTCATCATCCATCTTGCAGAGCTAAAAGAATTAAGAATTAGTGAAAAAATAGTTACTTTGGTTTTCAGATTCAGAAAAAACTTTTTTCCAAATCTCAAGAAAGAAACATCAATTAGTGGATAGAGTTGTATTTGTAAAGATCAGGATAATTAACCATATCACAAAATCACAGAATCCATCCATCTGCTCAAGCAGGGCCATCTAGAGCTGGTTGCCCATCACCATGCCCAGACGGCTTTTGAATATCTCCAAGGATGGAGACTCCACAGCCTCCCTGGGCAACCTGTGCCAGTGCTTGGTCACCCTCAGGTGAAAAGGTGCTTCCTGATGTTCAGAGGGAACGTCCTGTGTTTCAGTTTGTGCCCATTGCCTCTGGTCCTGTGAACTGTAATCACTGGATTTGCACACGTTTTCTTTGCTGCTTTTGTTTTCCTGGCTTAGTTGAAAGAAGTGAAGTGTTTGAAGAGTTAGCAGGGTCAAAGTTAGAGCCTTAGAAATAGTTTAAATAAACAGAGGAATAACCTTGATTTTGTTTTAAGTAGTACTGCCCCTGCCTAGTTTTGGAAAAGTGAGAAGATGCGCAATGGATATAACTGGAAAGAATGTTAAAGCAAAATATTACCATTAGTTAACTTCAGTCTTTCTTTGCTGAAAACATGTGAGAATGTTAGATTGTAAGTTATTTTTTAGAATGAAAGAACTCTCAATCTGCGTATTAAAGTATAAGACCGAGCCATTTGGTCATACATGAAATTTTGTTCAGGAGAAAGCTTTTCCTGTATCTGATTTATCTCCTTTTAGTTAATTTCTGACTTGTGTTTTTTCTCTTAATAGGCACAGGCCTTGTATTTTGTAACTCACCCCATCTTTTAAGACATACAGCCTCTGACTGATAGAATGAACAAATGAAACAATTAAACAGATATTTCCCCAATTAGTCTTATTTATCAAGGATCTTACAGGGCAAATAAGCCAGTGGCCAGCTGTGCACTACATGGAATAAACTGCAGACCTTTCCTGAAGTTAGATATCCTTATAATATACAGACATATTAATAACTTGACAGTCTTACCAAGGAGGCTAAGGGCTAGGAACGGGTTGGAAACTGTATTGCTGAGAAACCTCAACAGCAGCTGAATTGTTTCGGAATCGTGCTGTGGCTCACATAGCACAGGGAGCTTGTTTTCTGTATTACAAGCAGTGATGTTTGCGGGCGGACCAGAGTGAAAGGCATCACAGAAACTGAAGGTAAGATTCCTATTGAGTGTCCTAGATTTTCATTCTTTGTTTAGGGTATAATTCTTTAACTGTACATAAGTAGCTGAAAAGCAAAAATTAGACTTTTAATCTTACAGTAAATTTATTTTTCATTGCTTTATCCATGTGACTCTGTAGTTTGTTCTGTTGTAATCACTAGTTTTACTGTGGATGTGTTGGGGAGGCTCAGATGTCCAGCTGTGGACTCAGTGGGGCTCTACAGTGGTTACAGCTGGACTAGAAGCAGGCAGGGTTTTCATATTCCAGGAAAATTTAGGAATTAGCATAACTTTCATTATGGTGCGAAGTCAAACTTTCAGGCATGTGCAGTGAAACTCCTCATATAAATCCAAGTCACCAGATAAGTGCCTGCAAAAGTTCTTGGCAGGGTGTATTTTCAATAGATGTTCTACATGATTTTAAAAAAACAACAACCAACAAACCTACCTAATGTTATGATTTCATGGATCTTTTCCTGGGCATTCCACTTCTGTCTTTGTCCTGCTGATATTAGGGCTAATAACAGCGCTATATTTAGAGGAGCTGCATGTCAGACTCTTTGATTCCTCCTTTCTACATAATTTCCAAGGGTCAAATAGCTGCAACTCTGGCTCAGCTGTGATTTTTAAATAAGGGTACAAATCTGTTCACTGCATTTGTCCTAGTTATCCTAGTCTCTTTTTTGATTTTGCTTCCATTTTATGGAGGAAAAGGAAAGTGCATAAAAGTTTTCCATCTAAAAATGGGCTGAAAGTGGGAATTACTTTCTCAGGAGTTTGCTACGTGGAGTTAAGTCCAATCCACTGACCCAAGAATTTTAATGGAACATTTTTCACTGTTTTCATTAGTTCCAGAGAACAAATCCATTTATTAAATTTAGATATTACTCTGGCTCACATCTGTGTTGTGAACACCTCACTGAAACATCTTCTGTGTCTGAAAAGAACATGTTTTGGTGCAGTATTTTCACTGAAAAATACTCTCTAAATTTGTTTTTGATATTACTCTTGCTGCCCAGCTGGGAGCTATATTTTTGGAGAAAGTTGTTTATTTTTGAAGGGAGCAAAATATTCACATTTTTATAAAAAATAATTGAAAATACCACACACTTGCACTAAAGTTAGGGGGTTTTTACAAATTATTTTTTCAGAAAGTTTTGGGTTTTTAAATATGGGGAAAAGTTTCAGTAAAAATTATTTTTTTAATGACATTTTCAAATTATAAATTAGCTGGAGTATCTGATAGCATACAGCTGCCTTGTCTTTGCTATTTCAGACTAACTTGTGGAGTGGTTCAGTTTTTAAAGAAGTCTGATTGCATCAAGTACTTGGAACAGATTTTTTTTTTCTTGTCTCACTGAATACCAGGTGTATGTTTCACATACACACTAGCCTGAGTATTTGTTGACGCTGAACTAGCCCTATAACTGCCTGTGCTTGCTCTGCTGTGTAGGTTTAAGTATTTTTTTTAAACATTGGAGATACACTGAAGGCGTTTGGGCTAAGGGGCAGCGCTAGTCGGTCAGCTCGTCGCTGAGCCGCCTGAGGAAGTGAGGAGTACGGCAATGCTGTGTGTGCCTTCCTGCCTTCATTTCGCGGTCGTTATCTGGCGTTGCAGGTCTGGCAGAGCTTAGTAGGTTGGTTTCCACGTTGTTGGTGTGTGAGGTGTGCAAGCCAGGCGTGTTAGGAACTGGAATGCCGGGGTGGGCAACAAGGAGCCCCGGCAAGGGACGTGCGCCTGACAGCGCTGTGTGGCTCGGCCCGCCTTCTGCTGGGGCTAGCAGGAGAAACTTCAATCACCAGCGAAGGGACGCTCACAGGGTGGCCGTGGGGCAAAGGCCTCGTTTCTTCACGCGTGTCGTGGAATGTGGGTTGAGCTGCGTGACACCCAAGCCCGCGCTGCTGCCAGCCCCTCCGCCCGCCGCCGCCCGGGCCCGTTTAACGCCGCCGCTTCAGCGGGTTCACCGCGCAGCCACTGAGGGAACGCTCCCCCCTCACAGCGGCTGGGGAGGGTCGGGCCGGGCCGGGCGGCGGCCGGTGCGGAGAGCCCGCCTGAGGGGGCATTGCTCCGGGCGCCCCTCGGGGAAAGGGGTGAGGCGCCTCCCGTCTCCAAAGCGGGAACGCCGAGCGCGGCTTCAGCGGAGCGCTGCCAGGCTCTCGGCCGGTCGGCAACCACACAAAGCGCCGCTCTCCCCTCCCTTTGTCTGCGTGGCTTTGTCTCCTCCGTCCCCCCCCCGCCC
>VXBL01003768.1:58401-77559 GCA_013400195.1 Aramus guarauna | reverse complement strand
GGCGGCTGCATGTGGCAGGTTTGCTCTTCCTCCCACCCCCGCCATTGGCTTCTTGCTCCACTTCTAACTTGTTCAGAGCCTCTTAGGGAGTGTGTTAGAGAGACAGAGAGAGGGAGGTGAGTCAGAGTGTCTGGCTGGGTTGTGTAAAACCTGCAGTGAAAGCTACCCCACCCCCGCTAGACAGTGGTGTTAGGGCTTTCCTTTGTGTTAGTGCTTCTTTTGAGGAATTTTGTGCGTCTTTCAAAGCTGAAGAGTGTCAGGGAAGTGGTTTCCTATTTTTTTTTTAACAAGAATAGGGAAGTCTGTTGCATGTATTGTCACTTGAATTGTTCTACTTGAAGATATTTTTAGCTTAATTATGATGCTTATTGCATTTGAACAGATATCTGGAAACATGGCTACTGAACATGTTAATGGGAATGGTACTGAAGAGCCCATGGATACTTCTGCTGCAGTTACCCATTCTGAGCATTTCCAGACATTGCTTGATGCTGGTTTACCACAGAAAGTTGCTGAAAAACTAGATGAAATTTACGTTGCAGGTAAGATGTAAAACTTGCAAAACCATACTTACAATATTTTATTGGATTCTGCTGTCTTTGGGCTAAAATAGCAACTTTTTGTGGTTTCCAAAAGTATGGGAACTGCAGTCTTACCAAATCTGTGGATGTTTTCCATTCAGTGCTTTAATTTGTCATAGTTTTTTTCATAGAAAAGTCTTGGGCCAGGCCACTTGGGCTGAGGGGTGGGAAGGAGGAGATGTATGTAAGTGACTATAGTAACAGCTGGAATAGGCAACAGATGATTTTTAGGAGGAGTAGGTGACGTGGTCTTTGTGCATTTTTTACAGTAGTTGTAGGTAACTGTGAGTAACTGAAGCCTTGGTATTCATCTCCTCATGTAAATGATACTTCGTGACATAGTATTTAGTTGGGCTCATGGACGCAAAGGTTATTGTACTGGTTCTCTCAGACATGAGAGAATGGTAATAGCTAGCATTTTTTTAAGCTTGATTTTTTTGGATTGTGGTGGTCACTTTTAGTGCTGCAGTTTATTTGTCTTTATAGTCTTCTCAAAATGTACCAAGTTACCATTGCTAGGCAAGCTAAGTCAGGTTTTGATAGATCCTTCTGAATTCAGTTTCAGGATATTGAAAATAAACTTGGCCTGTATAACATGGGTTTCACAGAAGTCAAATACATAAATGTTACTCTGAATGTTAACTTTTTGGGACACTTTTGATTAAAAAAAAAGTTAAATACACATAAATATTTTACTTTTCAGAGGACTAAGTGATTTCTTAAGTATAGTAACTTATGTTAATTAGTGATTGATTTAGGGGTCACTGAAATGTGTTAAACGTGATTAAACAAAGATTGCTGCCCAAATATAATTAGTAATTTTTTTCTTTTCTCTAGGGCTAGTTGCACATAGTGATCTAGATGAAAGAGCTATTGAAGCTTTAAAGGAATTTAATGAAGAAGGTGCATTGGCAGTGCTTCAGCAGTTTAAAGACAGTGATCTCTCACATGTTCAGGTAATGTTAAGCAATTTCAAATACAATTGTTGAGGGATGATAAACTACTAGTTGAGTGGCAAGAGATTTGCTTAAGTCTCTTCAGTGATCCATATGTGACACGTAAAACGAGCACTGTGTTAGTTCAAGGTAAAATTAGAGTCTGGCTTGTCATGTTTTCACAACTGAAGATTAATATATCTTTTGCAGAACAAAAGTGCCTTTTTATGTGGAGTCATGAAGACATACAGGCAGAGGGAAAAACAGGGGACCAAGGTGGCAGATTCTAGCAAAGGACCAGATGAGGCAAAAATTAAGGTATGTGCCTAAAAGATAAAAGTTACGCTGTCTGTCTGAGATTTTTCAAAGCCATTGTGACAGGTACCTTGATTCTTTTGGAAACATGCTTTTCTTGAAAAGGCTATTGTAGATTGTTTGTTGTTATGAAAGGTGTCACTTGCATTTTTATCTTACACTTCTTCCTCTTCAAGAGGAAAGTTAATACACTGTTAATTACCAGAACTGAATGTATATAAAAGTGAAAAGTGTTTTATGTATATAAAAGTGAAAAGTGAAGTGTTTTATGTCTAGTGGAGACAATCATAACTATTTCACAGTTAAAAGTTTTTGGAAACTTGTCAGCATAGATCTTTGAGTTCAGAATGTGTAACTTCAGCCAGCAGTTGGGTTTTTTTCTTTTTTTTTCTGTATTTTTTTTTCCTTCAGGTTTAAAGTAACTCCACAATAGGTAGGAAATACCAAATAGGTAGGAGATACCACATGTGTCTGAAAAAACAGATTGTAATGGATTTAGGATTTAGCCCACTTCTTATGACATAATCACTGTTCTCATAAACTGTCTTAGTAATGGACACATTATTTCTTGGACTGAGTCTTTTGCTAGTAGGAGACTCTTGTCTCAAGAGTTAGGCATACTATGATTTATTTTAAAATGCTGTGATTAGCAACTTTACCAAAGCTAAGGAAAGGAAAACCATCTAAGCATGCTTAGTCAATGTCTTAAAAAGCGAGAGAATCTTTCATCTTTAACTTTTCACGTGTAAAGTGCAAAATGAACATGTTATATATTACAAATAACTATGTAGCTTGCAAAACTAGAAAATCTTTTTTCTACTGACTTTGAGGCTGGGGTGCCATCAATTATAAATTCAAAAAAACTGAGGCAGTTTTTGTCACTACTATTTAAACCAACAATATGAGGACTTTGTTAACTAACTTAAAGTAGCATAGCTTCTACTGCTGATGGCTATAGCATTTAAAATACCTTTGCAATTTTCCAGTTGTGAAATTACTAACTCTTTATTATAATCAGGCTTGTTTAATATGCAGTTTCTTTGTACATTTGCATACTGAATTTCATCTAACATTTTAAATTGGTAGTATATCTGTAACTGTATGCAGTGATTCTAGTGAGGGTCAGTTGTGCTGGGATGCTGTATGTGCCCGCAAGGAATTTGAGGAGGGGGAGGGTAGGAGAAAGGAAGTAGTGCTACCCCTTCAGCGGCTGGATACCTGAAGCAGTCTGTACTGTGTTCTAGGGGTGTAAACGCTTAAACATGTGTTCTTTAACTTCACACTTATGAGTAATCTCATTAAGTGAAGGGAACTCCTGTGCATAAATGTTTGCAGGATTGGACATGCCAAAACAAGAAGTGGCTGAGACTAAGATCTTTCTAATTAAAGGGAAGCTTACTATTCTATTACTTGATCATCTTTTTTTTTTTTTTTTTTTGTATGAAAATGAAGGAATTGGGAAAACTCTATGTGAATCTCTGATTTTCTAGCAGTGTTTCTTTATCTGATAGTTCTAACAATTGTTTTGCAAGTTTCTTATTGAAGTACTAGCAGTAGGCTTATTTGCCTGTGGGAATTTCAAAGCAGCACAGTTTAATAGGAATTATAAGCAAGTCTGTGAATGAAGTGCATCTAAACTAGCTCAATTTGTGTATGATTTTAAAATTTTAAGTTTCTTACTTGAAGGCACTCTTGGAGAGAACTGGCTACACTCTTGATGTGACTACTGGACAGAGAAAGTATGGTGGACCTCCTCCAGAGTCTGTATATTCGGGACAACAACCTTCTGTTGGTACAGAGGTAAGAAGAAGGAGATGTTTATATAGATGTGTTCAAATTAATTTGAAGTATTTTTTTATAACAACACTGTCTGTCTGTTGTAGATATTTGTGGGCAAGATTCCAAGAGACTTGTTTGAAGATGAACTCGTTCCGTTATTTGAGAAAGCTGGCCCTATATGGGATCTCCGCTTAATGATGGATCCACTAACTGGTCTAAATAGAGGATATGCTTTTGTCACTTTTTGTACTAAAGAGGCAGCTCAGGAAGCTGTTAAGCTGGTAAGTTGTATTACTTGGATTTTTTATTATTTTTTGAAGAACACTCTCTGGCTTATAAGCAGCTGTCCTGATCATAATGCTTAAGATGAAACTGTCATTGTTTGATCACTTCATAAATATCCACTAGATGCTGTTAAATATTTCCATGTTATGTATAAATTCTTAGTGACTGCGTTAGGGACGGACAGGAGGGGAGTGGAGGAAGCTGATGGGCTGCTGTTTTTGTCCAGTTAGATAAGCCTTTACTTATTAGAAAACTTACGCTAGCAATGGTGACTTCTGAGCTGGCTGCATCTGGATGAGTGTTGGAGAGAAGTGGTGTTTGGGTTGCTGTGGTACAAGGGAAACGTTGGTCAGGTTGTCTCATTTCTGGTTTGCTTGTGCACCAGCAGAGGGCCCTGTGCTGGAAAACTCTGTCTGAAGTCACAGAATTTCATAAGATACTTCAGATGGGAAATAATCACTCTTGAGTGTTAAGGTCTGTTCTGTTTGCTGCAACTGACTGGAAAATGTCATAAATCCTACCAGGTTAAAAAACATTTCCTCTGTTTTATGCAGAGGTGTGAAATAGTTTGATGTGAGGTATAGGCTACTCTTAATAAGCTTTCCAGGTTTTATGCATGAAGTATCCATTGCTAAAAAAGAGGGAGGAGAGAAACACCACCCTGATCCTGTCACTGCTCCTTTGTTTTCCTAGTTATGTTGAATTTGAATTTTTTGAGCTAGTTACCACTACATTGATACGGCCAAGATCAGTATGCAGATATGACCCATCAAGAGTGCTAACTGTACTCATTCTGCGTGTACTGATACTGTATCAATATAGTGAGGTTAAAATCTCTGTTTTGTAATACGGTATATCTTAAACCGTTAAGGTACTCTATCAACATACTAAGAATTTAAGTTGGTTGGTGAAGACAAATCAAGAAGATGGGAATGTGTTTGGAATGAGTATAGAAATATCTACAAAAGTGGAAGTACAAAAATACCTGGTATATGTTGTTCAGCCTTTTTAAGAATACTTGGTGTTCCTCTGCACAGTCCAAGTATACCGAGAATAACTGCGTATATATCTCTTTGTAGTGTCGTTGTCAAACTAGCTGTTTATATTATGAGTGAACTCTTAAAAGCTACACACATGACTTGGCAAAACAGTGAATCAAATCAAGTATGTTCTCAGAGGCACCTAGTAAATAAACAAAAAGGAATTTTTCTTCACTTAGCTGGGGTTTTTTTGCTTAAAGGCAGCACACTCTGAAAAGTCATTCAGGTTGTGTTTCCATAAAAGTAACATCAGATCCTAGCCTCAGTCTTCCACTAAATGATACAAGGGAAGGAGGTACTTGGTGTCTCTTTGTATGTGATCTTTGATATGCAGGGAAAAAAAAAGCATTGTGTTGTGTTTTCAGTTAAATAGCTACTGAGTTATGAGTAATAATTGAAGTGCTGAGATTGATGGGGCAGTTTTTCAGGCTTCATGCTAACCTCTTTGAGGGCAGGGTTAGTTTTAAATTGGATTCTGTGGCATTTGTCAGCTTTTGAATGACTTCAGCCATAGTTGTCTGGCTAGTGTGGGGTATTATATGTTTTCCAAGTTGTCTAGGAGTGATTTGCAGGGGTACTAGCAAAACATGTCTAGAGCTTAGTTGAAAATCTTGTGTCTATCACTTGTATTAGTTGTGCATGCATGGGAGGGGCTGCTGAAAGACCTCTTAGAAATACTGTACCCTTGGTCCTAGCTATTTAAATATTGTAGTATTTTAACAGCTGGTGGTCTTTTTGATTCTACCTATAATCTTCTGATGCGTATATAACGTATTCCCAGCTTTCTGGATGCCCTGGGATAGGGGTTCTTTTGTTACTTCCCATCTTCTTCCTAGAGGCATTTCTCCAGCCCCCCCCCGCCTATTTAGGACTCTGAAGTACAGCAAAAATGAGAATAAAAATGTCTGCCTGGAGGCTTCTGAGTAATAAGAGACAGCTATGAGGCTTTGTCAATACCCAGACTGCAGCAGAGAATAAACTGACCTGTCTTCAGGCTCCTGCAGTTGGTGTAACATATTTTGCATACAGTTCATACTTGTGTGGCTGTTGTATCATCCACAGTCTTTTATAATGACTTAACGTAAAACCGAACTAAAATTTTTGGATAAACTTAATGCTGGCATACCCTGTTCATTAACCAGAAGAAATCTTGCCATGTAAAAGGTTGAAGCCTTGATTTTGTTATGCATATGCATTTTTAAGCCACTTAAAAAAGGGGAGAATTCCCTAAATTGTCTTTGAAATACCTTTGGGGCTGGTCTTGAGACGAAAATGAAATGATGCTATGACCTGATACTGAAATGTCTTACAGATATGAACAGTAGTTAATTTTATGTCCAGTACTTAATCCAGCGTGGTTAACCCTTGCTGGTTAAGTAGAAATGGCATCTCAAATGTTGTTCACACAAGCACTGTCAGAAGTTGGATTTTTTTTTAACCCCAGGCATTTTTTTTTCCCGTTAGTATGTTTACCTTCTATTATAACTCCAGTTGTGGTCTTCTGCGCATACGTTCAGTTCTCCATCCTGTTTCATATGAAGTTGTTAGATTTCAGTTTTTCAGAAGATTTCTGAGTGATTAAGTTTACTGTAGAGATACAGTATTTGTGAAGTGAAGCTTGTAGGAAAACACGCTGAAAACTGTAGTGGCATACAGTGTATTTGTGACTAGAGCAAGTGTAAGCTTGATCAAAGTGCAGGTACAGGTGAATTATGCAAATATGCCCCTTTAGCAGTTTACCAGCTGTGCATGGCAGTACAACTTGTCATTTGCTGCTGGAAGTAAGCTAAAATTGCTGGTGGATTTAAGTGGATAAAATGACAGACCTTATACATACTTTGACCTGTTTAGGAATAGGTTCTTACAGAATTTAACAAAAAAAAAAATTATAGTGTCTAGAGGGTAGTAATATCTTTGTCACTAACTTAGGGCATTAATTCAGTGGTGACAGGAGGGGGAAGCAGTGTGCTGACATAGCTGATTTGGTAGCCTGTTTTGGCACTTCACCCAGATCATGATTTGGGCCTGTTCATGTCTAGGTTTACAGATGGTGTGCGATCTATTTACCTAAACCCCACCAACTTTATGTTCTGGAGCACCTAATTCAAGACTTTTGTCTGTGTTAAGAGAAACATACTGTGAAAAGTGGTAGTTAATGTATTGTAATATAAAAAAAACTACTAGAAACTACTGTCAATGTGGAACTGCAATATGATAGAATATTTTATTTTTAAGCTACGAAATACTATTTTGTTGTCATGACTTGTATGAGAGGTGCTTCTTGGATTAAATGTGTAGCCAAATTTTTTCTTAGACTTTAAAAGGAACAGTCTGATAATATCCTCTATTATCCATATAGAACACAATATTTCAGTTGGAAGGGACCTGTAATGGTTATCTCATCCAACTGCTTGACCACTTCAGAGCTGACCGAAAGTTAAAGCATGTTGTTAAGGGCATTGTCCTGATGCCTCTTAAACACTGACAGGCTTGGGGTATTGACCACCTGTCTAGGAAGCCTGTTCCAGTGTTTGACCATCCTCTCAGTTAAAAAAAAAAAAATGCTTCCTAATGTAAAGAAGTGTTTCCTAGTGTACATTTCAGTTAACGAAAAATTAGTTTGTGTCTTGTTTCCAGACTAATAAAATACCAACTTTTAAAAAGGTATTTCTTTAAAGGATTTTTTTAAAGCTTCTGTAATCTGTCTCTTCATTAATATGTGTAAGTCTGTTTATTCATGATCATAAGTATAATATATACATACACAGTGTTCTTATGCAGCTGTTTCCTACTTTAAAATGAACTATTCCTCTGCCAATGGGGAACAGATACGGAGATAGAAGTCTTTTACTATATCCTACTATGTTTTGAGACATAATTAGTTGGGAAGATGCCACTCCTGATCCTTTTCACATGTACAGTTCTCTGTTTAGCTCATTTTTGGTACAATTGTGTAGCTTTGAAAATTTTCAGTTACATAGTTTTTGTTTACAAGAGATATAAATAAGCATCTTCACCCTGATTTTAGTGCATAAAACAAGAAGGGATGTGGGAGAACTTGCTTATGCAGGAGGGTTTACCACCAAACACAAAATAACTTGTAGAATAAATAGCTAGATTAAATTTTAAAAAGCTGTCCTACTACTTGTCAATAAGATGTTGACCACAAAATACATTTTCCTAGCTAAAGAACTGTCTGTTGCAGGGCTTCCAGTTGGAAAGGGGTTGATGTACCACCAGTTGACCTCCCTGCTGCTTATTTGGATGATGCATGTCTGTGTCTGCATCTCAATGAAAGGCATTTTTTGTCAACAGATGTCTACAGTAATACTTTTTTTTTTTTTTTTTCCTTAAACTGCTGACTTGTTCAGGGTGTCTTTTAAACAATCTGTTATGGGAGAAGCATTTGAACAGAAGTCTTAGGATTTCAAGTCAGTAGAAGGTTCTTCTTGCTGTTTACTATGTTTACATGCATTATCTATGTGCTTTGGAAAGTATTTGCCAATTGCTTTTGCACACTTTGTGGAGAAGACCTGATCACGGTTCTCTTTCTTTTGTTAACTATGGAACTTTAGAAGGGAATCTGACTTGAATTGTAACTCTTGTCTTGGATTATACACAATTCAAGAATTCATAAATGCAGTCTATAGAAGAACTTGCCTTTTTTCCTGCACTGTTGTGAAGGGAGAAGCCTTGACCTTGATGACTTGGACATAAGATTTACCTTTCATAGTTCTACATGAAAAAGCCTCTAAAGAAACATGTATTAAGAAAAAGGCTTGAACAAAAAGGGAAGCATAATTGTTGACTGAAATTGTTGAGGTATTTTAGAGAACATGGGTATACTTCAAAACAGTTGAATGTGCATCGTAAGAATGTGTTAAGCTCCAAAGAAGTTAATATATTAGTAAATGCTATGTTTGCAAAAGTAAAATATTTGGTATGCTGCTGTTGGAGGAGAGTGAAAATTACCTGTAACTGATGATTGTCCAATTATTTTTCTTTCAGTACAACAACCACGAAATTCGTTCTGGAAAACACATCGGTGTATGCATCTCTGTTGCCAATAATAGGCTTTTTGTCGGTTCTATCCCTAAGAGTAAAACCAAGGAGCAAATTGTTGAAGAATTTAGCAAAGTAACAGGTAAGTCAATAACTATGTTTTGTAGATCTGGAGAGACGTCAAACATGGTCAGTGATGAACCTTCTTCATCTTTTGGCTTATGATTGAACGATGATGATTCCAAATGAAGACCACTTAGCATTTGTCCTGACTTTAGGTGTTTTTTCTAAACACTGAGGGCTGAAATATTTGTTGTGCTGAGGGCTGAAATATTTGTGATTAGACTAGATGTGTGGTTCCAAGTTTTACCTAGCAAATAAGTGTGTAATATTTAAAAAAGCCATTCAAAGAAATAGATGGTTTAATTATTTCGATAATGGATGTTTTAAAACTTTTCAAGACTAAACTGAAGCAGGTTGGGGAATGTAACTAGTTCTGTGCTTCAGAATTCTTAGTGATTTGATAAGGATCTCTTTTTGGTAATGGGCTATAAACTCGCAAAGGTGGCTTTCTCTGTTACCGAATGATATAGTTGGGATTACTTGGAGCAACACTGAAACTTTTTTAGATGTCTCAAAATCATGCCACTTTGATCTCTTGTAGTTTAGACATCCATGGAAAAAACACACATTAAGTGATGTGACTTTTAAGGGATTGAGAGATGAACTGACAAAACATGATTTTTTGCTACCCTTATCTTTTCTCCATTCAGTTAGAGGAAAGGTACTCTTCCATAGCTACTAAGCTTTCTTCACTTAGTAAAATGGAAGCTAAGTCAGGATAGTCTAATGTCTCTTTTTGAAAACGTTGGTCTTGAAGGTAGGGAAATTTTAGTATGTACGTGGTCTCAAAAGTGTGTTCATGCTTTTTTGGAACCACTTGTCAGATGCATACTTACCAGAAATATAATCCCTGCTTTATAATACAAATTCATGTATTGAAGCCATAACAAATAAATACTTTGCTTAATTTCAGAGGGTCTTACAGATGTCATATTGTATCATCAGCCTGATGACAAGAAAAAGAACCGAGGTTTCTGTTTCCTTGAATATGAAGATCACAAAACTGCTGCTCAGGCCAGACGTAGGTTAATGAGCGGCAAAGTGAAAGTCTGGGGAAATGTTGTTACGGTTGAATGGGCTGACCCTATAGAAGACCCAGATCCTGAAGTCATGGCAAAGGTAATAAAGCTGTAAGGGAACCATAATGCATTTAAAGTGCCTTGTTGCAAAGGAAGTACTTCCTCACATTAGCCTAAGTGTAAATAGCTTCTTTCAGCCTTCCTGACAGATTTTGTAGGTGAGATGATAAAAGTATGAATACACTCTAGAATAGATGAGAATTTAAAAACTATTGGCTGATGTTACTTTGTGCTCCCAAGACTGAGCGTTGAATGTAATTCTTGCAAAATGACGTAGACTGATGTACTTAATTTGTCATCTGGAAGTGGTGGTGACTCCAAAAATTAGAATGGTTTTGTAGCTTAATATTTGGAGGGACAGAAATCTAGACACAATCACAGAACAAGCCTTAATTCTTTTTAAACCTGAAACTGTATGTTTATCGCTTCAGAATTGGAACATATCAGTAAAACACACAAACATTTTCAAAGTTGCGTTTAGCAGGTACTTCTGAGACCTTAGGCAATTACTTTGTGTTTGGAACTCTGTATCTTTATTTTTAATTTGTGTGGATTAATTCCTTCAAATATTAAGACTAGTAATATTTTGGATTTTGAATACTTCAGTGAAACTGAAGTCTGAACTGTTAACATTTTGAAGTACATTGTAGCAGTTGTTTTTTATATGCCTGATATTTTGCCAGAAACAAATTACCTGATTTTTTTTTTTCCATCAAATAATGCCCATCCCTGGGTTGTTGGTTTTTTTTGTTTTGTTTTGTTTTTTTTTTTTTCAGTTATGTTGTGTAGCTGAGTTGTTTAATGGAAACTCCTAGCTAGCCCATATCCTTATCTCTTTCTCTTTGCTTGCTTTTCGTCTGTGCTTTTACTCTCATCTGAGACACGTCACTTGCTGGAGTCCTACTTTGATGGACCTAGTAAGATAGCTTGGCTGGGATCTCCTCTTTGGTGAGCCATAAGGGAAAAGGGTTGGGGTGGGGGCTCATTTTAGGGAAAAAGCTGCTTTTGTAATACAGATATTACAGAAGCTTTTGGACTACCCTGTCTGCAAACTTTATTTTTCTTTCCCAGCATAATAGACTATTAGCAACAGGGTAAAATTTGTTGAAGGTGGCACTTCCTAAATATGGCAGCCTATCTATCTGTTCAGTTTCTTGGCTCAAAAAGAGATGAGACCTAATCCAACAAACTGTTAAATTAACGCGAACTTCTGCTGACATGAATGAATAGATGAGCAGAATGTGATAGGGAACGTAACTAGATCTTGCCTAAGTAAGTTTACAGATGTGGGGAGGGAAAGGCTGGAGAAGGTAAAGCTTGATAGTGATTTGCCCCCCTTTAATACACAGTTTTTGGAATGTGTTAATGCCTTGTATGGTTTTGTATTTTAAATGGGACATGAAAAGGGAAGAAACATAAATACAGAAAATGGGCAGAAAATCAACTTGCATACTTCTAGTGCCATATGCCAAAGATAAGGCATAGACCTTGGGTTGAAAGTGTATGGAAAAGTGAGACTATGTGAAGGAGAATGCTGAAGAAGTAGAGAACATCTAGCTTGTGTCTGAAGGCAGAAGTTGAGACAAGTATCAGTGTCTGACATTTTTTGCTGGATGTGTCCCTTACTTTATTCTTGCAACAAGGAAAGTCTCTACTCCAGTCTTTCTTTCCCACTTACTGTACGTTTGGAGAAACTCTGACCCCATCTGGCACTTCTGGAAGTGTTAGGTTTACTTTCTGTTGTTTCTTGCTGTCTTTCTCCTAAGAGAGCAGCTGAGCTGCTGCTGCCGTCAGTAATCTCCCAGATGTGAGCTGCAGATTGGCTATCATTGCTTCCGAGTACTATCAATCGGGGGTAAAAAGGGAGAGCTATTGACCCATGTCATCTTACACATTCCTGTGGTAGAAGGCTCTGGAGGAAACACTGTGAGTAGGAGAAGTAGATTGTTGCTTTTATCAGGATAATCATCTGATCTGGTGGTTTTCTTGTCAAGACTGCTAGAAAAGCAAGTCTGTAAGAGCAAACTATGGAGAAGACATTCACCTTTGTAGCCCGAAGGTGAACAGCATTGTTCTAAATACCTTGTAGAAGCAGTATGTCATTTCATCAATATATGGACTCCTACTAATTTAAATTTCTGAAATGTTTACTTGAGCCTTTTTTCCTTTCTCCTCCAGGCTTTTGCTTAAATGTAATGGAGAGTACTGTATAGATGCATACTTAAAATTTAAATGGGCTGTTAGTTTAAATGTGAAGTACCTTGATCCATTACGAGGTAGAAAGCTAGATTCTGAAGCTAGACATATGTGCTACAAGAGATTAGTGCTTGTACTGACAGATCAGAGTATAGTTGGGTATGTAATTGATGTCTGAGCCAAAGTGAACTTTTTTTCTAACGTCCAGTAGCTGTGTTGATATCTTAATTTCTCCAAAGTATTATTTTGATGCCTCTTACACCTGCAGTAAAGATAAATTTCTTAATGGTTTACTTGATTTCTGTGGCATAGCTGAGGCTACAGAGGACGTTCTGGAGTGGCAAGTTAAGCAGCTAAATGAAGTCTTATGCTTGTGGCTGCCTGGTAGATTGCAGGCTAGGAGACAGTGGTAATGAAGTCTGAAGTGTTTGTGCTCTAGGTAAGAGGAGGAAAAGGAGCAGATCCCGGAAGTTTTGGGGGTAGTCTAATCTTAAGCAGTTTGAAAACTGGGTTTTGTCTTTAAGACAAAATGCTGCTACTGGGTATATTGTGTGTTAGTTGTGTATCTATGGATCCTTGGTGGTGTTATCTGTGAGCCTTAATGACCTTTAATACCTTTTTTTTTTTTTCTTTTCTTTTCTTTTCTTTTCTCTTCCTTCTTAAGATAGCTTAAATAAAGTAAAAATGGGTTTATCTTCTCTCAACCTATGCTTTAACCTGCCTCCTAGCTTTGACAACATCTTTGACTGGTTTATCTATGCTTTTAAAAGTAACATGACCAAAGGTGTTAATATTTTAACTGTTAGAGATTAATGGGTTTGTCTAGACTGTAAAAATTAAATCAGTTGCTTTTTTTTTATTATTCTTTAAAAAGCATTGTGTTAGTGCATCTTGTGACAAAGTGATGGTTTTTGAGGTTTTTAATCGTGCCTGACACTATGTCAGTCATGGTGGATTTATTAGTGAAGGCTACTTAGGATTCCTCATGAGATTCTAGTTTTCGTCCTTCCCTAAAGTACAAGAATAAGGAACATTTATTTGACGGTTATCAGTTTTTAAAACTATTGATTACACTACAAAACTTCCTGTAAATAATTTCCATGAAATAAGGTTAAGGTAGCAATTAGGACAGTTTGCTAAGAATTATTATATGGGTTACAAAAAGTAAAGGTGGTTCTTGCCATCAAGGCATGTAGGAAAAGCTTAACACAGGATAAAGGAAGCAACTTTCCTTGTGGAGCTAGCTGTGACTTCTATAATATTCCTGAGAATCAGCAAGAGTAACTATTGCCAAAGACTAGAGTTGATATACTGGGTCAGATTTATGATCTGTAGTATCCCTTCTTCCAAACCCTGCATCCCATCCTAGTTTGGCTAGAGCGCAAGACACTGATTTATGGAAGTCTGGTTTATTTGTAACTTAATTACATGGTAATTCTTACAGGAACTCAGTAAACCCAGACACTCTTTTTGTATGTGGTGGGAGTAGAGATTATAGCTCTGCTTCAAAAATTGAAGCATGCTTTCTTTGGTTCCTTCAAACGCTGTGTTATTTGTGTTGACCTTCAGGATTAGGAGCAGGAAGTCAGTGCTGCCATGTACAATGTTCTGTTTTTGTCACCAGCTAGTTTGAAACCACTAGTAGTGGAGGGGATGTGAACAGAACTTGCATGTCTGTGCAGCTCATGTGCAGCTGCATTGTAGGCAGGTAAGACTGAGCCTTTTTTTAGCAGTAGGAGGTGAACTGTCAGGTGGCAGCATGTGGAAGACACCCTCCCAACAAATCAAAGAGGCTTGTAAATTGTGAGAATTCATGGATGACATCATTCAGATATGCTTATGTACAGTCATTTAGTGCAGCCTCAGTGTAAACGCAGTCTTGACTTTGAATTCGAAGTGGTCACTAACATAGGTGATTCCTGGTGTCCAGTGTATGTTATCTGCTATACTGAATAAGGGTATAGTTTAAGTCTTTGTCAAACTGCACTTTATTTTCTTTTGTTGTAAGCGGTTGGTGGTTGATGAAACTTTATATTGATGATTTAGTCACTATCAGGCAGTTAACTGGGCATATCTCAATAGTTGAAAGATAACCGAGCTCTCTGATCTTAACATAGCAGTCTTTGTGTAGCTTAAGAGCCCTATCGCATGCTTTAGAGATCTGTGGGAGGGAATAGACTTTCAGAGTTATTTGGAAGTGGCTGTTCCTCAAGGGAAGGACGTAGTTTGACTTGCGAGAAAGTCCAAGGGTGACTTGTCGGTGTCAGCCCTAGTATTGCCTTCTGTCTGTGTTCTCTCTTCTGGCCGCGGATTCAGGTCACTGAGTGCCTCTCAGGCAAGCACAGTCCTTACGCTAGGTATTTGGTGTAGCTATAGCATGGAAGCCACAAGTTAAGCAGCTTGAGAGCTGCAGGCCTGTCACCCCTGACCTAGATATTATACCGATGACTGTTCTGCAAATACCTGAGCAAAAACCTGTCTAAACAATGAAATGTTTTGATAAGTTAATTGTTTTGTGTGTAACCAATCCTGGTTGCCTTTTTTCAAGTTTGAAAGTGTTCCGAGTTGAAAATGACTGCTACTAGGATTCTTTTAAACATTAACACAAATTGGATTGACTTTCAGGATACTAATGCTTATGTAATTGTATTTGAAAACAGATCTAATATTTCTGTCAGGGAATTTTGGAGCTAACTCATTCTGTATGTATATATAAATATACATATTCGTGTATATAAAATGCTGTACATAAAATGTAATGATGTTTTCAGTACTGCCAGTAGTAATGACTTGCAAAACTTCATTTTGTGTTTTGGAATTAAATCATACTTCTAAGTCTTTTTTTTTTTTCTTTTTTTTTTTTTCTTCCAGGTAAAAGTTTTGTTTGTACGCAATCTTGCCAATACTGTAACAGAGGAGATACTAGAAAAGGCCTTCAGTCAGTTTGGAAAGCTAGAGCGAGTGAAGAAGCTGAAAGACTATGCTTTCATTCACTTTGATGAACGGGATGGTGCTGTAAAGGTAAGTGAAGAGGACTGTAACTATGTAAGTAGTGACTAAGCATAACATTTAGAAGCTTCTTTTAACTTGAGAAAAAGCTCTATCTGGAGAAATGGTAACACATTGTCACTGATAACTTTGTTCTCTCTGGGTGTCTCCTAGGAAGACACAGTTGCTACCTTGAAAGTGGATCTTAAAAGCACCTATCCTAAGTAATTTTAATCATCTTGTTTTCCATTAACAGAATTACTTCCTTTTTGTCAAGTGGGATAAGCACCTTTTCTTTTGATGAGAGGTGCTGGACAATTGAGTAATTGTCATTCCTGGATTTTACTAGCCTGGACTTGGTGGTTTTTCTCCTGTCATCTGTCCTTAGGAAGAGGAAGTGTAATTCCTCTCCTGCCTATAGTTTTATCTATTTTTTATGTTCTGTGGGAGGATGCAGGATACAAGAGGATTAAGTTTTTTTAACTCATCCAGATGCCTTAAAGTAGATGCTTAGGAAGATGATGGAAAGAGTATTTTCATAGGATATGTATCCCGTCAAGGTATAACCATGTAGAATCTCTTAAAGTGGTAGAATATTTAGGATTCCCCTGCTTGAATTTAACTTCTAGCAATTACTGTGACCTGTGAGAATTGTGTGTGTGTGTGTTGGTGGGTTTTTTGTTGGTTTTTATTTTTTTGTTGGTGGTAGTTTGTTTTGGGACTTTTTTTGTGATCAGAATGAGACTATTAAATTCTATTTTTTTACTTCTGGTTTAAAAAGAAAGTTGCATTTATTATAAGTAAAATAAAAGGATAAAAGCATATACTGATCTCTAGCTTTAGTAGTGTTTGCACATGTGCTGACATTAGAAATTTACTCCCTTATTGCAAAATCTGTACTTTCAAAGGACAGTTCCATCACTTCATTAGCTTAAACAGTTTGCAAAGATTGAAGCCTGTTTACAGTTCTGAGTGGAAGATTTCTAAATGATACCTGCAGTCCTGGGTTTGAGAGTGAAGTTAAGAGGAAACGCGTAACTCTGGAACCCATGATGCTATACTGTCTGATTTTTTTTTATTATTTTATTTTTTTTTAGCTTTATATTGTTATTGTAGCTTTGAATAACAAATTTTAAAACGCCTTCTCTAAAAGATAGAATGAAATTAATAACATCAGATATGCTTAGAAGTATATTTAAAGTCTGGTTAATTCCTTCAGGCAATGGAAGAAATGAATGGCAAAGATTTAGAGGGAGAAAACATTGAAATTGTTTTTGCTAAGCCACCAGATCAAAAAAGGAAAGAACGGAAAGCTCAGAGACAAGCGGCTAAAAATCAGATGTAAGTGTAAACGCATGCACATATGTTGTATTACTTCTGAAAGACATGTACACTCCTACAGAATTAGAACTTCTGGGTATTTTAGTAGGTATACTACAGTGTATACAGGTTTTCTGGCTTCTCTGAAAATGTTGGATTGATTTAAGTTGTTTGCATTTTACTTAACATCTAGTAGTGGTGTTGGTGAGAATTCAGATACAGTTTTGCTGTGCTCATTGAGTGTGAGACCACCAGAGGGAATATTTGAAGGTCATGAAACATACATACTTCTTGCTTTTTGATCTAAACTTTCATGTACTTCTGCACTGATACGTCATGTGGATGAACTTAGCAACATGTGCTCCTCCCAGTGGACTTAGCAGTATTGATACAGCCTCCCCTGTTCAGTGAAGTACCCACTGAAAGGAGGATCCTGACATTCTTTTTTGCCACTTCCAAAAGATAGATCTGCTCATGAAGCTTATAAACTCATACTAATAGATATCTTGCACTAATAAATACTGAACTTGGGGAGGAAGTATTTCTTACTAGAGTGTCCTGCTTAATGTTCTCATGTGTTTTTCATCTTGGATATCTTGTAGCTTTCCTAACCATCTTCCCTCCCCCACCTTTTTTCCAAAAATAACTTCTGCTGGTGCTGCTGTGCAGCATCCAAGAAGACGGAATAGTGAGGTTACCAGATTATTAATACAGATCTCCAGATGGTGACCTACTGTACACATGGAATTAGTTAAGTTTGCCCTGGTTACAGTTCTCGTAACTTTCTTGGCCCTTTTGTTCTTCTTCCTTGGGCATCTGGTGTTACTGCAAAAAGTGGATATCTCTTTCTTGTGCTTTTCTTCTATGCCAGGCAGGCCTTTTTTTATTCTGCTTAAATCTTTTGGTGATAGAATTTTTATTTCTTTCTGTGTATTCTGAATCTTGGCAACACCACCATAAATACCTGTTTATTTAATTAAAATCTAAAATGCTGTTGAAAGTTCCACAATTTGCTTCTCAACACAGGCAGTTGTCTGCATGGTTGTGTTGTCTCTGGTTGGGGATATGCTTTCTCTCACTTAATTTGAGCAATACCAAAAAACCTCATACTGCAGTATACAAACAGTTTTGCTAAGTTGGGATTCAAGATCTAATAATGGCCCCTTTCCAGTGATGTCAAGGAAGATTTTCTTAAAATGCACTTGATCAGTTATAATGCTGTGTGATTTCCCCCTTACCCCCCAACTGTTCTCTGCAGATTATCTGAGACCCAGATTTACTACTTCTGGATAGCGTGCATGTATTTATAACATTGGAAGTCTTCTGGGATGTGTCACTTCCAATACTAATATGCTGTATGTTATTGCATCCCATCCCCTTTTATTGTTTAAGACGTGCATGTCTCATTTTGTGGAGGTAGGTAAAGTAGGGCTGCCTCTCTTGTTCTTTTAGTCAGAGATGTTGTAATGCCACTTACTCGGTTCCTCTTTCTGGTTCTTTCATTTGGGAATTCTCTGTGTTCCTTTATTTTTCTGAACTGTAAAGGCAGTAGGAAGTTTCGTGAAATGCTAGCCATGTTTACGTTCTGAATATACTGTTCATGAGTGAATAGTAAGGGCTTTTAATTTTTTTAGAATTCCAAAACATGAGAGAATAGAAGGATATGTGTGTTGTTAAGTTTGTATCGTAGTTATTTGAGAAGTTTGGAGTGACACATTAAGATCTTAGAAGTAATTTGTAGTTTGTGCTATATTTACAGTTGTAAAAAATTCTGTGGTGTTTTTTTGGGGGTTTGTTGTTTGGTTTTTTTGGTTTTGTTTTGTTTTTTTAAACTTCCATATTCAATTTGATTCTTCCAATTCAATTTGATTTGTACATTAATATAGTTAGTGGTCTTACCTGCTTGTATATAAGTGACTGTTTAATCAGTAAGAAGCATTTTACATCATGCCTTTGCTATTTTAAATGCCTTGTGGCTCTCAGGAGTAGAATTCTTAATCTGTTTAAGTTACTTTGCTCTTTAACGCATCTGTTTGAGTTCTGTTAGCCATGTAAAACTGTATGTGAGGAAAAAGCCAAACATGAATATGTAGATAAAAGGGCAAAACAGTTGTGATCATTAGTAAATTGTCTCTATCCTAAGTTTGAAGAGAAGGGATAAAAGGTCTGAACAGTGGAGATCTCATTAGAAAGTGCATGTAAAGTCACAGCACTGTCAGAGAGTGGTTGAGCTACTAGTATTATGCTTTCATAGAATCTGGCTTTTAGAGAGTTAAAGCAATTATATTTCCAGAAATATCCTAAGCTTAGGATGTTTTAAAAAAATCTGTATGCAACCTAATTGGAAAATTTGAGAGGGGTAGGTGTTGAGAATGGGATACCTGATGCTAAAAATAATTGTTGCCTTGAATGCTTTCAGCGAGAAAGTGAAAGATCAAAGATCACAATGAGGAGAGGGAGCAGAATTGCTTTACTTCAGCATACTTGAGAGGTGCTTGATTCCAGTAAAGTGTGG
>VXBL01003768.1:43401-55901 GCA_013400195.1 Aramus guarauna | reverse complement strand
TATATATATCCGAAATATGCATTAAAGATGATGGATGAGGTTTAGAGCCCTGATATAATACATAGACTTTTTTAGTCTGTTTTCTTCAGTGGTGCTTTTCAGCTAAATGAGTCGTCTTGAAAACTGCCTTGAAAATGATTGCTAGGTATTTTTTTTTCTTTTTCATTTTGGCGCTACTATCTTAGATTCTGAATGCACTTTAAAAAAAAAAATAACGATTGCACCTTAAAGATGTGAACTTTTTAAAAGGAAGTTGTGCCTAAAGCAGTTAGGTCACCGAAATTCAAACTAGATCACCAAGTCACATTATGCTTAGACTTGATTCAATTTTCAACATGTTTTCATGATGACTGTAACCACCAAGTTTTATATTACTGTTACTGGGAATCTTCTATAATGTAAAGTTGTTTGTGACTCAGTGCGCAAAACCTTAGCTGGTGATACAAGGTTTAAAGCTTAACTTTTTAAATAAAATCAGTTTGTGACAAAGTGGTAAAACACCCATAGCAAAATTCCAAAGTTAGTGGCAATCAGAAGGCAAAATGTTCTTGTCTAGTAGTTTTATTTTAAAATAACTGAATTTGCTAAGATTTTATGTTAACAAATGTACAGACCAGAGTTTAAAATGATTTATCTAATTGATTCCTTTTGTTACCTGGCTAGCAGGGAAAAGGGGTCGAGGCCGGTCCTGACCTGTTACAATGAAGACTGACTTGCTATGTGGGATTACACCAGAAGCTTGCAGTGGAGTAATGGTAAGGATATCAAGCAACCTTAAGTATCTCAGCTGTATAGGAGCATATTCTGTTGCAAAAGACCTTCCTGCGAAGATCATGGATTCAAATATGGGACATTTGAACTAATACTTGGACTTTGAAATGAATTTCTTTAACAGTTTTCTCTGCAGTGCAAGTTATTAAACTAAAGCTACTCTATTTCCCCAATGTGTTCAACAAAATCCTTAACGTCTAGCATGGTATCTTAATAAAGAATAAAGTCGTTCTTTAAAAAAATCTGCTTTAAGTAGATTTTTCCCCCAAGTTTTCTTAGTTAAGGATGCCAAAAGTGGTATTCACAAATTCTTGCATTGAAATTTTTATTGCAGTGGTATAGATGAATACCATCATTGGTATCCTTAAATTTTATTTCTGCTCATGAAGGTTAATCATGATTGTCTATATAGTAATCACTTATGAATTGTGTTCAGATACAGCAGTTTCAGGTGTAATCATCAGAGCTGGTTAGTCAGGCATTCCAGATAGTGGTTCTTTTCAGAACCTTTTTTAAAGGGTTGGTTAACTACCTCAGTAGCAGAGGATTGAACTATACCCTGTCTGTACTGTACATAGAAAATCTTTGTAGATAAAAGCAAGGCTTGTTTAATATGATATGAGGGTAAGATTATAATATACCAAATGTAACATTCTTAGTTGCCTTTAGTTCCAGAGGCTTTGTAAGACTTCCTCATGACCATCATAACAGGCCTTGCTTTTGTCGTATTTTGTGGCTGAAAAAGCAGCCTTGCTTCTTCAGATATTGTAGTTATTTGGATGTATAATAGTTTAGCAAGATGTTACTTTTGTAAGACATCAGATGTTCAAAAAAAAGTGCATCAGCAACTTGTACTAAATACTGCAGTGTCCCTTTATAAAAGGTCAGACTAAAACTGACAACTGTACAGTGAAGCCTGACATTTGGATATTTTGAAGTTTTTCATAAATCATAGAATAGTATATGGCTGTAGTTTAGCTTTTTAGGTAAAAGGTATGTTTTCATTAGTGCATTTCTTATTGCTGATCCCTGTAAAAACATGTGGATCAGCTTTCCATTTCTCTTACGCAGATCATGATAACCTGTAGAGTAGAGTAGAGTACAATCATTTGTGCTATGTTTTTAATTTTCTAAAGCACCTTGATGACAGTGAGTGTTCAGTGGTGAAGCATCCTCTATTGAACCACCCTTAAAAAAGACAAAACAAAAACAAAAGTACCTTGCCAAGTCCAACTTCATATAGGTAAAAGATAGAGGAAATTATGACTTACTTTGGACTTGGCATAAAGAGCTTCCCTTAACCCCCTGCCCAAAGGGATACTGCAGTTATACTACATACCCATAGGCACCACAATGAAAATTGAAGCTTATACCTAATTAAGGTTTTATACACACCAGTTCCCCCAGTAAATGCAAATTTTAACAAAATTAGACATGTCATATGTTGAAAATGCTCATGGCAAACAATCATTTTGCATTCCTGCAAATAAAATTGTTTTATACTGTAAGCTGGAGGCGAGTGTAACTTATTTTTGTAATAAAGTTTTTATTTTTTTTATGTGTCATTAATATAAATGTGTGTTAGTACAGAGATCTTCTGGTTAAAAACTTAGAATCGCACACATTTCAGTATGTTTACTTGTATTTACATAATTTTTAGAATAGTGGTTGCCAATAGCCTGTATGTTTCACATTAATTGATTTTTTTTTTTTTTTTGTTACCTTAATAAACCATTTTAGTATGTTGTATGTCAATTACTGGGATAGCTGGGACATGAAGTGTAATTTAAAATTGTCAAGTATTCATTGGAATATGTAAATGTGCCTTGCCAGTTTTGAACTTTAAGACAAAGTAAGTGAATGATGGTGAAATGAGTAGTCAATGCGTAAGAGACATTTGCTACCATGGTTTCATATACTGCCCTTGCTAAAGAAAAGTAACTTTTTCCTCAAATTTGAGCATAAAAGTATACAGTTGCATTAGCTTCTGAATATTCAAATCTAGTGATAGGAATATTAGGCTTATGGAAAGTGGGTTTGCTAATTGTAGCCTTAAGTATAATTTTGGATTTCAATGTAATCCTTGGTGCTGGCATTCCCAGTGCCAAGGAGTTTAAATGCTCCCTTCAAAGAGGTTGCCATGCCTACTGGCACTTTTACTGTCATATGGTTTTATAAGGAACACTGTCAAGATGTGGAAACCAATTTTGAACTCGCTATAAAATGAAAACTCTGGGGACGGTAGGAGAGGGGAAGTCCTCAGATTTCTTAATCGTGAAATCTCTCCATTGCTGAAAATCTTCAAACGCTTGTGGGATCACAAGTGCTAGTGACTAGTTCTTAGTCTGGAAATGTGTCGGGGTGGGGTGGGGGGGGAATAATATGTTTATGGAATTGTAACAGTTGATGGAAGTGCATAAAAACATTGCTATTAAGGCACTACATGTGTTGAAATTGTGGATCATATCCTTAATTTCAGCTCTGATAAAAGCATGGGGGACTATTGTTTAAAAAAAAAAAAAGGAAAGATTGACAGGAAAGTGTTTGTTTTTAATGGAATGCAAGCAATGGGGAGTGAGCAAACTATCAAAATCTTGACAGTGTTCCCTCTAATTATGAACTCAAGCCATTATAACTTTTAAAATTAAATATGATTTGCACTGTTCTGATATTGGTGCAGTTTTTTAGCAAAATGATCAGAAAACTAAATTGCATGTGGTGATTAATATTGTGGAAAAAAAAAAACGAAAATCAAAAAAATGTTATTTTCAAAGCTTTAAATCTGATTGTGTAAAGAAAAACCATTCATTATTAAGTGGAAATACTGGTGAGAATGGGCAAGTGCATATATACAACATCAGTTTGGTTGCACTCGGGTGTTGGTAAACTTGAAATGTTCCACAGCAATAACGCATCTCTTAAGGGGTGCTTTGGCGACAAAAGGACATAGAACACATAGTTCTTCTGGGCGTGTTGAAGGCAAGTGTTGACTTAATGTATTCTGCTGCCTCTGTTTATTCTCATAGGAGGCTTTCTTTACTGAAACACCTGCAAAGGTTTGAATATAAGCTCGCATAGCTCCACATTGGTTTGTAACGTGTTCCTAAATTTGAAGTCTAGTTGAATTTAATAAGGAATCAGAAACTGCTGCTGCTTAACACTTCTGGTTTATAAACACTCCAATACACAGCTTTTTAAATGATACTCTTGTTTTAATATTCATTTTTGATTGAAGGGTTACATATAGGACATATAACTGTACTTCTTTATTTAGTTTTTAAAGAGGAGATATGACCCAGAACTTAGGTTTGTGATTTGAGTGTTGGAGGAAGGCTGTTACTACAGATACGAAGACTAGTTTCTGAATTTCTGTGTTGTACAACTCTTACTTGAATACTGTCTTAAAATCTAAAATAAGGAGTACTAATTCTGTTCTTATTGGGGGTGAAGAGTATGACATAGTCTAAAATAAATTTGGCCTCCCTCGAAGGTAGGATTTCCAACTTAATATTTCAGATAGAAATATTATTTATGGCTGCAACTTTTTTCCCTTGTGCCTTTGATAATTTTTCAGAGGCTTAACTTTTCTGTTCTGCCTAGCAGTTAGTTTGTTGCTTCTGTACATCTGTGAGGGGAGACTCTTTTTTTCTTTTTTAAGAAATAAAACTAAAAGGCAACATGGACATAAACATATGTAACATTTTCTGAAAAGAGTGTGTTCCAATTAAGATACTCCCTCAATTGCATTAGTGAAAACTTTGCGGAAAATGTTAATTCTTTAAAATGGAATAGAAAGTTTTGGAAGTAGGCAATAAGGCAATAAACTCTACCACGTAGCATTCTGAGAATTGAAATCAGTAAAGTTGGAGCTTGAGTTTGTGTTTGTAGCCTGAAGCTTGCAAATCCCAACTTTAGTGACTGCCTGTGATGGATGTAAGTCTGTCTTTGCCGAGTGTGTTGCTGAATTAACTCCAGCACCAGCACATGGCATGTCTTGGCTGGAGCTTGCATTAGTTGGGCAGAGGAAACGCCAGATTGAAACTTGTCATTTGCTCTGTCAGGTAAAAATGGTGTGTGGCAACAGGAGAGGAAGTGGAGCTGACAATTCCTTGATCCTTAATACAGGTAGTGGGGGGAGAAGGAATAAATTCTTGTTGCTTTACAGTCATCTCGTGCCAACAAACATAAAACTGCCTAGAAGCTCTGATGATAAACTTTTTTCCGGGAGACTGATTTTTCACATAGCCATCTGGTCAACACTTTGCAAGTGTTCAGTTAGACTTCCTTGAGTTATGAAATCCACAAGAGGAAAGAGCGACTTTTCTTTGGTGCTCCTTTGCCTTGGCTGTTAGATAGATCTGTTGAAAAGTGCCACTAGGACTAGCTTGTTAGTTTACTTGGAATTTGGAGAGCGGGGCGATTGTCTCATGTAATGATACCTTTTTTTTTGTCAATACATAGTTTTTTCCACAAACATACATATTTATAAATGGCCGACTCTCGAGTGGATGTTGCACAGCTGAGCTCATCTGGAAACGTTGGGTTACATTCATTATTGAAAGCTATCTTCATGAAAGCTGCTTTAGATAGACTTCCAGGTTACCTGGTGAAAGCTTTTTTAAAAAACAGAAAAAAGCATCTGTGACAGTCACAGTATGTAGGTAATAGGTCATTAAATACGGCTTGAATGTTTAAAGTTTGAATCACAAGATACATTTCAGTTCCAAGAATTGTTTCATTTCTGAAGGTTCATGAAATTTAGTGCCTACTCCAAAGCCCACACTTATTTTCTGACAGTCGTTTACGTAAAACTTGAAGCGTCAGAGATCTGGATTCCCTCTAGTCTGAGTGATACGTTTGGCAGATTAATGGTGACAGTTCACTGTCTCTGCACAGGTAGTGTGACAATATAATTTTACTTGTTTTGGTTGCTAACATGTAGATTAGACATTGAATCTTACCACTTACTTTCTTTGCACTAAGGAAGTTACAAAAAGCATTCTTAGTTCTGCTACACAGCCAGTAGAATAGCCTATGCCATTTGACTGCACAGAAGATAATGGTAAGTAAAACCAGATATTCTAGTATTAAATGACTTGTAGTACCTAAAATCCAGCTTCAGTAGACTGACTCCTTAACTGCAGTTATTTAGGGAGGTTGTGGTTTTTAAGTCTTCAATTTTAGTGTCTCCAATTCTAAGTGATTGTTGAGTGTAATCTCATACTGTTTAATGTTAAGTACTGTAAAAATCTCCAAAATGCTTCATAGATAATTCTGTATGTATTTTCAAACTGATGGGTAGTCAGTTTAATCATAGTAGTTTAAGGGATTTTCTATGAACAGTCAGTAATTGAAAGCAAGGAACTGAATGTATCAGGTCCCAAGTTCCTGGTTCCAAGTGTAGCACTTCCAGTATTGTTCTGCCACCTAAAGTAACTTTTTTTGCATTATTCTGTCCCACCCCCCTTTAGTGGGATGAAGAATGCACCTAATTCTGTCACTAGTAGTGGTTATTTAAAAACTGTATTACTAAACGTAGCTAATTTGGGATTAAAAAGCGTCCTCTGTGAGAATTCAACAAAGGTAATTCTATAGAAATTAGGGCTTTTCTTAAGGTGTAATTCCAGCACACTTAAGGAAGCTCTGCATTACAAAAGACTGCTGAGAGCTTGCCTAAAATAAATTACAGTTAATCTTTTCATAATGCAGATGTATCACAATTGGAAGGTGATCTTAATCTTTAATATTACAGCATTTGACATGACAGATAAAAATATCTAGTCCTTGCATCTAGAAAAGCTAAAGTGGCTATTAAAGGCTATTAAAGGGCTGTTCCTGTATCAGACTGTGGTCAAAGGCTTGCTTTGAATAGTGCAGTGAAACCTTCTTTCTTCCAGTGCAAACAGTTGTTCTAACAAGCTAACCTGTTTCAAATCCACAGTTTTCAACAGATTTTTTTTAGTTTTGTAAGTGTGCTTAAATTGGTATTTGTAGCAGAAGACAAACCTCCGGTGACAGTCACGGGTGTGTATATGAATAGTATTTTCACCAAGAACTGACCAGTGTGTAACTTTGACATAAACTGGTGTAGTGAAACTGTCCTCTATTAACAGCACCTGCACTTTCACAGAAGAAGGTTAGTTTACACTTGTTTTTGAATTAGTGGGATGCTTAAAAGCTAATTTGAAGAAAACCATGGCATGTATGTTGTTAAAATCCGTCAGAATTTGCAAATGAAGAAATGCTGCAGGTTTCATAGTAATAGAAGATTAATATAAAGGGGAAAGTTGAATATAATGTAACTTCTCTCACTGAAGTCCTGAAGGTCCCACAAGCTCTAGGTGGCTTTAAACTTTAGCAGTGATCCATGAAGTTGAGTAATCTCTGCTGCCTTGCTCCACTATGTTTTCATAATGCTAACACAACCCCTCAGAAAATTCTTTTAAAAAAATCCCCGTTCTGTGATTAACCCCAGTGATACTGATCTTCCAGTTCAAATTAATCTTACCACTTAAGGTTTTAAATCCATTGGATTTAAATAAACTTCCTTGTGTGTGTGTTGTTTGCAACTTGGTTTTGCATAGAAGTGATCTTACAGTGGAAATGGTGTAGTAAATGGCACTTTATTATTTTTTTAATGGTATACTAATCTGAAAAATACAGAGTTTGGTTTGATGTTCTGAGCCATTCAGGTGGTCATGGTTCTATCCAAGAAAACAATCTTAATATTTGTATGGCATGAACTGATCAGTAAGTCTCAGACCCAATAGTTGCATCTTTGAGATTGTTGGTCTTTTCTTGGGTTAACTGTTGAAATCAGTACAGATTTCTAATAAGAAAACAGTTTTGTTTTCTTAATAGCGGCACCTAAACTTTCAGAGTTTATTGCCCTCAGTGTAATGTTTCTAAAGAGCACTGCTTTCCTTGAGTAGTAAGTGAGGAGGAGTACACAGATGAATGGCAAAAAAGCATTGCCGGTGAAGCTTTGGAAAAGTCAAGCCTCTCTGTAGTGCACGTTGGGGTGCATTACGGTGTACTCACCACATGGGTACAAATGGCATTGAGGTCAGCCAGGTAGTGGTGACATCTCAGCAGGGCTAGCTCAAACTACCATCAGTGATGGCCTATGCTAAAGCAGGTTATTTGGTACTGAAGTGTGCTGAAATGCTGTGGTTTTACTGTGGAGTTAGTAAAGGGCAGCTAGCATAGTAACTGCAGTACAGCAGTTGCTGATGATCCAGGCCCATTTTGTAGTCTCTGGAAGAACAAGAGACAGTCATGCGTAATGCGTTTTAAGCGTGTCTTAAATTTCTAGTCATTCTGAAGCAACCTTCTACTCTAAGGAATGAAGGTGAAAACATGTAAGGTTCTAATTCAGTTTAAAGATACAAGGATGCATTAACAGTAGTTCTGGTTTTAAAATCAGATGCCTAGGTATAGATAGAGCCCAGTAATCAAGGCATGTATTTCAGAATCAGGGTAATTTTTTTGACTTTGAAGAAATGCCCTGCTGTTAAACAGATATTCAGTCAATTCTAGAATCCCTGTATCTAGCAAAAATGCATGTATTGGAAAAAAAACCAATACAAACACCCACCTCACCCCCCATCTCCAAAAGGAGAGAACTTAAATATGCAATGCTTTGTAAGAGCACGCAGGTTAAATAGGTGATAGGTGTTGAATTCTTAGCTATGGGGCAAGTGAGATGAATGTGATAATCATGGAACTTATTCTCAAGCACATGTTAAAAATGTGGAGAGATCTCAGGTTTCACAAGCTAAAATTGTGTTTAATGTTCAGTTTCAGAAAGAACAGACGTGTCTTGACTCGGACATCTTGAAGGGCAAAAACTGTCCCTGTGAAAAGAAAAACTTACAGGTCTTCTGTAAATACCTTTGTTTTTTCTTTCTAAAGCAGTGATGACAACCAGGGAAGTGCCTCAGAGGAATACAAAGGAGTATATTTGTCTTGTATTTAAAAGGTTGACTTAGTAGTGATAGAATCACAAACACTCCCCACTTGGGAAGGCTCTTAATAAAGCATGTTCTTGTTTGCTCCATGAGAAAACAGAAGGTGAGAGAACAGTTGGGGAAAGAAATTGTCTACCTGTGGGCACAAGACCGCCATTGAATGTGTCAGAACTACACTGCTGGCAAGTTTGTAGTCTGGGGTTAAAGGCAAAATAGCCAGGGAGCAACCTGGCAAACCACAAGGTAGAACAACTTCATTTAGCTGTGTAGGATCTTCATGTAGCTTTGTAGGATCTTTCCTGCTATTAATCAGTCTGTCCTTTTCCTGTGAAAGGTAGGTACACTCTAAGCCAGGCACCATCTAGCAACCACAATGCGATGTGAAGGGAATGTCAGGTGATGGATCTTGCCCAGATTCAAACGTCAGGTCGAAAGGAGACACAAGGTCCTTGGCTTATGTGTCAAAAGGTAAGAAGAACCTGTCCTCGCTGCCATAATCCTGAGGATGTTTTATCTTGATAGAAATTTCAAAACAAAATTGTCTGTCTGGAAGTATCCCTGTAAAGCAGGAGGTTTTGAACACAGCAAAATACAAAAAGTGCTGAAAGAACTCACCTGTGTTACAATGCCCAATGCTGCTATTTCAAATGTCCTGTTCTGAGAGGTGAGTGATATCCTGGAGCAGCTGCAGTTGTAAAGCTGCTGATTTGAAGTGATGAACTAACGGTCAGCCTCAGGGAACCAAGAGCCAGTCTTGAATATCTGACACACATGTTCCAAAGATGGACCTTTTTTTTTTCAGTATAGGTGAGGAGTTCTTCCATCTTTTCTTATTGGTATAATGTGTTTGCCACTCTCCCTTGATAATCCTTTAAAAAGTGGCCAAAAGTAGAGTAATGAGAAAAACTTTTTAACAAGGCCTGGTGATGCCTCCTAACTGAGTGATGCTTGAGGGAATGCAGTGTTAAAGCTTAGGTGCAAAGTCTTGATTTGAATGCAGGGGACAAAGTGAGAGTAGGCTAGGCGTTCCACTTGTAAAGCTGGGGTGAAACAATGCCAACTCAGCAGCTCCTTTGCAGATTTCAAATTCAGGATGGGCCCAAAGAGCTCCAAAGTACACCAGCTTCTTGTACAGAGCTGTGTTTTTTCTGGAAAAGCGTGCAGTACAAGCTCAGCATTCTGAGAGAGAAGTTGCTGATTGTCTCTTGGGACCAGGCCGGGACTTTTTGTTAAAAGACCAGGTCAGGCAGATAGCCCAAATAGGTGTGTGCTGCACTGGAGGTGGTCTTCATGGGCTCAGAAACGAAGGTGCTCGTGATGTGCTTTGAAACAGACCTCAAGAGATAAAGAGTTAAGAGCTAATATGAAGGCTGTTAAACTTTGTCTGAAGATGTTCAGTTTCCTCAAGTCTGGGCTAGAGCTGACGTGTCTTAATATGAGAAAATACACTTTCTTGATGAACAAAAGGAATTCTATTCTAAGGCTGTCAAACGCAATAGCCTGTATCAGATCATAAGGTGGGAGAAGGCTGAAGGAGAAGTGTGGTAAGGTCGAATACACTTGCCACATTTTAGTTTGCCAGGATGGTCTCTCCTTACTGAATTAAAAGAGGATCAAGTCGGTAAGGCTTTGTATCTCATTCATCACCACTCAGGATATACAGCAGCATCTGTTTTCATAGGCAGCTTTCAGTGGGGAAAAGTTGTCGTTCTCTCTGCAGGTGAGCAGCATCTCTGAAGACTCAGTGGGAGATGGGAATGTTCCTGACTGTAGAAGTAATGGGAAGTGAGCATCCAATGGAGATTGGTGCATGTTCTGAGTTCTTGGTGAAACTCAGGTGAGCAGCTTTGAACTAAGACACCTTGGACTAAATGCGCTAACTCCATGTCTCCTCACTGTCAAAACTGCTCCTCCAGATAACCCACAATTTCCATTTCAGTCCTTTCTTTTGCTGGCTTTTAACTATTGCCCTTGGGCTGCAGGGAAGAAGAGAGGGTCATGACTGTCTAGGTAGCTTGACTTCTTCTCCAGACCTAACACACACCTGAAGGGGAACACAGAGCGAGGAGAGCACAGCTCATGGGTCCCCACCATTGTGGTCCAGAAGAACAGCAGATACATGGGCTTTTCAGAATTGAGACTGACTGGTATTCCAAGTTTCCTGACCATACTATATCCCAGAAATACACTGGGTGTAGACAATACACCACAGTATGGTCATAGCTTAGTATTTGATGTACAGTTTTACCATATCCAAGCTGAATGGTGATTGGTGAAGAACCTACTACTTGTCCTAGATAAATAATGGTTATGAGACTCCTACATGGGCTGCTAGAAACCTGGGTGATACTAGAGAATCCTTTCTCCATTTTGATATCTTCCAAAGCAAAATCTGGTTTTCCAAGGAAAAAAAAAAATTCTTCCCTCTTGCATCTGAACTGCACTGACCTCAACCTGAAGTCTATCTGAGGTCTCCCAGTTCTGTGTGTGGTGTTACGAGCTTACAAGCATTGGTTGAAATCCCAAAGACCTCAATCTTCACTTGTAACTCCCGAGGGAGGGGAAAAAAAAGTAGTACAAAATGGACCTACAGAGAACACCCCAAATTCAAGATTAGACTCACAGCTTCTTAAGGGGAAGAAAATGTTATTCCTTATAGTTTGATATGAAAGATGGCAAGCTGATTTTCATATTAAAATGCTCTTTTATTAATATATGCTTTATGTATCTGCTAAAGAGGAAAAGCTTCATGCCTAGCATTTTAAACTGTTTCTTTTATACCTCTGTAGGACAACAAAGATAAGCCAGGTAGCTTTCACAGTAGCAAGTCATTCAGCCACAAATTGGAAATTGATTTAGGAAGTTTTAGAATATTGAGTGTTAATAATAGTCCCCTGTACAATCTCAAACCCTACTAGCTCCAATGCCTTTCCTAGCTAGAATATTAGTTACTTAAATAGAAAATAAAAAGCAAAGCAAAACTTTAGGTAATAGAGTTTCACAGAAATTAGCCAAGTCTTACAAATTGTCCTTGTTTCTTGATCTCACAATTTGTCCCTTTTCCAGACAGCTCAAAGTCCTCTTACCTACCTAAGCATGCACTCTCCCTCCCCAAAGGACCCTTTAGGGAAAACCACCGTGCAAGTGGCAAGTGTGCACCATAACCAGGATCTGCATTTGCAGAACATCTGGAAGAATCGCAAGTAACTGTTCTTCGCTGCTCCGAAAAAGACGTGGTGGCTTTTTGTCCTGCCAAGGTATGTCTGCTCATAGGCCCTTGGAGGGATCATCTGCTTCTACAGAAGCACCGTTAATGCCAGTGCTAGAGGTGAAATAATAATACACCACTTTTCTATTAAAAATGCGAGCATTTTAAGGGGGGGAGGGAAGGTTTGGCATACCGTCAGGAACTTGGGCAGCTGTCTGATAAAGATAGCATTGATCAGGTATGAGCTGTAATGAAGCCTGGCCTTGCAGAGCTTGGTACTGAGCCCCACTTACTACCTTCTCTCACTGAAATTACCATATTCCTCTTGTAGTCATTGGATACTGTGGAGCTATAGAGTGGAGTTTCTGTGGAGTTAACCACAGAATCAGTAATACAAGCAAGCTGCCCGTGCGCTTCAAAAAGCTGTTTTCAAAATGCCTCAAAATTCATCCTTACATCTGAGGAGGAGTCGTCCTCTGTTCAGGCGCTCTCATACTATCATCTTGTGCATTCTGCCTGTTGGCATAAATCAGCTGCTTTTTTTTTTTTTT
>VXBL01003768.1:0-43362 GCA_013400195.1 Aramus guarauna | reverse complement strand
TTTTTTTTTTTTTTGGCTTTTGTCATATATTCCATATTCTTGCCAGGGAAATATAACATTTATGTCCTTTTTTTTTTTATTAACCATTCTGAAAATGCTTCAGTTTTTGCTGTACATCATTTAAATGGAGGAAAATGTCAAATTAATTGCATACATCCTCAGCCAACAAATGGCAAACAGTACAATATCCTGGTTATACAACTGTATACAACTGGTTCTGGAACAATTCCTGTACAGTGTTTAATGAAGACTTAACTGAAGCACAAATAACTTTTTGAGGGTGATAATTACAGTTGCTTAACTCTCACCCTATACTGCTTTTACATACTTAATGTTGTTGGAGAAACTGGTTGCTCACACTAAAAATATCTCTGTGGAATTCTGACCTGGCAGAAACACTCGAGGCATTTACTGCTCTATCCACAGAAGCTAAAGCAATGGGCTTCAGGATGCCAACCTGACAGTCACCAAAAAAATCCCCCCAGATCTCATCACTACATCTGGGTTTACATGACTGTTATCGGCAGATAGAGCGGACGTATTAGTATCAGTAGAAAGCTTTCTCTGATACAAGCTGGCTTAAACAGCAATCTTTAGCTATAGCTAGGCTTTTTCCCACTTTTCGCAAGTTCATGTATTTAGAACTTCCTCAGTGTGTGAAGACTTGAGGTCGGGAACTTTTTCACTGTCTTGCTCCTAAAATGGCGGGGGGGGGGAAATCCATCATAAAATAGAGTTATCTCTAAGTGAGGAAAAAAGATAAATCTTTATCACCTAAAATGTTAAAAAAACACTAAGGTGAGGCAAAAAAATAGTTAAGGAACAATTTAGCTCTTGTGAAGAACAATTCACCAGAGCAGGAATCTTCATTTTAGAAAAGACAGTTTGCTCAGGTGGCCAAAGTGTTTTGATAAGCAGTAATTATGCTGAGCAGGGAATGATTTGTTTCCACAATGTCTTTTTAGAAAATACTAAATGAAGCACATGAATGTTTAGAGAGCTGTAGCTTCGCTCATATGAATGTGAATATGTGGTGGATATCCTTGCTGCATGATTTTTGTGGATGTTAAAACTTCATGGCTGTTCAAAAAGCAACTTGAAATTTAGGAAAAAAAATCTTTCTTGGGATATCCCCAAGATTGCAAATCAGAGTAAAAGAATGTTCCGGGAAAGAACTACTATCATCTTGCTTTGCTTTTACAACTTTTTCCTGGGTATGTGTCCCCTGACAGCCATCGTCACAAACAGGATGATCACCTAGTTGAACCTTTGCTGATCCAGTACAGCTGTTCTATGAATCCATCCAGTATCTGTGATGAAAAACTTACACTAGCTCTCGTCATCGCTATGATGCATAGCTGCTGCGACATTTTGCAATGTTTTAACAGTAACACATGTCATCTTAAAAGGATCTTCTTTGTAATTCAGCTGAATCAAAGAACAAGGCTCAAATTCCTCCTCAAACTCCCTACTTGAACGTTTTCCCCATTGACCTCAAAGTTGGTCAGTGGAAATTCCCTTCAGGACCTGACACAGCTATCTTCACAAAGTGTGTATCCAGGGAAGGGTTTTCTTTATCCCCATTGTCAGTAAACAGCTTAATTTTCATTTAGACTGAGCTCTTAGTTAAAACAATGCCGTAGCACATAATTATTTGCATCAGTACAGCTCATTTCTTTCACAAACTTTTTCTTATAAATTCTTAACATCGAGCTACCTTTTTTCTTTTTTCTTTTTTTTTCCCCCCCTATTCCTCCCTGATCAGCCTAGTTTTTTGGAAGGAATTATGTTTTCCAGATCTTCCCCCTGCACATACCAATTTAGCTATTCACTTAATACTAGATTAAGGTGCATATCCAGAGAGCTTATCTTTCATTCAGGTGAACTAATATAAAATTTCCATAGACTATACCTTTGTAAAACATTGCCACAAACATAATATGCATTTCATTAAACATTTTTCCAGTATCTTCCGTATAGGTCTAGTGCCTCTCTTTATGCATATTCCTTAATGGTGTGGTTTGCTTTTTTTTTATTTTTTATTTTTTTTTTTATTTTAGCAGGCCTGTATTTCTTGTTGTCTGTAGTCATCTTCTACACCTATCTTGCAACTTTCTGCTCTGTATGATTCTCCTTTAATGTCCCATAAACTGTAGTTTACTACAGGACAAATTATTGTCATCTCTAGTATCTAAATTTTTTCCATTATCTAGTCTGTAAAATAATCTATTCAGGAAAATCCTTTTCATGTAAACAAGTTGAAGAAAAGCTCTGTATATATACTAGTGCTGCTCTGACCCTTCTAACTTTCACCTTGAGAGTTACAAGTTCCTTCAAGTCAAAACTGCCTTTAGCACACTGTCTTTTTTTTTTTTTTTTTTTACCCCCACATGGTGGACCTTGCTTGTCCCAGTGAAATTCTAACACGTTCATTGCTCCTCAGCACCTCTCTGGTTTGCCCAGCATCGTTGGGCATACTAAATGGACGCTCTGGAAATTGTCTTACTTGCCTTGGGCTCTTCTACTTGAATTTCCTTACTGAAACAGCCTCTCTGTCCATATTTTTTTTTTTCCTTCTTTTTTTTTTTTTTTTTTTCTTTTTCTTCTTTCCTCCCTGCAAGTCTTTATTCTGCCTGGTTTCAGTCCTAAACACAGCTTGGTAGGTATTTTCAGGTCTTCTAATTGAACTGTATTTTACAGTCTCTTAAAAACTAATTGAAACCCCTTAGCCCCTCCCCATCACCTTCAATTGCCTGCTGAATCTGTTTTTAAATCTGTGTAATGTCAGTTGGCACTTAATTCCCCACAATAGTGGAAAGCAGCACTCTCTTAGAATCATTTAGCTTGAAAAGACCCTTAAGATCTTCAAGTCCAACCCTTACCTTAACACTGCCAAGCCCACCACTAAACCATGTCCCTAAGCACCACATCTACATGTCTTTTAGAGTCACTTCCCTGGGCAGCCTGTTCCAATGCTTGACAACCCTTTTGGTGAAAAATTTTTCCTAATACCCAATCTAATCCAATCTTTTAAGAACTATGTTAGTCATCTTTTCTTAAAAAAAAAAAAGAAAAGATTTTTAAAAAATCTCCCTTCTGCCTGCTGTTTTGCTCCTTACTCTTCTGGACCAGCTGAGCTTCCCCATTCTTCAAGAAGACAACTTGTGTAGGATTTTATCTGGGAATCCAAAGCCCCTGTGGCTGTACCCAGCAGGCACTTTTTGCCCCAGGTTATCGTTTCCTCATCCAGTTTGCTTTAATCTTACAATAGTGAGGGTCAATGTATGGTTCATAATGTGGCAGTCCAGGAAGCAGATTTTTAAGAACCTACACCAACCCTTGGCAGCTCCTGTTCCCATACAGCTGACCGGCACCGGTCTGTGTGAGTGGTGCTGGGAGCTGACTCCCAAATGCCATAAATCTGACCATTAGCAGTTTATTAACTCATTAATAGACAAATGTGACTATTTATAACAGTAAAGCTAATTTTGTTTACCAAGTGCTAATAATTATCATACTACCTAAATCAAACCAGAAATGTTTATCGAATGGTGAGCCCCTCCTCTCCCCAAAAGTGAGCATTCCTTCAATACAGACAGGCCAAGCAGCACTACTAAATGTCCACTTTCACCTTAGGGTTTTTGCGTACAACCAAATCATCTGAACTCACAGAATGAAACCAGTAACTGGTGATGGATGCCCTTTACGTTTGGAACTTAGATGTCAACTCTGAAGTGCCTACTAATGCTTAATTTTCTTGGGATCTGAGACACCAACTTCAGTTTCACTGTTTTATTTAAGCTTAGCTATTTGCTACATATTTAAAATGAACTTTCTCTGAAGTTTTCTGCTAAAATAAGGTTAATATGAAGCCTTCAATTTAAACTTCTGGAAGGGGCCCACAAAAATGATCAGGAAGTTGTGGGGAATAATTGATAAAGGAAAATTAATTCCTCGTTGGGTAAATATGAAGGATTACATTATGTAAGTTGTTAGCCTGGACAACTGCATCCTTGAGAAAGATAAGTATGTAATGCTTTGAAAATATTCCAGACTAATTTTTTTTAGATACTGGAGAGCAAAAGCAGACTTGCAGAGAATATTAAATGCAATCAGCTGGTGAGAATCTGTGCATTACAGTTTATTGCCTGGTTTATTAAAACAAGTTTTTTTAAGCTAAAAATGGCATTTTGATAAATAGAATCTCAACAAATTAGTTTCATATTTTAAATTACGTTGAAAATCTAATGTATTTTTTGAATGCTAGAATATGCCATTTTCTGTAAGAAGATTTGTATGATCAGTGAAAGATCTTTTTACATTTTTAATATTAAAATAAAATCTAGCTTTCCAGAATAAGCCAGTCTTGGCCACATGGTTTCACAGCCCATTTCCAGATGCCTGTTTTCCCCTTCAGTTCTCCGGTAAAGCAGAGAATCTTCTTCAGAACTTATCTGAAGAGAGAAAGACTTGCTATTGCTGGGAGAATGGATAGTCCTTATTTCTCACATAAAATCAACAGAATTTTGAAAAGCTTGGTATCATCACTATTTCACTTTTGCTCTTCCATACTTTGTTTTGTTGGAGAACAAACCTCAGTTATGTCTTTCAGTGTAGCAGAACAATCTGAGTAGTCACAGGGGCCAGGGTTACAGAGGGTGATGGGCAACGCCAACGCTGCTGTCTCCGGCAGGGCAGGATGGGATAAAGCAGGTTGTTGTAGTGTCTGCCCAGCAGATGTAAAGTCTGCGAATTGAAGGAAATCGCACAGCTTCTCAGATGATGAGGTACAATGAGTGCCAAGCGTGAATGCAGTAATTTTACACTAAATAAACATAACCCTGAACAATGAAGAAACTTTACCCAGAGTAGACAACGCAAAACCACTGCTGGTTTGCTGTGCAAGGCACTGCCTATGTTACAGGTATGTGATGCTGTGACATCTTCATGAAATATTTTAGTAATTACGGATTTTTAAAAGGGATTCCTTAGTAGAAACATTGTAAAATAAATTACTAAAAATCACAAGCAGTAAAGCTCAGGATGAAGTAAGCAGGTAGTGAAAAAAAATGCATCTTCTGAAGAAAAAAAATTCCTTCTGAATAGGCTGTATGGACATTTGCTGCATGTATGCACCTTATTTGTTTGGTTTCTTTTCTAAAACGCGTGGACTGACATGAAATAATACTGTGCAGATGCTCTTTAAGAAATTCAAGCTGACGCTGGGCTTTTGCCAAGCTCTGAGAAAGGTCAACATTCTGAAGTCAAACTGCAGCATTTCACCTGCTCTAGAGGTCAAGGGAAGTGTTGCGTAAAATGGCAAAACATCTGAGCAAAGATTCTGAAAGCTATTTTCAGCTTTTGGTTTCTAGGTATTGACTCACCTTCCAAATACTGACTTTTCCTTAACAGTGTTGTGGGGTTTTCACTGAAGATTTGTAAACATGACTCTTCTGAACAGAAATACTTTTTATCACGTACCCTTTGCTCAAATATGCCTGTGTGGGGCTAGTCCAAATTGAATATAAAAGGCAACAGCACTGTCTCAAACCAACTCATAAAAGCAGGCGTTTCTCCTTGAGCAGGTCTTTTTCATCTTTGCAACTTGGAAGCCCCTCTGTCAGTAAGATTTCCCAGGATAAGTTGTCTAAGCACTTTTATTTTGTCTGTTGAACTAATCTTCCCATAACCAGCTGTGTCACATTAACAAAACTTTGAGCTTCCTAAGCCTGAATAACTACAGCGTTGCTGAAAGTGTTTCAAACAGTTTAAAAGCTTACGAGTTACACCATACCTGAAGGGGGTTATTCATGTGAAGCTGGCTTTTAATTGCTCTCACCAGCATTAATTACATTCCAGAATTAGTATATTTTCAATGTCTTAACTTTGTATACTTACTGATGTTTAGCAGACGTCTGTTACATGTCCTCCCCTGTTCCTTTTTACAAGCAATTATGAAGTTTTGAGAGGTGTTTACATGGGTTTAGTGTCCCAGTCGCTAAATGATTTAGTTCAGTCATCATCTAAATATAGAACATTTAATCAGACGTAGCAGGTTCTGGCTGCTCGGCGCTGGGAGCCCCTGTTGTCCAGAACCTAAGTATTTATAACTAGGTAAGCCTTCTGTCATCAGAGATCGTCTATTTACAGGGCTTAGCACAGTATGTTACAGAGCACAGATCGAAATGCCACCCGAGCGTGTCCCCGGCGGGCTGCCGGGAGGACCTCTCCGGGAGCTTCCCCCACATCCCACCGACTTCCACCCGGCCAGGCAGCTCGCTCGCTCCTCCTCCGCTCGCCCTCTCCCCTCGGAGAAGCGCAGGCCACGGCCGGCCTTGCCGCCGCTTCTCTTCCGCNGGGACCGGAAGCGGCTCATCCCGGTGTGCCCCGGCTGCCGTGCCGGCCCCGCGCGGGGCAGCGGCCGCCATGGGCTGGCTGCGGGCGGCCGGGCTGCGGCTGCGGCAACGGGCCCGGGGCGCCGAGGTGCTGCGGGAGACCTGCCGGCAGTACCCGCTCTTCTGCTGCCTGCTCCTGGGGCNCATCATCTAAATATAGAACATTTAATCAGACGTAGCAGGTTCTGGCTGCTCGGCGCTGGGAGCCCCTGTTGTCCAGAACCTAAGTATTTATAACTAGGTAAGCCTTCTGTCATCAGAGATCGTCTATTTACAGGGCTTAGCACAGTATGTTACAGAGCACAGCTCGAAATGCCACCCGAGCGTGTCCCCGGCGGGCTGCCGGGAGGACCTCTCCGGGAGCTTCCCCCACATCCCACCGACTTCCACCCGGCCAGGCAGCTCGCTCGCTCCTCCTCCGCTCGCCCTCTCCCCTCGGAGAAGCGCAGGCCACGGCCGGCCTTGCCGCCGCTTCTCTTCCGCCGACGATCGCCAGCGCCCCGGGGCCAGCAGCCGCCGGGTCCGCCCCCTCCCCTTCCGCCTCCCCGCAGCAAGGCCGAGGCTCCCTCGGGGCGCTCCGGCTTCAGCGAGGCCGAGGTTCGCCGTGGCCTAGGGCCACCCGCCCCGCTCGCTTCGCTCCGGCTCGGCCGCCTCAGCGCGGGCTGAGCGCTATGTCCGCCTCCCCCGAGCTGCACCGCCGGGGTGGGGGGGAGGCCAGGAGACCCGGGAGCGCCCGGCCCGGCAGCCGCACCGCGCTCTTGGCCCNTGTCGGGCGGTAATATTTCCTTCCTGTTTATTTCTAAGGTATCTTCACGTTTTAATGATCTTCTGGTCCTTCGTGGCGGGCGTCGTCACCTTCTACTGTTCGTTGGGACCGGACTCCCTCTTGCCCAATATTCTTTTTACAATAAAATATAAACCCAAGGTAAACGCGTCTGTTGACGTTATTGTGCTTTCTTTAAATCGGGTAAGAATTTATACTGGGTAGCAATTCTTGTGTAATTCCAGATGCTTTCAGGAATGCTATGCGTCCTGCACCTCATACCCACCACCCCAGAGGTGTTTTGTAGCAAGTACACAGCAGTTAGGGCTTGGGGTCTTCACGGGTTTCTGCGTAGTCCCGCCAAATCTGCGTGCGGCTGTAAAGCAGCTTCTGGGAGTGTTTGTGGATGTTGTTTTCTGCCACACTCATTTTTCACTTTTGCTATTTTGAGTAGCAAGTAGTTGAGAAATAACGTAGTTGTATTACTGAGGCTTTCTTATTTCTAAAGATGTTCTTTCTTTGGCAAGCCGGTGTGAAGTCTTCTTTGCTGATTGTACTTAAATTCCTTTAAGTGGTACTGCATCTCAAAGAAAAAACAACAAAAAAAACCCCCATTCCTAAAGGAAACTTTCTGTTTTCTAACTTAAAATGGTATATTGTAGAATTTCATAGGACTAAAAATGTTATAATAGTTCACGGCTACGAATACGGCAAGTTTTGTAGAGAAACCAGCTGGTCTGTTAGTAGACCAGCTGATGTACGGGGAGATGACTGGAGATATGAAAGGATAGCTGTCTCCTCAAACTTTGTTTTAGTGGAAGCAATTTTTCTGTTTGGTTCAGTTGTTTTTCATACCATGCCTTGTTATCTTGTTTTCCTGCTGGGAGAACAACTTCGTCTTTATGTTCTTTAGTTCTCTGTAACTGTATAGTCTAAAAGGAAATTCACAAATGTATCAGTATATGAATACAGTCATCATTTTGAAGAATGTAAACTTGTCCAAATATTTTCTCTTAGCAATTAGAATTGCCGGAGCTATTTCCCCACGGTCACAGTTGTGCTGTATGTGGCAAGGTCAAATGCAAGCGGCACAGGTAAATTAAATACATGGCACCAGTAAGCTTAGTGTTTCTTACATTTTGCACGTAACAGCAGGAAACTTTCAATTAAATATTGTTGCATCAACTTTTCTGTGCTCTCCTACAGACCTACTTTGCTTCTGGAAAACTATCAGCCATGGCTGGATCTGAAAGTGCCTTCCAAGGTTGATGCATCGCTCTCGGAGGTAGTTGCTGCTTCATTTCTTTAGTACCTTGAAATTCAGTGAGTTTTTATTACATATCTCTTAGACCTATTACTTTTGGTTCAGTAGATAGTTCAGATGTACTTCTCATGTATATTAACTTGTTCCTGTAAAAGTCAAATCTCTGCTGGGAGCAGAGGTGAGATTGCCTGCTTGTTATCACAACGTGACTGTTTCTGTAGTAGCGTGCCTAGAACGTAGATATTTCTTCTGTGTAAATTGGGAATTATCTTGGAAAGAACAGTTATAACTGAACATGTCTGTTTTTTAAAAAGTAAAGGATTTCAGCCTACTTAGTTTGTTGAAGTGGAAGTTAAGAGATGATTTGTGCACACCCTCAGCAAGTTTGCTGATGACACCTAGCTGTGTGGTGTGGTTGACACACTAGAGGGCAGGGTTGCCATCCAGAGGGACCTTGACAGGCTTGAGAGGTGGGCCCCTGCGAAGCGCATTAAGTTCAACAAGGCCAAGTGCAAGGTCCTGCATGTGGGTTGGGGCAATCCCAAGCACAACTACAGGCTGGGCAGAGAACGGATTGACACAAGCCCTGAGGAGAAGGACTTGGAGGTGTTGGTGAACGAAAAGCTCCACATGAGCCGGCAATGTGTGTTTGCAGCCCAGAAGGCCAGCCGTATCCTGCATCAAAAGAAGCATGACCAACAGGTTGAGGGAGGTGATTCTCCCCCTCTACTCTGCTCTTGTGAGACCCCACCTGGAGTACTGTGTCCAGCTCTGGGGTCCCCAGTACAAGAAGGACGTGGACCTGTTGGAGTGAGTCCAGAGGAGGGCCACGAAGATGAGCAGAGGGCTGGGAGCACCTCTCCTATGAGGATAGGCTGAGAGAGTTGGGATTATTCAGCATGGAGAAGAGAAGGCTCTGTGGAGACCTTCTAGCAGCCTTCCAGTACCTGAAGGGGCCTACAGGAAAGCTGGGGAGGGACTGTTTACAAGGGCATGTAGGGATAGGACAAGGGGTCATGGCCTTAGACTGAAAGAGGGTAGATCTAGATGAGATGTTAGGAAGAAATTCTTTCCTGTGAGGGTGGTGAGGCACTGGAACAGGTTGCCCAGAGAGGTTGTGGAGGCTCCATCCCTGGAAGTGTTTAAGACCAGGTTGGATGGGGCTTTGAGCAGCCTGGTCTAGTGGAGGGTGTCCCTGCCCATGGCAGGGGGGGGTTGGAACTAGGTGATCTTTGAGGTCCCTTCCAACCCAAACCATTCTATGATTCTCTGTCCAGCTACAAAATTTCTGTAATGAAGATGGTAATGTGATGGTGGCTATTTAAAATCAACAGACAAAGCTGTTACAAAATCTGTCTAAAGAAGAAATTAGTGAGTTTACTCAAAGAATAATAACATAAATACCTGGTTATTTAATAAGACTGTAAATCAGGAATTTTGTTTTGTCCTTTTCTCTTTAAAAAGAACTATCCAAAGAGCATTTTTCTTTGAGTTTGTTTTGGGTTTTGGTTGGTTTTTTCTCTTTTTTTTTTTTTTTTCCCTTCTCCTTGATTGGCAATTGAAATATATTGGCAGGTAAATAGATGATCTTCTGTCCTTTTTTAAAACTAGGATAATACGCAAGCACATATATAGCTTAATCTCCATTTATTTAGAATTCCAACTTCGGAGTTTTATGGTAGGAGGATGAACAATTGGCTTGTCAGAAGTGAGAAGATTCTTGCACGTCAGCCTCACAAAACAATGTGGTGTACGAAGTCAAAGCTGTGTGCATTTGCGGTATGAGCTAACACTTGCATTCAGCTGTGCGTGATGGTGTCCCAGGCATGGCCCACAGCAAGAGTACCAAAAGAATGAAAGCCTTAAGGGAAGGGAGGGATGGACAGTTGAGGAATGTTTTTCAAAAAACACAGATAACAGCTTGTTGGCTTCCTTTGGTTTAATGTAGTGACTTCCTGTGTAATTTCAGAAGCAAACATTTATTGTTTTAAAATTACTTTATTTTTTTAAATAAGTTTGGACTCAATGTATTAAAATAACAATATCGCTGAATATCATTTCAATAGGCTTATTTTTTAAACTTCTTGTTTTAATAATAGAATGTAAAATAAATGTTTTATGAATATTATATTTTTAGAATTTGGGGTAGCAAATAGCTATGGCAGTTTACGAAAGGATGTGGTAAATGCTGAAGAACTCAAAAGTTTTCCTGTTTAGCTTAAATAGGAATTTAATGCTAAAAAGGTTCTTCATAGTATGTTATTCATAAAAGATACGAGTAGATTCCATAGTTATCTTCTAAGACTGATCTTTAAAATGTGTTGCTACGCATTGGCATTTTGTATTTGATTCCTGTTACTGTAGTTCTGCTTTTACCAAAGTGGTGTGGGCTTCTTTTTTTGATGATTTTTTTTTTTTTTAACTTCAGTGGCATGTCCTTGGCTCTGCTTTATTTAGCAGTGTAGACATGACTTTTGTATATGCCATGTTTCTCATTCCTTTTTTTGCTTCGGGTGCTTAACTAGAGGGAAGTGCCAGACCCAAGTTCAGTGCCTTCCTGGGACAGTGAGCCAGCGTTAATCATCCCTGATGGACCCAAACAAGCCATCTGTTTGAGCCACCATTTTCACCTGTGTGGGATACTATTTGGAATGAGAAATCTCATTGCATTGTTCCCCATTGCAACTCTTCTGCACTGGTTAAAAGGGTAGCAGGGATTCTGTCCGCACCATATTCCTCTTGATCATCTGCTCTGCAGATGCAGCATGTAATGCATGCCTGGAATTGGATAGCCTGCTTTGGGGTGGAAGGAGAGACTGCTCTTACTTTCTTTTGTGGGTTAGTCATATATTAGAGGGAAGCTGATACAGTGAGAACTGAATTAAGATTAATGAGATTCTAAAGGAGTGCAGAGTAAAGCCTGCTTCTGAAAAGCAGATTCTTCAAATACTTGGAGTAATTCTGGGATTTTTTTATTTTGGATTAGTTTTTTCTAGTTCTTCCTTTGCAGGTTGAAAAATATCGGCGATGTTCTCATTTCCAAATGTTTCTAATTTGAATCAATTGTATAGTCTTTAAGCCTGTGCTTTCAAGTGCTTACAGAATAATTTAATACACACTCGAATCAGAAGAAATCCAAGTTTTTCTCACAAGTATAGATTTTTCTGTCTTGGATTGTGATGACAGTTTGTCTCACTTTGCAGATTCTTAATCTTTTTCAGCCTTATTTTGGTTATCTAGCTGCTGTACTTGGCTTAGAACAGTAAGAAAAACCTGTGCATGGACTTTCCTCCCCCCTTCATTTATGTTTATTGTTATAGTTGAACTTTAAACTGCCTCAGCCATGCATCTATCAATATTTGATAGTTTGGACTGTATCCTGTGCAAAAATAGTGCAGTGACCTAAGTATAATTTTGTTTCTAGTTTCTAATCCAATGTGCTTTATGTTAGTTTCCCCATTGTTTTCTTTCTTTTTGAATTAGGATGTGATATCTGTTGGTCAGTTTTATGCTGTATATAATTTCAGGTGCTACAGATTGTATAAAGGAGAATTTAATTCTAATATGCAATTAATGAACTCAGTTCTTTCCCTACAATCTAATTTTTGCTATGTGAGGGATGCTTGCAACTCAAATCTGTGAAAAACTGCTCAGCTGCTCTTGATGGGCATCGTGAAATAAATGCCCTAGTGGATCAAGGTGCTGTCTCTTGATCTCTCAAATTTTTCTTAAGTTCTCAGGTTCTCAGGTTCTTGACTTGATTATGGGACTAGAACTTTACATCTTCTTTTTTTTCTTTCCTAAAAGTAAGAAATGGACAAATGCATGACAAGAAGTCAGTTATTGTCTGAACGTGCTCTTTGCCAGTCCTGAACTCTTGTAGTAGCACAGTGGCCTGCATGCTTTCTTATTGAGAATCGCATGTTCTACCCTCAGGAAGTGGTCTCAGCTATCTAGATGTACCCTCTTTTAAGGCTTTTAAAAATGTCTTTGTGGTTCACTCACCAAATCCTTGATCCTTTCCAATCTAATTCGGCCTGGTAGTTCTGACCTCCTACTGAATCATTTCTCACTCGGCTCTACAGTTCCTCCTCCTGAGAACTTGGGTGTGTTCTGTGGCAGTCCACAGAAACCTTGTCTCTACAGCAAAGACTGACTAGCTTGCAGTGTTCTAGTGCACGCTGGAAAAGAGTTTCTCTTTGTATTTTTCTTTAGCTGCTGCTTATGTTGCTACCTGCTCCATTTGACTTTACACTAGTAATCTCTTTCCAATTCAAAACTGCTCACACATAGTAGAACCAGTCATTTTGCAAAATAGGTAGGCTTTAAATGATGTAACTCATAATTTATATTTAAAACTGGAGAATAATACTTTACAGACAAGGAAATTGCTTATCACTAGCTGTCATTCTTTGATATGTCCTATCTACTCTGTTTCCACGTGTGCATGGTGTGAGCAATTGAGCTTGAATAATATTGTTGGTGTTGCTAGAATGGAAGTGGGTACACATGTCCCGCTTCCCTAGCGCTTTATGAAAGCGCAGTGGATGATGTGACAGATTTTTGTGTGACTTACAGAAACACACTGATCCAGTCTGGAAGGCTCATAGGATCCATGGGAAAACTGTATGGACCGTATGCCTTGAACTCCAGTCAGTTGCCTATTATTCCTTGAGTGCTTGTATTTTGCAGTATAGATTTCACACTGTAGCTCTCTTCTAGCTTCAGTACAGCACCTTGGTGCGATGGAGCATCATACATAACTGCCTCTGCCATGCACTGTGTTTAGTAAATGTGCAAATAGGGACTGCTTTCTGTGTGTCCAGGATCAAGGCATTGTTTATTAAGGCCATATAGATAACTTGAATTCTAGCAGAACATGTCTTTACCTCCGATGTCAGGACCAGTGATATGTGGACTTCAAGTGTATTTTAAGTTATTTGTCTGTCTCTGTGCATGCTGCCTCTGGGTCTTTGGCTAGTGGGATTATCTGCATGGCTTTGTCCTGTGGAAGCATTACCACAAAGCTCTTCATTGCAGTGTGGCTGTGGAAGTGGAAGGTAACAAGGGAAACAGGCAAATCTGTGAAATGGTTCAACTGGAAGTCAGTTACTACAAACATGGCATGAATCTCCAGGAGGTCTTATCCAGAGTGGGATGGGTCATCGGGTCTTGCATCTTTCTTGCTTCCCTTACTGACTTCATAACCACAGGAAGATGATTTTCAGAACCATACGTGTTTGGCTTAGCTAGCAGTAAGAATGAGATCTCTCACTGTTGGAAACCATTCTTCTAGTGGCTTTAGAAGCCTGTGGACTGTAGGCTAAGAGAGTGCCAACAAGTTATGTTAGCATCTGATGAACTGAAATTGCAGTGACACGTGCACTGAAAGCCTGATGGACAGGCTTTCTGTTCCAAAGCAGCAGTCATGGATGAAGAAAGCTCTTTCAAGAGGAGTGCACTGTACTCCGTTTGAGTATGCTGCCTTGTGCTTGAAGGCTGCCCAAGTGTGCTTTGCACTCAAGTGGAAGATGGTCTGCTGTCATTCTTGATGGGGAGGTGCATAGCAAAAGTGGAGGAAGAAAGAAAGGGGATCCTTTATTAAACAGATGCACAGTCTGGGTTTTTCTGCAGGCTTTTACTTTTGAAAGGCACTTTTTTGAAAGACACTTGTGGTTTGAGCCCTGAAAGAGGTTTATTTTGGTAGAAACTCTGCGTGAGCAAAATTACTTTACAATACCTGCAAGACTGAGGTTTCTATGGAGTAAATTGGTGGTTTATATACTGGCAGTGCTATGGAAGGCATCAGGAAAATTGTCTTGAGTTGTCTGATCTATTGCTCTTAAGGCCAGTGGTCTGTGTTTGCTGACTGGTGCTGGATGTGATCTCCCTCCTGTTGTCTGAAAGTTAACTTCCAAAGAAGATTCCTTGGGATTTCTTGATCTCTTCTGGACTGGGAAGTAAAGCATCTGTTGTCATCCTCCCCCCTCACCTCACCACGCCCTCCACCCTGCTTTTAATGGAAATATGAGATTTGGGGGCGGGGGGGCGGCGGCGGTGGGGGACCAGGGATTGACATGACATGACATTTAACTTACCCGTCCATCATCAACACATGATCATATTTACAGTTTATTACTGCTATAACACATAGGGGTAGGAGAAAAGACACTAATGACTTTGTATGGTCCACTACACAGGCGTCTAAAGTTATCCCAAGCTGGAGAACATCGCTTCAGAGGGTGAAGGAACAAAATTTCTCCTTCACCCTTAAAAACAAAGGGGGGAAAAATCACTGAAATGGAGCAATTGCAAAAGATAAAGTATCTTACCAAATTTGAGTAGGCGATATTCTTAGTAATGAAGACAGAAAAAGAGTATTCATCAGCTACTCAACTCTGAAGAATTGAGAAGAATTAAAAAGGCCTTGATGTGCATTTTACTGAGTGTGCTTGTATAATCATGAGTAGAGCAGAGGCATGTAGTGCCCTAAAGAGAGTATAAATTTAGTAACTCTTGAATTCTTGCAGTGCATACAGTGTGAATGAGTGCAGCAGCTAATCTTGTAAGAAGAGTAATACTTATTCTCATAAATGACACTTGTATATCAGCTGTTACATTCAGCTTTCCCTTCAAACATTTTACGTTTTTCTTTGAACACAGTGGCTTCTTTTGCAAAACCTTTCCTTCTATAGAGTATGGCACAGCAGCCTCACGTAGCAACACACATATTCTGTCTTACTACCCTGGCCAGCATCAACGCTGATCTCTGAAGCAATGATTCAAATTAAAGGATGAGTTGCAACAGGAGAAGGTAGTATGGAGTATATCTTGGGGTTATAGTGAAGGAGGAGAAATCTCAAGAAACTTTAATCCTTCCTTCTCCTTACTCGTGTTGTTTTGTTTTTTTTTCTTGACACTGTCTGACATTTCCCCTTCCCTTCAGAAGTTTTCTTTTTGCTAATCATGGTGTAAGGACTCTAACAGTTACTTGAAACTTTTGTGTAGGTGTAAGGAGGGATGTCAAAGCTGCAGTCTGGCTAGCAGTACACCTTGTGTATATGGTGGTGGCAGCCCATTGATTGAACAGGGACAGTTGCCGCCTCCACCTCCCTTCCTTCTCTGGCAATGAAAGCCAAGCTGAACCAGGGTATGCCTGTGACATGGCTGCAACAGCACTGTTTTTTCCCAATTAACCCAGGTTTTCTGGCATGGAAAAGGCAACCACAGACTTGACTTGTGAGGAATAGGTTTGATGGAAAGGGTGGAAAAGATTCTCCTACGGAGATCCGTGTAGGTCAGATATACAGGGACTAGGAAAAGGAGGGAGAAGGCCACGAGGAGACATGTTGGACAAGGACTGTTGGGAAGTGCTCTGAGTGGAACTTCAGGAGATGGGTGGACCTTAAGGCAGGCTTTGCTGAAAGCTGTGGTGCAGGATATGGAGAAAGGAGAATGACTTCCGGAGGGATCGCTTTTTAGGATTCTTCTTTTGCTTTCTTTGTGAGTGGTGAGCATACAGGATTGACTGTCCCACTTTGAGGGTGGGGGAGAGCTAGAGAAGGTGGAGGTTTGGATGAAAAAGGATGGAGATGTGTGTAAGTATAGGACAGGTAGTTGTGCCTGTGGGACACTCCACACTACATCAAAAGAGAATGGGGACTGATCTGAAAAATGAAGGAAGGGCTGTTTGAGGTAAGATTACATTTTTCATGGCATTCACCTAACAGAGTGGCCACGGCACTGTGCTTTGTGTGGTCGATAGTACTAGTGGCATTCATTTCATGCTGTTATCTTATGAAACCATCGTTTTGTGGCTATTTGCTGGAAGTACTGATTATTATGCAAAAAATCTCATAATAGGATCACAATGTGCACATCTGTATGTTAAAGTTTCATCATGTGTGAATTATGTTCTATGAGTTTTGGAAGGTGTTTGTGTTTTTAACTCTTCTAACAAGGATTTATGGGAAACTGGGTATTTTGTAATGTGGTTGTCTTTGTTCTGCACAGGTGCTTGAGTTGGTGCTGGAAAACTTTATTTATCCATGGTACAGGTATGAGCTTTACCTAAAAGTTACTACTTTTGAATATCATAAGTATTTATCAAACTGTTTAAGAAATAGTCACCTAAACAAAAAAATATTTCTGTTTCTTTAGTAAAATATAAAGCATGCTTTTAACTGCTGCAGTTTCATTGTCTCTTAGCAGAGTAGTGGTTCTGAAATTTGTATTTAATCCTAAAAACACTTTTAGATTATTCTTTTTTTATATGTTAATTTTCTAATAACTCTTACTTGGAAGTACATGTGGCTTGATTAAAACCTATGTAAAAACTCAGAAAACCCCAGAAATTTCTTTCCAGATTAGAAACATACTGATCTTTCATATTAAAAATAAAACAAACAAAAAACAAACTTTTTTTTTAAAAACAGAAAATCCACTTTTAGTTAATATAGAAAAGGTATTTTGAATACATGTTGTGGCCACCTTCTTGCAGAATATCTCAAATATCTTGATTTGCTGAGTTTTAAGGCTACGAGTGGTTATGCTGAGCTGAAAAGAGTAGTGCTGTGTAAATAACTTTAAAATAATGTATAAAGAAAAGACTGGCTAATTCTTTTTTCTGTTTTTTGCCGTATACCTTTATTTATTAGTTAGTGCTTCAAAGTGCTTTGTAAGAAGATATTAAAAATATTTTTAATTGATCATGCTGACAATGTGTTAAAACAACACCTTACCGTAATTCTGAATTTGACTTTTTCATCAGATGGAAGTGTTCCATTTTGAGCTAAAAGAAATTCATGCTTTTCTCATTTACTCTACACTGTTTCTTGTGTGCGTCTCTAGGATCTATAATTGTCCGGGAAGACTTCTGTGCCTGATTGTTTTTTAATCATGGCCAGTACCTGCATGTCTCACATCTATCTCTGTGTGATGAATACACTGAAGTATAAAACTTAACTGCTCATGCAAACAGCAGAGGGAGCTTTAGCACCATATGTTGTGAATGATCAAGTTGGAAAACTCAAGGCTTTTAACTTTCAAACTGAGAAAACTGGCACATGTCCATTGAGTTGTTTGATAAAGTAACAAAAGTAAGGGAACCGTCCTCTGTATTTTGTAATTTGAAATTAGATAGGCTTTTTTGGCTGGAGGAAGGTGTCATCAATGTCTTTTTTTTGGACTGACAAGGAAACTTGGATTCCAGATATTACTTACATCTCTGACGGTGGAAGTCTGGAATGCATTGTATGGTGGGGACAGTAATGTGCATAGTTAGAAGTGCAGCGTGAAATATACTTGATATGGAGCCAGCCAGCTTAGATTCTTCTGCACCTTGCCCTCTGGTGAGCTGTATAGATGTACCTGCACCACTGTCTTTAGTTCTACATGGCTGCACCGCTCGGTATTGAACTAGCTCCGTTACTTCACGCCATGCTGATCAGACCTAACAAGCTTTCCATGAACCTGAAGTACTTACTGGGAGTTCAGGGGGCCATAGTGCAGTGATATCTGAGTAATTCTGCAGGAAACAACTTGGTCCTGAAAGGCTTACTGGTTTCAGCTTAACAGTAGTAATGTCAGATCTGGTCTCATTCCCTCTAGACATTCAGGTGTTTCTGTGCTTTCCTGTATTTCCAGCAACAGTGGTGCAGGGAGCCCTGAACTCTGTGCAGCTCTTTTGAGGTCTGTCTCGTAGAGCATATTAGATCTGACTTTTCCTACTTTGGTGTACCTACGTTGTTTGTATAGCTCAGCTCAGCCTGGAAAAAGGACTCTTGCATTCATGAAATGTTTTTTCTGAGCTAACAAACCTCACTGACTATGGATAACTCTTCACAGAGCCAAATCAAAAGCCTTTGCATCCAGACTATCCTTATTTAGCAGCGTGGGTAACCACTAGCAGGCAATTCAGACTTTCCAGACTAGGTTGGTGAAACAGTTTGCTGCTTTCCCTTCCAGAAAAGTCTGGGCATAATTCCTTACACTAGCTAGCCCCCTTTCAAGTGAATGGAATTTGTGCAGAAACCACCTCTGAATAATAATAATAATAATAATAATGATGTTGTTATTGTAGTTGTTGTTGTTATTATTATTTCTTCCTTTTTATTTAATTTTTTTGTGCCTTGCCAGCTGATGCTGCCTTGCAGCACGTTGCATGCTCTGGACATTAGAGAGGTAAAATGACGTATCTCATTCAGAAGTCCGGGCAGATACTTACAAGAAATTATCTTGCAAGATAAAATCGTAGATTTACTGCTCAGGAAATAAAGTGCTGGAAGCAGGGAAAAAAGCTGTGTTTTATGTTTGTTTCATTAATAAACTGTATAAGAATTTGTAATATTTTATTAGCAGGTTAAAATTTAGAGGCAAAAAACTTGGATCGGTTTAGGGGAATGAAGATTAGTACTAAAAATCCAGTGAACTCGACTGAAATAGGTAGCTATACCTATATGCAAATTTTTTTGTGCGTGTTTTTTAAATTATTTGTACTGGTTATATTTAAATATTTGTGGCTTAAGATTTTTTTCAACTCTATGAGAAGAATAGAGCATAGTTGTAAGTAATCCAAGTTTGCGGAGCTACAAAACACTAGTCTGAGTGTGTTGCTTATGCTGTACAACAAAACTATATAAGATCTTGCTTATACCAACTTCATTTTAAACAGGAGCATTTAAAGTTTGAATGAGTTACTCTATTCGTACTGATTTATTTTTTTTTGGTCATTAATGCTACTTCAACTCCAGTTCTCTCAGATTAGATGAGAAGCCAGTAATTACCATGTGTTTGTAATACCTTAGTATGAAAACATTTTTTTAGTGACTAAACCCAGTGTTTTTACATATGGACCTGCTTCTGTTTTAAATGCAAGTAATGCACAAAAAAGTCAGGATTGTTGTTGAGTTACAAACAATGGCTTTACAGTTTCATCAGCTTGCAACTTTTTTCTTCATCCTTTTGATAAGAGTTGGCCAATTTTTGTAAGAATAATTGACACACAGAGGGGAAAAAAAATAACTTCAGGATTTGTATATGGTTTTCATTTATCAGTAGATCCCATAAGACTTTGCCTGCAATAACAGTTGGGTGTATCTCTTTTGAGACATTGGGCTCAGTAACTGTTTACAGTTAACACACTGATCCATTTTCTTTTAGCAAATCTTTGTGTTATATTGACAGTTGTGCGTTTAAGTTTTTCCTCAAATTCTTGGAAAATGCAGCCAATTTTTAAAATGTTTCCAAGTGAGTTATTTGGACTTTCCACTGTGTCACTAGAGATTTGAGATTTTGAAGGTTCTTGATGTTTTTTTCACCAGTCTTCAGTCTGCTGGTGATTAAAAGAATGTGTCTGCAAATCTGTGGCGCACTGTGAAAGTACGTGGTATAAAGTCATGTTCAAGTAGAATTAGCCAAGATGCTGGTTATCCAAGTGTCAATAAAATAACAACTTCTTGGTCCAAATTACTTCATGTATCTTGTTGTCTGTCAAATACTAGTAATGCAGTCGTACAATTTGTTTGCAATCCCTTGGCTTCCTTTGACGGTGTGGGTATTTGCTAACCTTATTGCTTCCAAAATGTCAACTGCTGATCTTAAAATAAACCAAATGTTCCCCTGCAGTATTCCTATCTGCATACGATTAGGTGTTGGAGGGTGGTTGTATTCCTTATGCCAGGCTACTTTCTTTGAGGTGCTTTTCCATGCAATTAGTTGCGTGCTTTGACCATCAGGTCCGCAGCATCTGTACCTAGTGGTTCATCTTCAACATGTGTATATAGCCCAGGCTAACATTGCTTTAAAAAATGAGATGCTGAATAATGTAAAATGGTCTTATAGGCATAAAATTTTTATTTTTCAAAGGTACTGTTGTTGCTTGCACTGATTTTTTTTTTTAATGCAGATAATATTTGCATTTACTACATATGCAAACTCATTTGTTACCAAAAACTGTGATGGCTTTTACATAAAATCATTAGCTAAAGCAGGATATAACTTTGTGGTGTCACTAGTCAGCTGTTATAATGCAGTTTTACCCATATCTTCATTCATACTCTAATGTCCATATATGCTTAAATGGTGGTAGATTTTTATTCTTTCTGTTGCATTTTGTGGAATGCTATTATCATGGTCTTTTTCCACTCAGTTTAGTTGCAGTTTTTGCATCTAAGCCTTAATGTATTTCCCATTTTCATTCAATTTCGCAAAAAAGACATGGAGTTAGATATTTGTCTTCCTGAATCAACTGTAAGTATTTTTGCCATGATTTTTCGCTGAACATACTTTATTGCAGCAGGTGGAAACTGACAAAGCAGATAAAAAGTTTAGATGGTATTTTGACATAGTGATTTGGTAATCCATTTAAATTCTTCTTTCTTTCTTTGTTTCCAAGCAGACCCAGGTTAGATAATTTCAATTCCATTCCAAATAGCTATAGATAGAGGTTCTTGTTTTGTTTTCTTTGTAATTGATGGTTTCACATTCCATGCTATGACAAAAGTAGATCAACTTTTAAAAAAACAAGTTCTGTCATTTTCAGTTTCCTGTGCTATGCTTTCTTTTCTCTTCTAAAAAATGGCAATCTCTGTTTAGAGCAGAAATAGGCCCAATTTTATGTTTAAAAGAGAGAATATTATTGTATTAGATGGCATCTAAGAAGTTGTTGGAAAAATACCGATGTTTTCTATTGGAAGAGGCTGAGCTTAAATACAAGGGATGTACCCCTTTCATTAAAAGCTACATGAGAAACTACCAATTTTATAACAAAACTTAAACAAAAGAGGTTAACAAAGCCAGATTTGTACTAAAGCAGAAGAAAATTATTTGAAACCTTAGACTATAGAAGGTCTTGTAGTATCCAATACGGAGAAGTCAGTTTTGGCTGGCTTGACTGGGGTATGTGCTTGTGATACTCTTGTTCCAAAGGCTTTACTGATATTAATTCAGTTTCACTTCATGCCGCTGAACTAGGAAACATTCACATATATGGAAACTAACTTAGATTTTGCTCTGTCAAAATCAGGCAGATGGTATATTAGAGCAGGAATTGGTATATAAGTGCAGTTTACTGACATATTCCTTAAGCCATTGTTGTATGTGCAAACATAGTGGGAATGCTGTGTGTTTTACTCAAGTGGAAGACCGCTTACTCTGCCCACACTTAGTAGCCTTCATTTCAATTAATACCAGTTGAATTGTCACCGTTAAATGTGCTGATTCCAGCTTTTAGTAGTGCCAAATGTATTGTGATTGGATTAACATAAATGTGTTTTATTCTGTTTTCTTACATGACATGCTTTACAACATTGCAGAAATATTACTGATGATGAATCCTCAGTGGATGAACTGAGAGGCACGCTGCGGTTTTTTGCATCAGTATTAGTTCGGAGAATTCACAAGGTAAGGTAACTTACTGGGGCTTAAAGTTAATTTTCCATCAGAAATAACTGCTACCCACCAGTAGCAAGTTCTTTAAATTTTTTTAAAAAACGGTGATACCAAAGTCAACCTTACAGAGATTACAGGCAGTTTCCATCTAAGTTTCTTCATTGTGTTATCTGTTCCGTGCTTCTGGAGCTTATCCCATTTCTGGTTATAAACCGTCTTTGCAGATTCATCACTGGAAGTGTTCAACATCAGGTTGGACATGGCTTTGAGCAACCTGATCTAGTCAAAGATGTCCCTGCCCACAGCAGGGCATTGGACTAGGTGATCTTTGAAGGTCCGTGGCAGCCCAGACCATTTTATGATTCTTGCAAATGGATATATTTTTTACAGCAGTGGAAGGCATTATTAAAACCTTGGGATGATCTTTTAGCTGTCTTTTAGTGACTTAATCCAAGTGGAAACAATTTTGAGAATTATTGAAAAAGAAATATTAAAAAATGGTTAACAGTGTACCTGTCTCGTAGCTTCTGCTTGCTTGATTTTTTTTAAATGCAGACAAGATCCTTACACTATCTATAAAGAATAGACTGTCATTAAATGAATAGCTTACTGAAGAATTAATCCAGGTATGGTTTTTATATTAATATAGTTCTTAAGAAACATTCTGAAGACTAAAGATTCAAATTTTTTATTCATTGTGTTTCATATATTACCACGTACACTCTCTTTCCTGGTAAAGTGCTTCAAGCCTGTTTTACAGGAAGTGCTTCTAACTTTCTGGCTGTTCTAAGCAGGAAGAGTTGCTAACTCAGTTTCCAGATTTATTCAGTGCTGGCCCCTGTGTTGGAGCAGCTACCATAAATGTGTCTTTTTTCCCCTCCTTAGTAACAGCACTATTTCCTGAGCTATGAGTTGTACATTCACCCTGTCATGACTGATTAACAATGTGATTCTGTCCTTGTTATATCAAATCCAGATGACTTTCTTGTTTACTCTAACTCAAGCATGTTGCTTTTTAAAGTGAACATAATGAAGATTAGGAAATGTCTGTGTAGTGCAGACAGTGGAGGTGTGAAAATGAGAAAAATCTTTCAAAGTGAAAATCTAGAGCAAGGTCTTAAAATTTAATTTGGAGTTGTAATACATGCAGGTGTTAGTTGCATTGTTCGTAGATCCATTGTTGATTCAGAAAATGATGATGTCTCCTCTAATCATATAATAAGGTATTAATCATGTTATCTCAGATCAGCTATAGCATCTTTAAGTGGAGTGTTAATTTACCATATCTGCCTTTGACATTAATGAAGTAAATGCACTATCTTCAATTCTATGTGTCTGGGTAGACAATGCGTACAACGAAAACTCAAGATGTGTGCAAATATTAAGCACTGTCAGGGGAACTACAAAATAAAGGTCATTACAGAAATGCATTTCTCTTTACAAATGTTTAGATTTATTTGTATCCATCCTGCAGGATAATATAATTTATTTTGTCTCTGTGTGAAGTGGTACAGATATCTCAAGCAAAAAGGTACTCATAGCAACTTTGTGTTTTGGAACAAAATTGAAACTTGGCACAGTCAGCCATGCAGGGCATCATGGTTTCTCATGCTATGCTATATTTTCAACTCATACTTTTTTTTTTTCGCTGAAGAAGCGTTTCTGTGTGTGCGCACACCACATACAGGTTCAGACAGCATCAATTAATAGCTGTGATGCATATACTACTGAATATGTCATGTGTAGAAATCAGAGTTGATATGCAAGTTGCAGATAAAATACCAACTTTTTGTTATTTTAGGAATCCTAGTTAAAGCTTCAGTAGTTAGTTGAAAAGGTTTATGACAGAATGTTTTATAGCCTTTCAGCTCTGATACAGTCAGTGTCCTTTATAACTTCATGTGAGAAGAAATTCATCACTGATTGCAACATGAAATAGTCTTACAACTTTGCCAAACAGCTGTGCTTTGATTTGGATTTATTATTAAATGGTTGAAAGCAATAGTTCTAGCTAATAGAGATAAAATTTTTAAATTCAGGCAGTACTATGTGTAAGAAAAGACTGTTTTTCTTTTTTAGGTTATATCTTTATACTTTTTTGCCAAAGAGTCTTCTGCTTTTGAATTAAGACTTAAAATTATGAATTGCTTCAGTGAAAAGAATTTCTTTGTTTCCTGTTTAAGTCTGCCTAGGTGGATTTTTTTGAGGCATGATTGTTGAACAAAGTAACAAGCACTTCAGGCCAGTAAGCTCTTAAGTATATGCTGAAATACTTCTCCTCTTCTCTTCTCTTCTCTTCTCTTCTCTTCTCTTCTCTTCTCTTCTCTTCTCTTCTCTTCTCTTCTCTTCTCTTCTCTTCTTTTTTTTAAATCTGGATTTTCCTTGTTGTGGCCATGGCTATGAGTTTTGAAGGGAAAGAAGTGAAGGATTTCCCTTTGTATGGTGTGGTGTCGATAGCCCTGCATCTGGTTGAAATTTTTTGTCAAAAGTTGATAGTATCTACTACAGTGTTGATAACGATTTGCTTGCTGTGCTTTTTGACTTACCTCTGCAGGAATAAACACTCCCCTAATCCCTATGTTCCATAGAAAACTCTTGATTTATTGAAAATACTGTTGAAATCTGAGTCCCAAAGGACAGGGTTTTCCATTGATGAGCAGAAGCTCCTACTTCCTTGCTTTTAAATAGTTGACAACCTTAATTTAGTTAGTTACTTCTGGGTAGTTCTAGTTGATTGTGCTAGTCCTGGGCTGGCCAGGTCATGTCACAATTGTGCCCTTCAAATATTACAGGGGAGTGTGCAGGAATATGTGCTATTCTCCTTGTATGAATTAATAAAAAAACAACTTTCAGCTCTGGTGGCCTTTGCAATTAAACTGTCTCTTTCTTTGTCTGGCAAGAAGCACTTTTATGCATCTGTTTCATTACTTTAAGTCTTACTTGACTTAGTATTGAGGAGGAGCAAACTCTACCAGGAAAGAAGCTTGTTCAGCAGTCTTAAATTTTTAACATTTGTAACTGTATGTTTCTGCTTCTCTGAGACATCTTTTGCTCTTGCTTAAAATAAAGGGTATGCAAAGTGTAAATAATTTATAGACAAGTTTCTGTGGTAACTACTGCAGCTGATGAAGAAAAATCCCTTGAAGCTGTACAGGCTGGTGACTGACTGGCTGTGGAGAGAAGCTCTGCTGCAGAGGAACTGCTCCCATGGTAGACAGTAAGCTGAATACGAGGCAGCAGTGTGTACTGGTGGCAAAGAGCACCAGCAGCATCCTGTGTTAACAGGAGCAGAGCCAGTCGATCAAGGAAAGTGATTATCTACCTTTACTTGATGCTCTTCAGATGGCATCTAGGATACTGCATCCAGTTTTGGGCTCCCATGACAAAAGAGACATAGAGCGGAGCAAGTTCAACCAAGAGGTCACCAAGGTGGTTGGGGCTGGAGCATTTGAGGAGGTGACTGTCTTCATCTCAGGAGGATGCAGCCCTGAGCACCCTAATCTGAGCCAGCTTTGAACAGGAGGTTGGGCTAAGACATCCTGAGGTCCATTTGTGCCTGAATCGTTCTGTAATTCTCCTTTCTTTTTCATAGCCATCAAGGAAAGTATAAATGCAGGACTCTAATATAATCCTTGATTAAATCATACAATATTGTTGATGGCACTAAAGGTTGTCTTGACTAGTAACTGAAATTTTCTTTTGGTTCTGCCATCACCTGAGCCGTGACATTTTTTCTGCATATACATAAAGAGGAGGGTTTCACTTTGCTTTTAGTCCTTGTGGAGGTGATTGCTGAGGGTTAAGGTACACAAGTACTAGAAGCAGAGAGAGTGTAGTTAACTTGCTTTTGTTGGTGGTTAAATCTTCATGTAGAACTAGGCTGCATATACTGTGACTCGGAAATCAAGTTGCATTACTATAATTATTGCAATGGAAGAGTCATAATGGGAACAAGTTGACAATGAATGTATTAACAGTATTGTTTATGGCATTTAGTTCTACGTGATGTTATGTGCTTTGCCCAGAAGAATGAGCATACCATCAGTTCATCTAGAAAATTCATGGGTTGTTTAAGTATTCGTTTTGTGGTTAGAATTGGGACATATAAGCAAATTAATATGTTTGATAGTTGTCTCTAATAAATTTTGGGAAAAAATACAACAATTCTGGTTTTATTTTAAAACTGCTCTTTAGGTGGATATTCCAACTGTTGTAACAAAGAAAATGCTCAAGGCAGCAATGAAACACATCGAAGTCATCGCCAAGGCCAGGCAGAAAGGTAATGTAAAGACTTACTGTGTTGTCACTTTCAAAGAGCAACTATAAGTGGTTTTTTGTGCATGTTTGTTTGTTATAGTTGCTAAATCATTTCATCCTCATTGCCCTTAAAAAAAATAAAATCCATTTGCATTTTTCTTCTGGAGGTTGCAAAGACAAATAGGGAAAAAATAACAGTACAAATAATCTCTGTTTTGATTTTAATTTCCCCACATTGAAAATACTGAATTTCTTTCTCGGTATAGTAAACAGGAATGTGGGGTTTTTTGTCTGTTTAGAGCAATCAACATAATTTAGCAATGCTTCTTCAAGTTTTTCTTCTGTGTTCCAGGTGAGCAATTCTAGATGAAAGGATTTGCATGTCCATGCACTGTACTGTAACTCTTATGGCTAGAATGATTTCACATGTGTACGCTAACGTGAGCAGTTAGTGGAGTTGTTCAATATGTTGAAAAATTACGGGTTTTTTTATAAGCCATGGTGCAACTTTGAGCAGTAGCATATTTAATTATTATCCAAATAAAAATATCCTCACAAGCCTAATGTAAAAATTATATTAAAATTGCACATAGAAGAAATATTTGGAAAATAGAACACTTGCTGTTGGTAAATATTTATCTTTATTTTTATCACTGGATGTGTTCCACAGTGCTGTATCTACTAAATGTGGTTTCACTCAACTTTTAAGCACAGATGTTTACTTTCACTGGAGTCATGAACTTTCCTCTATTCCCTCAAAACATCTGCTTGATATCCATAAATATATGCCATCGGTCCTGTGAAGAATGGGTAATGAATAACAGAAATAATGAGACATAGTGTGATCACGTTAGATATCTTTCATGGCACAGCAACAATTTCAAGATACTAGATTATTTTGCAGTGCTGTTTATGCCAAATTTCATATTTCCTTTGATTTCTACTAAGGAGTTGGAAACACTTTTCTTTAGCAGCAAAGAACTGTATTTTAAATGTAAGGCATTGAAAATATAGCAATTTTCTTCAGTGTTTTAAAGGAAAAGATTTGTTCCCTGAGGGCAGATATGTGAAGTAGCAGCTGAAAATGGCTTTTAGTAGTGCTTTCTAGTAAACATTGCTAAACCAGCCACCATAATACATGGCTCAGAGGCAGCTTTCAGACCTTGCTTTGGTTGCTAGTTGAGCCTAGCCATTTCTGTTTTGTTTATTTTCTAAATCCTTTTTCAAATTATTGCCTTAGGGGGCATTCCTTTTTTTCCTATTCTTACTCTTACATATCTTAGTAATTCCCCACTATTTGCACAGTCACCTCCATCGTTCATTACCTGTCCTTGCCAGAGAGTGCATTCCTCCTCTCTGCTTTTAGCGACACCAGCTAGGCAGATTTATTGGGTGATATACATTCCTGCATCCCCCATATCAGCTGATACCGTTCTTGGTTGTGAAGGACAAGCTAGCAGGCTTCTGTACTAAATGCAGTATGCTGGAAACAAGCTTTAAGCCTCTAGATAACAAGTACCTGACCTGTGCCTGAGGGGGTTCTTGGCATGAGGCTGGGCTGGATTGCTAAGTGTGATTTATTACAACTCAGTTCTTGCTTTGGAAGTGATTTGAAGGAATATGACATTGTTGCTTCTAATTAATGTGTATAGTTTTTAATCTGATACAGCAGGTATTCTTTCAACTCCAGAGACTTCTAAGAGGCAGCACACTTGCAGGTGGCCATGCTAGTTTTGGTTTGGTTTATGCTGTGTTTAGAATGTATGTTCCTTCGTGTTTGTTTGTAAATGTTCTAAGCAGGAAACCCATATAACAGGATTGAATAAAAGTTTAAGTTTACATTGATTTCAAATTGCGTTGTAGGAAGTCAGTAGGTAGAAGCCAAATAAACAGGAGACACTGAAGGACGTCAGGAAAAAAGCAAGTAGAGGCAGACTTTGGGCAGTGCAGTTTTTTAGAAGAATCAAGATGTTGAGTTCTTTAAAAATTATAAACGAGAAAATATTCTGGAAACCACGCAAACTGCAACTGTTTGGTGAAAGAATTCTTATTTCAATGTGAGGTTTTATTTTTACATAGCCAGGCTTCAAAGTCTAAGCCAAGGTTCATTTATAAAGTATAAAGGGATACAACATTGTATCCCTTTGGCAGTTGTGTATGTACTAAAAGTATTAACTTTTTAGCTTGAATGAAAAGCAATTGCCTCTTATTTCACAATAAGAAAAAGCTGAAACAACTCACAATACTGTTTTTTACTTGCAGTAAAAAATGCAGAATTTCTACAGCAAGCTGCTTTAGAAGAATATGGACCAGAACTCCATGTTGCTTTGAGAAGCCGAAGAGATGAACTTCACTACTTAAGAAAACTTACTGAACTTCTTTTTCCTTATATTTTGCCCCCCAAGTCAACAGAGTGCAGGTATAGAAATTATTTAGAATTGTATTCTTTAAAGTATCTGCATACTATGTAGTACAGTAGTTTTGGAGAGTGGAAGATGAATAGTCATTCTCCTCGTCCCTTCTTCATATCCATTTGCCTATGGGGTTTTTTTTATTGGTCTTAAAGCATGCTTAAGGTATTATTAAATACTATAATACTTCCAAGCAAAATGCAATGGCACTGGAAACTTTACTTGGAAAAATATGTAATGTAGTATTGGTTCTGATTTTTTCTTTTCTTTCCTTTTTTCTTTTCAGATCCCTGGCTCTTCTGATAAGAGAGATTCTGCCTGGTTCTGTTTTCCTTCCCTCAATGGATTTCTTAGCTGATCCTGTAAGACTTTGGAGCACAAGAATAATCTTAATTTTTTTCAACATTACTGTTTTCCTACTAAGTATGTTGTGGTAAAGCAAATGATGCACAATGACTTACTTGCTGTGCATTTTGACTGGGTAAAAGAGAAAGAAATCTTGTGGCTAAAGTTTTTGTTTGTTCATTGAAACTGGTTTGAGTGCTTGACTGACTGAACTGACAAAAATTCACTATGATTAAGCATAATCTCTTAAGAATATATTTTTAATGAAGGACTGCAATTCCTGTCAAATGGGAGAATGCTGTGCTGGTATAAGCACCTTCAAATTGCTATAACTACATTTATGTTATTTGAACTCTAGCTGTATGTATCTTTATAGCAGCGTAAGTAAATCAGCCCTTTTTGCAACTGTATTGAAATCAACTAGTTTGTCTTTAATTCTGCAAATAAGAGGGCATTTATTTCTAAAGATGGAATGCTACCATCTTTGATTTTATTTCTGCGTTTAATTTAATAGGAAAATCTCAATACTTTTATGAAGGTATCACCTAGTGCATGCAGAAAGTACTGTAGCTGTGGAAGTATTAGTAGTTCATTAGATCTGCACTCACTGTAAAATCACTTTGTACGGCTTTTCTCCACTGAGTAAAGAATGTTTCTGTGCAGGTCTCTTCAGAAATTCATTGACATGTAAATATTTGAAAAGACTGTTGAAGGTTAATTCTCAAACATGTGTTGCCAAGCTCTGTTTTTTTTTAAAGTATTATTATAGTCACAGATTTAAATTTGGGCATGACATAATAGTGAAATGATTTTCATCTAATTTGTTGAGTTTCTTTAATAGTAATTTTTTATTGTGTTTTCCTGCAGGACACTGTCAACCATTTGCTGCTGATCTTCATTGATGATAGTCCAGTGAGTACTGACAAAATTATAACAGTAGTAATTTGTTCAGCCATTAAGGAAGCTTTCTTACTCGATTGTCTCTTGTCATTTTTTCTACAGCCTGAGAAAGCAACTGAACCTACTTCTTCATTGGTTCCATTCCTTCAGAAATTTGCAGAGCCAAGAAATAAAAAACCATCTGTAAGTAAAAGCAACATTTATTTCCTTTCCTGTTTTGCATAAGTGTTTTACTTTACCTGCTGTTTTTGTTCTACAACTCCTTGCATTATTTACGTACTCACTAAAAGTTTGAAAATTGACTGACTGCATTTTTAACCTACTAAGGTCCTGAAACTGGAGCTAAAGGAGATCAGAGATCAGCAAGACCTTTTATTTCGGTTTATGAACTTCCTGAAACAGGAAGGGGCAGTCCATGTGCTGCAGTTCTGCCTGACTGTAGGTAAGATTGCAGACATGTGCTGAGGTATATTTGATGATCTTTAAAAAGCTTTAGGCATTTGCACATTGAAGTGAATACTCAGTCTCAGAACTAGGCAGTGTTGTTAAGCAAGAGATTACCTTTCGGGATCTGTGTTCACTTACTTTATTATGTCCTGATTCTTGAATGCTAATCTTGGCAACGTTAATGTCAACATGGACTGTAGGTCTTAATTGTATTTCTGTTTATTGATAGAGGTTGGACATTTTAAAATAGAATATTCTTGTAAGAAAAAAATTCCGGCCACTGATACAAAGTACAGCTGCCTTATTTTAATATGTGGTTACTAAAGTATTACTAAAATGAGCTGTTCATCATGAAAAGCCTATCATGTTCTTTTAGCTTTAAAATTCTGATTTCGTTGAAGAATAGAAACATAACAGGAACATAAAGGTGTTGAAATCTTGGTTATGAAGCATGTGTGTGGTTTTACCATTACACAGGTGTTCTCACTGGAAAGCAGAAGGCTTTTCAAACAAGGTTTTCTGTGAAGTTTCTGTAAGCTAGAGTGGTTTATTTCAAGTTTCTGGGTCAACTAGTAGTTAATTACTGGCTTACCAAAATAACATTGGCGATTTTTTTTAGTTAACAAGTATTTCCATATTGCATAGGAAATAACGTGTGTGTCTTTATATCCCAAGCCCATACATACATCAGGAAGATGTGAAATTAAATTAAACAGGCTTTATCTCATAAAATACTGCAAAAATCATTAATCAGTATATAAGAGAAATATAAATAATCTCTTTGCATGCAGCTGCTTCTGTGCACGCAGCTCATAATCCTTCCAAATGTGTTGGCTTTTTGTCAGAAAAACTCGTCTCCTCACCAAAACCCAACAAAGCAATTACCTTTTCAGTGCTGGTGGTACCTGCAGGGGGTTCTGAGCTGACCCTTCTAGAGCTGCTTCCTCTAGCAGGAGGGTTAATCAAACTGTGGCTGTTGCCCACAATCAATCTTTTTTCTGGGCAAACCTCCGCATTTTCTTCCTTCCAAACTTTTTTTGCGTTCTCATAGGTGGCAAGTCTGTATATTAGCTTATAAAATAAAGAATGAAATTTAGGTGTCTCAAGGTACTCTGTCCCACACTGTCTACTGTAGGTGGTTCTTCACTTGATAGAAATATTTTTGAAAAGCACTTACTGAGGAAAGTAAACTGCAATAAAACTCAGAAGGATCTTGGCAGACTTTCTCTGAAGAAGTTTGTTTTTGTCTATTAATTGAGAAATTAATCAAGCGCTACCTTATTTTCCCTTACTTCTGGCCAGTAGTCATGCTATTAATGGGATTGACCAATAAATCAAGTAGGATTGCACAATAATTGTGCTGAATAGAATTTTTATTTTGTCAGAAGAAGTTCATTCTTGAGTTAGTCTGATATTAAAGATATTGAAAATATTTTGATGGCTTGTGTCTTAGGAATGAAATAGTAGCAGAATAGGCAGATGACTGGTATAAAGGGCTGTTGGAGCTCTGTGTGTGTCTAGCATGAACTGGAAATCATGCTGAAAGAAAACTACAATTTACAGTTTGGTAATTTAGGAAGAAAGAAATTATTCTGATACATTTTTCTGCCAGGAACAACTTGATGGACTTACTTACTGTGATAAGGAGTAGTTTTAATTGCAATATATTTTTAGTAATAATTTTATGAACAAATCTGAATTATATATAGTTAATAAGAAGGCAACTACTTTGTTACCTGAGATTTTGAGCTATCTTCTGTTTCTATTAATTTGAAACTTTTACAAATTACTATGTCTGCTGGAAAATGAGTTGATGTTATAGGTTGCTTCAAGATGCTATTTGTTAGCCAAGTTGATCAACAAATGCATCTTCTTTCCTTTATTTCTCAGAGGAATTCAATGACCGAATTTTACGACCAGAACTATCAGATACTGAAAAGATGTCTCTTCATGAGGAAGTACAGAAAATTTATAAAACTTACTGTTTGGATGAAAGCATTGACAAAATTAGATTTGACCCTTTTATTGTGGAAGAGATTCAAAGAAGTAAGTTTGAATTTGAAAGGAATGATTTACACTGGAATTTAAACAACATTCTGTAATAAAGACTAATTAATCTAAATATGGTCAATCTTCTGTCATAGTTTTAAAAATTATTACCCCCTTGCTATATTGTACTTAAGCCATGTTTTCTCAGTTTATTTCTATTTTTATGTCAGGCTTGTAGTAACTTGCAAAGCATTCACAAAACTCAGATGAGAAAAACTCCAAACTTTATATGCCTGTATATATATCTATTTATATTTACAACTTTTTTATAGTTGCTGAAGGTCCATATATGGATGTCGTGAAACTTCAGACTATGAGGTGTCTTTTTGAAGCTTATGAGCATGTACTTTCTCTACTTGAGAACGTTTTTACTCCTATGTTCTGTCACAGTGATGAGGTAAGTGTGAAAGATTTGAAAAGTGGTCTTGAAGCAAGATTGTATTTGTTTTGGGGTTTTTTTTGGGGGGGGGGGGTTGTTTGTTTTAGGATACCCTATTTACAACAGTCACGTGCATGTGGAACTGAAAAATATGTCTTCATTTTCCACTTCAGTTAGCATACCAGAGCTGGGACCATTGTCAACAAGAAAAAAAGAGTTTATTCTAGTTCAACACATCATCAACAGAATTAAAAAGCAAAATTAAAAAAAACCCTCTTCTTTTTTGTCAATGTAACAATTTGTGTATATCACTGCTATTACAAAATCCTCTTGACGCCTTTTTCTATGATTGCAAATTTGGTGCAAAACTAATCTGCGTTATAGATGTAGAACACTTTTAAGAATCTCCTTATTTACTTTTTACAATACAATGGTACTTAACGAAAGATACAAAGTTTGTATTTAAATTCCTTCAGCATTATACATTCCAGCAGCTAAAAGTTAGGTGTCTGTTTTCAGGAAGGTCATTCAAAGCAATTTACTAGGCATTTGAAATTGTTCTATGATTGGGTTATGAGTGCAAGTTTTAAATAAATTAATAATAATCCTTATACTGGGCCGACAGCTGCCTAAAGCCTTCTAATAGGAAACACTGTAAACACAGGGGCGAGTCTGAATTCTTGTCCCTTTTAGCATTTGTGTCTGTAAATCAGGTTGCATGTTAAACTTCTCACATTTATTTGAGGCAGAATTTATTGACTTGTCCTGGGAATGGGTACTTGCCTTACTTGGCATTATTCACAGTAAAGTGTATTTCTCAAAAATGGTACTGATAGTCATCTTTCCCATAATAGCTATAATGCTTCAAATGCTTGATTTTTTTTTTAATTTTTTTTTTTTTTTAAGCAAGGAGGAAACATGGATTTTCATGTTTAATTTTAGTTTTATTTCTGTTTTGGTTTTTTAATCCCAAGACTAATAAAGTAAAATAAGTGGTCCTGGGAGCACGTATTGCAAATTTGGTCTGTCCTTTTCCAGGTGAATATTCTATCTCTTACATTATGGTCAGCTTGCCTTTTATTTCTGTTCTTGTTTCCTGAATTCTGCAATGTCATTGCATAGTAGCTCTTACCTCAGTTAGTCAAGAGTTTTCTTTGATACCTTATTTGTCTGTTTTAGTACTTCAGACACCTTTTAAAAGGAGCAGAGTCACCAACACGCAATTCAAAGTTTAACAGGTAGGTGTGGTAGAATCTGTGTTTTCTTTGTTTTTTAGTTAAAAGCATCAAACCATTAAACCATAGGCATTTTGCTACTGTCTGATAGTAATTTGACTAAATTTTTAGCTCTTATGTTTATCTTAAATGGCCAAATTCCATACTGAAGGAGCAAGCAATATTATACAAGATATCTCTTTGCTTTGAAGTGTTTTACATTAAATAATTTAAAATGTAATTTAGACCTCAACGTTTGAGAAAGGGGAAGGGAAAAATAAATGCACAGTGAGAATAACATAATGTGGAAATAAAGTGGTGATTTAATTGACTGTATATATGAATACCATTTTGTTGGTACAAAGCTGGGTCATCTTGGATTTTGGCTCTTACAGGGATAGGTACAGTGTATCCTGCATCTAACCAATCTGGGCATGCAATGGTAATCTCCTCTTGTTGTGACACGGAGGATTTGCCATTTCTCCTAGGTCAAATGTGTTTTCTGTCCCCCAACTCTCCCTATTCATCGCAGAAATGTGGCATCAGAAGCCTCTTTTCTGGGTTTGGGCTACTTACAGACCACCTTCAGGCTCCTTAGGGCCTGTGGAGAGGGAGAAGAGCATCTCCTGTGGTATGGATGGGCAACCTTCCACTGTGGGGTTGGGTTGATTAAGCTTGAGGTCTCATCAATTCTTGTCTTTCATTTTATGCTGGATGGCTCAGTCACAGACTAGCCCAACTGAGTTCCTCTTATGGTCTGGCCAACAGAAGGAAAACTTCAGTGAGACAGTCTTTATTTTGGATAGGCTTGCTTTCTTGGTTTGACATAAGATCCACAGTACTGGAGAAAATGATGGTGTTTATCATCTTAGATTACAGCAATTTATCTAACTTTTTCTGCTTTCATTACACCTAGCAGCAGCCCTCTTGACTTGCAGCCTACTGTGAGGTGTATTATTATTGCGAGATCCCTCTCTCCCCTACTAATGGCTTAAAAAAGCTACAAAGTGGTTCTCTTCGATATATCTCCATCTGTAACATCTATGATGTAGTCCTTACAGTTCTTGTAGATCCAACACTCAGGCTTTGGTGTAGTGCTTTTTCAGATTGGTGCTGACAAGCTTTTGTTTCTTAGCAAAGAGATGTGGAAGGCAGCTAGATGAAACTGCATTTCTCCCCTGCTTGATACTCCACTAGGAATGGTGACCTTCAAACACATTCCAGCTTCTGTTGAAGATGATTACAGGGTTTCATCCAGACCTTTAAATCTACCTTCTGGTATCTTTTCCAAAATTATTCATATCAAGGATGGAAAGTAGCCTGTCATACATTTCTTAAATCTATGAAAGTATGAAAACATTTAGTTCACCTCCTTGGTGCTTTGCTTTCCAAAACAGAAAGGATGTAAATAAAGGCAGTCTCTACTTGGACTTTTTGAAATAAATCTCTGGCTACAAAATAACCAAATTTTGTTTGGGGGACTGTTACAGTGTATTCTCCTGGAGTTCAAACAGCATCCATAGCGTTATGGAAAATGTATCTGGTTTATATTTGAGACTAGTTTGAATGCCATGAGTATATATGATGGTTTATGATATGAGATACTGTATGTTCCTGAAGCGGTGCCTCAGTGATTATTTCCATGAAACAGAGGTCCTATCTGAAAGTAGTTTGCCTGTTGCTTTGCAGTTTCCCTCTGCAGAGTCTGGTACAGACAGTCGCTACCAAGGGGGGGAAAAGAAATTAAAAAAAGGTTACTTATGGAATTATTCCAGATGTTATCCATATGCACATACCTTATCCTGTCTTTTCTTCCCTATTCTAGCATTAGTTCCAGCTGAGAGAAATTGTATACAAAGAAATGAGTTTTGTTTTCCATATCTTTGATGCTTTGCTAGGGGTACTGTGTGTGTATTGCATAGATACTACTGGTTAAAAAGTCAGATCAAGTGGTAGATATGAAATCTCAGTGGAATGTACATGGGGGTAACGTGTTGAAAGATTTCGCTTACTGTAAGACAAGAAAATTAGAGAGCAGTTTCTAGAAAATACGAGCAGGAAAGTAGGAAGAAGTGACTATCAGTCTGTAATTTCTGATTTGAATCACTACTTTGAACTATGCAAAATAATCATAGCTTTTAGTGTACAGATAGGACAAGTAACTTGCTATGAAAACTGCTAAGGTAATAGATGAGAGGTCCCAAGTATTTCTGGAGTGCAAAGAAGTCACATTGAGGATATCCTGATAACTTGATAACTAACAGTGGCTGTCAACAGTTTAACTCCATAACTGATATTTTCCACCTAATGTTTAATGTGTGTGGCCAATGAAAACTGATGGTTTAAGTTCCAGTTCTGATGACTTAATTTTGGGTGTGTGGAAGAGAAGACAAGAATTCCCTCTCCCTCTCTCATATTTATGTATTTATAGTACACTACTACTTTACTTAAAGGTGTTCTGTGTTGGAAGTCTAACAAAAAAAGAAAAGCCATAATGTGATATCAACTCCCAGATTTCTGGATAGCTCTGTCTGCCTTGATTTTCTACCCATTGTGACCACATATAGAAATAGACACATCCTGATTTCTCATCATTGGGATAGCAAGAAAAAACATTTTTCAAGTAAAGGACCAAGTAGAAAAGATATTAACAATTTTGGGGAGTGCTTAGGAGTAAAACCCACAGAATTAAGTCTGTAAACAGTTGTGTGCAATGTAATTGTTTGTCACCATCAGTTCCAACTTGGTAGGTTATGTTTCCAGTTTCACAGTTAACATGACTAAAGACATTATAAGATACCTTACAATCAATTCCTCCTGTAAAACAAAATCTAAAATGTGAATATTTTAATCCCATATCAGTTTGTCCTGAATTCAGTAGCTCTGGTGAATTAAAATAATGTGTGTGGTGACTGTGTTTATGGTTAATCCACATCTTGGTTGGAATTACTGAGTTGATGGCTAAGGCATTGGTTCCATGTACCAGGTTATGTAGAAGGTCAAAAATACATGACAATTCTTAAAATCTCTGAATTATTTTTTTTTTCTTTAAAGATATATAAATCCACAGTTCTTTCTTTGTATTGGCCAAATGAACTAGATTCCTACCTGACTTCTTTACATGTGGTGTAAAAAAAAAAAAAAAAAAAGTTAACTGCCTGTTTGGCACTACAGGTAACTTTAAGAAGGAAGGTCATCCTTTATAAGTTGGTAGCAGCTTGTGCTGAATGTCAGTGAAGAACTGAAAGTTTCAGTAACTGAGGTTTTAAATTCAAAGGCCAAGGTTGTAGTGATGAAATGTGTAGGTACTGTTCGCATTTCAATTTCTTAGGATTTTAGGTCAGGAACTCCTAATTTTACCACATTTTTTATTATTCTGTTGTGATGGTCGAAGCCTATTCAGTTTTGTTGGGATAGATCTGTGAAATTTGGGTGTGTGGGGTTTTTTTCTTTTAACATTATTTTCTCCTGGGCTCTGAGGTATTTTATGTGCATGTTGTTGCAGAAGTAGCCTGAGTTTGGATGACTTCCGGTAAGTTTGTCTAACACTTGGTAAATGTTGTGTGTTAGTTACGCTGCATCTATCATGACTGCATCACACAGCCTTTATAACAGCAATTAACTCTCCATTTTATTTGTAAAAATGTGAATGTCTTTTCTGGACTAAACTGCATTTAGCAAAAAGCTTTTTTTATTCCTCATGTCCTCTTCACCAGTGTTTAGAAATTGCTTAATTATTAATTTCACAAATTTGCAATATATTAATATTGTTTGCTGTTAACGATTTGTCTGCTGTTATTAATTTTGAAATATATTTGCATAACTCGAAGCTTTTTTTGACCTGTGACTGCTAGCTGCTCCAAAATTTCCTTTACTCCATGTCACATTTCCAGATGTTATTTGAGGTTTTATCCACTGAACTGCTTGTTTCATCTTGCACAGCTGTGTCCAGAATGATCATTGCCTAACATTGCATGCAAATATAACCATTTTATGAATATTATCAAGCACTCAAAATCAGCAGTTCCCCAAACAAGTTCTCTCTGCAGCTTTTGTTGTGACTGTTATAGGTTTGTTTACCACATATGCTATTTTTTATAATTTCTTCTAGGTAGTTTGTGGTCACTCATTAATGCCTTAATAGCTGTTTGATGGTTTGTTTACTCATTATTTGTGCCTCCTTAAATAGATGCTGTCCAAACTTAGAGAACAATTTTTTCGTTATGGGCTTTTCCTTAGGATTTGTCAGAGCATAAGTATTTCATATATTACTCACACCACTCTTGAGTCTTGAGGGAACATTATCAACTTCATTTTATAGGTTAGGAATCAAGGTATATAGACATTTTCTGTCTTTTATGTGCCAGTTCAGTGTACTGAGTTATAACTTGCGAGAGTGTTGAGCAATGAGAAGTACTTGAGATATAAGTGCAGTTCATTGATTTTTTTTTTTTATTTTTTTTTTTTTTTTAAGTGCAACTCTATGTGCTCAGCATTTCTCCTAACTGAGTGTAGGGGTTTTAGTCAGCCAAAAGAAAATGGTATTCTGACTTCACATGCATGTAAATATCTAGCTTGTCTGATACATATGACTTGTCTGGTACTTCTTGACCTGCAGAGGTTCACGATAGCATTCTTCAGCTGCTTAGCCCTGACTGATCACCTGCAAAGATCTGTTCAGTGTGCTGAATGAGGCAGGCATCCTGTGGGAAAAATATTTTGCAACCATCCACGATTAAAGAATGCCACAGTGCACAGTGGCACTAATGCAGTCTTTGGTCTGCAATTCCCACCTATAGAGTGAATAACAATTGTAATTTTTTTAATGTTATGCATGTGTGACTTCTGGACCTTTAAAAAAAAAAAAATGTATTCCAACTTCTTCTTGTCACATCTTTCATCAGAAGTGTTGGAACCTGTCAACTCACCGCTCAGGGCTCTGCCAAAAAGCAACTATAGAATGACAGTCTAATAATGCTGTTATGTGGATCAGCACTACCGGGAGTGGGATACTTTTCCCAATTAATTTTGTGTGTGTGTGTGTATATATATATATACACACACACATTGACGGGTAGCAGAGTTGACAGGTCTGGAAAGACTTGGTCTCTATTCTAAACAGGCCACCTCCTCACCTCTTTCTTCCCCCATGCCTTGAACCTGACCATATCCTAGTCCTATATCTTCCCTTCCACCTAGCTCAAGTTCCTTTTTCCTATTTCTACTTAACCAGTGAATCTACTAGACTTTCATCCTGATACCTGGTTTTTGGTTGGTATTTTTTAAATTGTTTTTTTCTTGCTCAGTGTTCTCAAAAGATTGATCATCCTGTTGTCTGTATGTCTCTGCTAACATCCCCAGATTTTTCCCTTGCTCATCTAGTCGGGTTTGTGCTCTGCATGCTTGCTCAAGAACTTTTGCCAAACTAGTCCTACATTCTCTTCATGTGTTGTCCACCGTGTGTCTGTGTACTCTGTTATTTACCAGTATTTGTTCTGAATTTGTGTCTCTTCCTGTGAGGAGATTCCATCCTAGTTTGTCACTTTATACCTGTTCCAGTTTAGTGATTGCTCTGTACTTATTAGGGGTGATCTTTGGGCTCAGCATTAGGGCAGGAACAGTTCCTAGCTATCCAGTTGAGTCCTGGCTCTGTACAACTCAGTACTGGAGTTACAGGCAAAGCAGTACTCTGCCTTCAGCTGGAGCATGATCACTGTGGGACAGAATTGATCTGAGCCTGGAGTACTCTTATCAAATCTCTGAGCTTGTGCGAATTAAATTTTTTGTTCAAAATCTTGAGAACTGCAGAAGTTTTCCCGGGAATGATGAAAGCTTCTTCAAGAGTCAAGCCAGAGGTCTGAAGGATTACCCTTCTAGAAAATCTGTCTAGTGTTGTCTGATTAAGGTTTGTATTTTTCTAGCTCAGTGATTAAGCTCTTGTTCAAGATTTAGGTTGGGCCCCAATGTGAAAATGTTCAGCACAGTAACATGTAGAATAAGTTGTTTAAAAGTTAGGTAAAATTGTAGTCTAAATCCGTGTTTGTTCAAACAGCGAAGCAACCTTGTCTTTGGTTAGCAGAGATAAGTAAGATAGATGGTGCCTGTCTGCTTTGGAGCTGATAATAAAATGAGATAGAAAAAGCAAAAGATTTGGAAAAGCAGTGGATTATTTATGCAATTCTAGTCATGTACACAGTCTGGGTAAAACTGTAAACAGGAAGATCGTTAGTAACACATGCAGGCATGTTTGAGTCAGCAGCTGATGTCAGTATGGTTTTATGGGGGATGAAGATGCTTTACCTGCTGGTCTCTGCTGTTCTGTTGATACTACTATTCAGTAGTTAATAATTTTTTGTTTTAAAGAAAAAAGAAACACTTAGGGTACATTTTTTTGGCCCTCTATAGTACTAATTGTGCTTTTAATCTCGGTAATCTATAAAGTTCTTTTGAATCTTTAATTGTGCAGTTTGCCATTGGTTTTTAACTCGCCTGTCAACTGTATTTGTTGAATCAACATAAGTAACCTCAGGCTGATTCCATATTCAACAGAAACATTTGTCTTTTCCAAATTACTAGCATTTCTACATAAGAAATAATCTTCAGTGTCAAGTCTTGTGTAAGCATAAGAATGCTATAAAATCTATTCTCTCAGTAAGGAGTGTGCTTCCTGCCCAGTTATTTTTCTTTTTCCATACCTTGCTGCTTTTTGTATGCTTTGTCATAAGTTGTAAGACTTTAAAAAGTCTTCATCTATCAGTCAGACTGGCTCTTCAAGCCAAGATTCTTCAGTTACATCTGTTTTCTGTCATGCTCAGACTTGCTCCTTGCACATTCCTTTTCTCTGTCCCTAATGCGTAAAAGTCAAGATCTATCTTGAATCATACATGCTTGTAAAATTCTGGGATGTTTATGTAAAAAAATACATCTAACTACACCACTTACAGTACTTCACAAGAGTGTATAAATATTTCAGTATAAGTACTTGGGAAAAGAACAGAGTTAGTGACCTTCTTTGTGTGCATGCCTGTGGCAATGCAACAGTTTCTACTGTCAAAACAAAACTGTTTCGCACAGTTAATTGTTTATTCTATGTCCTGTATTACCGGGATACTGTTATAAGAGTGTTAATGTTTGCTCATGTTTAAGCACATTGGAATCCCCTATCTCTTAAAAGTGTAATTGAGAAATTTTGCTGATCAACCAGAGAACAAATTTGCCATAAATGAATTTCAATTGAAGTAGAATTGTAAATATATTTGCTACTCATTTCTAGAATTGTTTCTCTTATCTGCAAACGATGTGCAACAGCCTACTAAGGTGCTGTGTAATAATATGCCTTGTGTTGTGAACTCTGACTTCTGTAATTCTAGGACCACACAGAAGAGAGGAGAATCATTTGGAATCAGCAGAATAGGCAACAAAATAAAAGGTGTATTCAAGAGTTCTGCAATGGAAGGAGCTATGTTGCCAAATTATAACTTAAATGAAGGAGAAGATGACTTTGTGAGTAAGAGTTTTAAAGTTGTGTATAAGTCTTTGTTGATGTGGGTTTTTTCCTTATTTGAAAATGTTAAGTTTCTACATTTTCTGCCGTCTTACTTCACTGCAGGGCTTGCGTGGGGTGGCTTCTGATTAAGTTGTCTTGTTTTCGCTGTATTCATTCACAAGCCAAGACCACATCCCCAGTTAGTGTGTCTCTCAGCTTATTGCTTTAGTACACAGAAGTACTACAAGTAGCAATGTCAGATATTTTTGTTAGAAATTAATTTTTCCCTAAAAACTTACCATACCATTTTATAATTCTGGATAATAAGGTATGCATAGGACTGCACATATGGCTTTTCATGTGAAGCTTGGCACAAGATCTTAAAACCATGGATAAAGTAGTGGAGAAATTGCTGTCAAGTTGGTCTGTGATGCAGCATTTTCTCTAAAGGTCATGAGCCTTTCTCATGAAGCCGTTAGTCCTTTCTCGTTTGTCTTGGGTGCTTCCCTCACCCGATGTTTTTCTTTCACGCTAAACAGCAATTACTAGAGCCAATGCTAGACTTACTGCATGGGACATTGGTATCTGAAGCGCAGTTGGGGGAGAAATGGAAAATTTTAAAAAGGGAAGAGGAGGGAATTGGTCAGAAGCTATTGGTAGTCATGTATTTTTTAGTGTGTCTGCCAATTCAACCTTTTGTAACTGTTCCTAACTGAACAACACTCTGGGTTGTTCAGCGTGGAGAAGAGAAGGCTCCAGGGAGACCTTATTGCAGCCTTCCACTACCTCAAGGGGACCCAGCTGGAGGACTGTTCACAAGGGCATGTAGGGATAGGATGAGGGGTAATGGGTTTAAACTGAAGGAGGGTAGATTTAAATTAGGTATAAAGAAGGAATACTTTCCTGTGAGGGTAGTGAAGCACTAGAACAAGTTGCCCAGAGAAGTTGTGGATGTCCCTGCCTGGAAGCGTTCAAGGCCAGGTTGGATGGGGCTTTGGGCAGCCTGGTCTAGTGGAGGGTGTCCCTGCCCATGGCAGGGGGGTTGGAACTAGATGCTATTTGAGGTCCCTTCCTACCCAAACCAGTCTGTAATTCCATGAAACAAAACTTTCAATAATTTCTTACCTTGATAAACTGCTAGCTCATTTTCCACAGCCTAAAGATAAAAGTGTACCTATGAGTTTATATTATTCATGTTGTTCAGAATTGCTTTCAGAAGAGGGTGGGAAGGACTCGGCAACTTAGAACTCTAGACAGGTTTGGGCTTTTTCTTTAAGAGGAGGAAAAAAAAGGCAGTATTCTCTACAGGCTAAATCTTCATGTAAGTCATGCCTTTGAAGGGGCAGAACTGTTGCAATTAGTTTCTTGGACAGTTAAGTTCTTGTTGTTGTAGCTTCTCTCTTTTTGAGGCGAGATTCTAATGAAAATCGGTTAATTTTGCAGCATTGCTGTTGTAGATACTGCTAGCCAAGGGGTGTGGAAGTATAATTCCACAATAGTAGATGAATTAGTTCAAGTATAATTGAAGCAGTGGAGCTCAGAGATGGAACGTGGTTTTTGTGCCAGAGCACAAGAAGTTACTTGCGAGAAGTTGCTGAATTCAGAGAGAGCCAGACAATATAGTGTCTAATCCTTACTAAGGAAGGTTTTCAGATCGACAGAATGATTTTAGCTTAGGCAAGAACGGAAAGTTTGAAGTGCAGCATTGTCTCAAATCCCTTCATCAAAATAAGGTGGGATACTACATTTTTACTAAACTCACTGATGTGGCTTAGGCCCAGCCGAGCACCACGCGGCCGCTCGCTCACCCCTCCCCCGGTGGGGTGGGGACGAGAACGGACAAACAAAGGCAAAAGCCTCGTGGGTTGGGGTAAGGACAGTTTACTGGGACAGCAAGGGAGAGGGAAACAAACAACAGCAGTACTGGTAACAGATATACACAGTGAGTGATAACAGAAAACAGTTTACCGATCCGAACGAACGACCGGACCCTCAGCCCGTCCTGGAGCCGCGCCGAACCCGCCCCTCCCCTGACATTATTTCGGATATCATTCCCTTAGTCT
>VXBL01003767.1:50568-80752 GCA_013400195.1 Aramus guarauna | reverse complement strand
CCCCTAGATCTCTCTCGCCGGCGCTCGCTGCCCGCGCGGAGAAGCGCGAATGGCAGCGCGGGTCCTCGCCGCTGCTCCGGGAGTGCCCCGGGCACGGCTGGAAGCCGCAGTAATTCCGTGTTTTTACAAAAGACAAAGCGCCGGTGGTCAGCGGCGGCTCAGCGCCGTGGCACGCTGCCGTACCCCTCTCTCGGAAGCTGTTTGGGGTGACGAGAGCAGCCCCCAACGGGTCCCCTCTGGAGAAATGCGGGGCACAAAGAAAAGCGATGGCGAACTCCTGGCGTGTGGGTAGGGTGCTCCGTTTTACTTTGTCTGTCACTTTCGTGCACAGAAAGCTACAAAGTACAGCTTTTTGAGACGGTCGGCATGGAAGTGACAGCTCAAAACAAGAGGCAGAAAGAAGGAGCAGGGAGAGGGTGTGAAGGCACATTGGAGAAAAGAGGGAAGCTCCTTTTATGATGTGCAGAAAAGCACGAGATGGAGGGGCTGTGAGCGGGTGCTGTGCAATGGTGACACAGTCAATGGTGCTGTGCAATGGTGACACAGTCAATGGTGCTGTGCAATGGTGACACAGTCAATGGTGCTGTGCAATGGTGACACAGTCAATGTGCAAATGCAGAAGGGGCCTTGGAGAGCAGTGAGAAGCTGAAACCAGAAGTTTGAGTCCACAAGAGGCAGAACCAGCACGGAAAGCTTGTTAAGAGTGTTGAAACATAACCAGAGGCTGAAAAACAGGTGTTGGGATGGGGATGGAGAAACATAATGTGTAACAGATCCTGCAGAAATTCCACATCACTGAGCAAGTGATTAGACTAGAGATTAGGAGGAAGACCTTGAGGTTTTGGATTTGTTTCACGCTCCTGTTGGAACTGTTAGGATTATGACAGGTGAAGAAATCCCGGGGCTTTTGAAAGGACATCTTAATAAGATCACTGGGTTTGGCCCAAAGGGATATGTAGAAATATGATAATCCATTGAGCAATACTGTATGTCTCACCTAGGAGGGGAAAATGACAAAACAAAACTAAAACACCCAATTCCCGCACCCGCTTAAGTTTTGGAAGTTGGAGCCTTTTCTTTGATTTCTGGGTCCAAAACCTTTTTTTCTAAGACATCAGCCAAGAAAAACTACAAACAGACCTTAGGAACGAGCACATCCCTGCTCAGACAGAGACTTTGGGAACCTTAAGACTAATAAGTCTTGACTTGAGGGATGTGGCTATGTCTCTCAGCAAGCAACTAATACTCCTCATGTGTTGTAACATCTGTTTTGCCATGCCTGATAGAACTGCCTTGGCTGAGACAAAATGGGGCACCGCGCTGCTTAACAATAAAAAATAAGTAGGTCACCTGTAGACTTCAAAACGCAAGGCTGTTGTCATTGATGGAAAAAAAAATAACAACAATTACTACATACAAGCTAACACATTTGATGCCAACAGCGTTAGCAGCAACAGCTGCCACTTCTCTCTCTGCAGCCCCGTAAGGAGAGCGAGCGGCCTCGCCTTCCGCGCACCTCGGGAGCAAAGGTAATTCAAATCATCAGGCAGGTCTGTGAGGGTGGGGAGAGGACAGAAATAATGGTTGACCTGCTCATGGCAGGTAAATAATTAACATGCAGCAGGGGAAAGGCAGCATGAAGGAGACAGCTGTGACCTGCACACACAGGGGAAGCACAGACACGCGGGGAGTAAGAGGCATTTAAATTGTAAAAGAGGCAGCTAGCAGCAACCGGGTTTTCTCAGCGCTGAGCACGTGAAAGCTGCACGTGAGATTTACTGCAAATTTAAGTAATCCTTTCAGTTGCCCACATTCACCATCTGAGGATAGGGCAAGGGGGAAATAAATGTAGAGACTGGAGACATCTCTGGACTTTACCAGATGCTGAAGACTTAACTCCTGTTCTACGCTGAACGAAGAACTGTGCTTGCCATGAATACTGCTAACCACTGCTTTTCCTTATTTTATTGCCTCACTAGAATCCAAATAGCTCAGATGCTACTTTTCTACCGACTAAAAGACTGTCATTCTGTTGATGACATTGTGTTTTAAGGGTTTTTTAGTGATGAGTACTCTCTAGGACTCAATTTGAAGCCTAAAGGGCTGATCAGCAGGAGAATCCCAGGAGCAGCTGCCTAGCGCACAGTGTCAGGAGTTTTTGCTGAAACAGTTGTAACCAAGCAAGGCAATCATCCAAAGAACACCACAGGTATCTGCATACCAATCTTGAAGAGATGCAAAAGTTACCCAAATCTTGTTTGCAAGTCCTGCTTTCCTAGATAACATCTGGTTTGCCTGTGCGCCTGTACTGGTGTTCTTGAGTCACGGCTGCCAAACCTGTCCCAGGCAGGCTCGGTGGTAGGTGGCCTGCGTCCCAGAGCTGCGACAGCGCGGCGTGTTGCTGTGTGTGGCAGCTGGAGACAAAACGGCCCCCCACGGCCCTTCTCATTTTCCAGTTGGGAGTGACTTTCAGACTTTGCTTACTGCTTATTGCAGAAAATACTGCTTTTTCTACCTAATCCTCTGAGCCAGAATAGTGTCCTTTGCACAGCTCAGGCATTTCTGGGCATTTCTCTGCCTACGTCTGCTCCGGGGAGCCACGCATGAGTCTTTGTGTAATGCTGGTGCTGACCTTCCACGAGCAGTTTCCTCCTCAGCCACGTATCGTCACTTTTGCTGTGGCACCAGGTGAGCAGATGACACAGTCCTGCTCATCTGTCTGTGGATGAGCTGAGCTGTGGAGGGAGGTTTCCCCCCGCTCTCTGTGGACGTGCACCGAGGTGACTGTACAGCAGTGAGTAGCTGTTGCTGGTTTTGCACAGCTTGGTCACACCACACACCCACCGCAGGCTACTGCAGTATTGCCAAGTCAGCTCTGCTTCAAGAGTTACGCGTTTGCCTGCAAGCTGAGCTCCAGTTTTGCCGTTTGAACAGCGGCAAATTTAATAAATCCTTGCAAATGTGGCAAAGCTATTCGGATAGGGAACTTTCCATATAAAGCCACCTATCTCCAGAAACAGTGTGAAAATCATTAGGTCATGACCATGAAAAATTACCATTATGGAGCTGAGACGGGCACTAGGCTGGAGTGAAGTAAGGTGCTCCATAAGAAGGGTGAAAAATGTCCTTTGCAAAAGTAGAAGCAATAATCTTAAGTGTATGAAAAATGTGTTTATAGGAGATGTTTAACAGAGGTAGTGCTATGGTGTCATATATATATGCGATATACATATGACATATATGTATTTTATTATATATGTATAAATTGTAAAGTTTATATAAAATGTGTATATAGTACATATACATCATATACATCATAGACACATACACATATATAGTATACTGTATATATAAATACACATATAATGCACAGTCACACATTATATAATACAGTTTATTAAATACACATGGTATTTCTCAAATGAAAACTGGTAGTGGCACACCTCTTCAGAGTCTATTGCCTAAGTGCAGGCTGATTTCAACTCAATCTATACCGGGAAGGAGAAGTAAACCACCTGCAAAAAGTGCACTGCAGTTGGCCAAAGAAGCCTTACTGAAGGTAGTGAGAAAACCAAAGCCAACACACTCGGCCAGCCTATTCCCCCGAATCATAATCTTGTATCACCAGGTTTCTCTGAAAACCATCTCTGAAAACAATATGTGAAAAAAAAAGAGCAACCTCACTAACATTGTGAATATAATCATAGAATCATCTAGGTTGGAAAAGACCTTTAAGATCATCAAGTCCAACCGGTAAGATCATCAAGTCCAACCAATCTCCAATTTAAAAATGTATAAATGTAAAGATTTAAATGTTTAACCATTGAATGAGCACTCCAAGCACATCCCATGATACTGCAGACACTGGCTGTTCTGGACCCCACAAAATTTTACAGCTTTTCACAGCTGAGAACTCTAATTCAGAGGCTATCTACCAACTGTTTTGTTATACAAAATTTATAGGTAAATCTTTCATAAGTCAAATTGTAGCTGTATGTGTTACTGACAATGATGGTAGCAAATGTTTTATTCTGTAGTAGCTCACATAGATGAAGCTAAAGAAAGCAGCAATCTTTTCAGGATGCTGGAGGGTGGTGGTGCCTGTTTGTTGTACCTAGGCCACAACATTATGCCATAATCACAGTCCTATCCATAAGCTGGGTGCAAAAACATGTCTGGAAAAATAAGTTCCTTTTAGAAAGCAGTGCTCCATGACTGCAAAAGAATCCTAACACGTCAAAAAAAACCCCAAACCAACAAACCAACCAACCAACCAAACAAAAAAAGTCAACAAGGAACTGAATGCTCACTGCAGAATAGCTGCGCTGTGCTCAATAGGCTTCAGCTGGCCAAACTGGCAGGTGCAGGAATGCTGTGGTCCACGTGCAATACACCAGAAGGGTGCAGAGCTCTAGGAAGATCAACAGCAATAAGCTGTCAGTAGAAGCTACATCACCTCTAAATCAGAGTAATCAAGGACTTTTACCTGATTTAAAGTTTGTTTTATGCTGTTAGGAGCAAATGAGTTCATTAGGCAAGCTGAAGATCAACCATTACAGCCTAGGGAAACTCTCTGGTGCTAGTGAAGACTTAGCTGTGCGTGTCACCACAGCATGCCATATGCTGCACAAGATCTACAAGGATAAGATCTTTCTCAGGTGTGGGCTGGAGTAGCTGCTGATTTGCATTTGCAAAGGGACAGCTTTTTTATCCAAGCAGCATGAGATGACACAGACATGTGTAAACAGCTGTATTTCTTGCCTCATTTTTGTATTCCCTTGCTAGTGAAAAGACCACGCTCTGGGAGTTCATGAGCTGCCATGCTCCCTGAACAGAAGGCACAGGGATGTTTGTCAAAGAGTGCTCTCTTTGCTATGTTCAGCGTTGATGCAAAAGCTCCAACTAATTTTGGCAGTATTAAGACATTTTGCTGTGAGAATGCATTACAAAGATAGTACACCTGGGTTAAGGAGTGAGAAAAGGCCTTCAAACCAGAGCCCTCGAGTTGTTTCATACTCAGAGAGCCAAGGCTCAGGAGATAACTTATCAGGTAACTGAGTATCGCAGTGAGAAATGGACGTCTACAAAACTTTTGAGGAAGCCATTGCAAGCCCATCTCCCCCTCTTCAAAGAACAACCACCTGTTTTTTCTCCTGTCTCTTCTGATATTTCTCATTTCTCAACATCCACAGGAGTTCCCATGTATGCTACTAGATTGCAGAGCTTTGCTAACAGCAAAGCAGCTTCTCTTCCCTTTCTCTGCCAATCTATGAGATAGAAACAGAAACAAAGGATCAGAAAAGGGAGCTTTACCATTAATTACAACAAATCCACAGTCCATTCTGCATTGACAGATATGGCAGTACTCACAGGATGCAAAACTACAGTAAAATCATGCCAATAAATTACTTTCCAAAACTGATTCTTGGTCACGCTACATGTACTTAACAACACATTGTGAAAATCTAAATCTTTCATGGATTTTTTTCTTTTTTCTTTTCTTTTCTTTTCTTTTCTTTTCTTTTCTTTTCTTTTCTTTTCTTTTCTTTTTTTTTTTTTAACTTTTATAAAACTTTCTGAAGATGGGATTGGGAAGAAGAGCAGGAAAACAAAAGGAAAGAAATGGATAAGCAAAAGGGGAAGAAGTGTTCAACAGCATTTCTGTGGAGACATTACAGCTTTCCCTGGTAGGGGTTCCCATCTGATTTCAGATAAATCAGGCTATCTTTGTCCCTGTTCTCCCCACGACAGTAATGTCACCCGTGCTTGGTACACAGGCCACCAATTAATAAATTACTTTCAGGCTGAAGATACCCATGCATGCTTAAGGAAAAGTAAATCATGGGAAAAGAGCCTTGTGACACACATACTTTTCAGGAAAGGAGTCATGGGAAATGTGTACAAACCAAACTTTTGTAATAAGCTAAGAAATAATTTCTCTTAGAGACACTATCCTTACAGAAATCACATTTCTGAAGAAGGAAGCTGTCAGCTTGATATTTATTCCCTATTGTTTTGGGGAAACATTGTTTTTAAGGAAACAGTATCTCCAGAGAATATACCTGGTTGTCTCAAGAGCTTCTTTCTAAAGAAAACCAAAACCATCAAGACCCTAAAGACTGGCTATAAGCCACACCCTGAAGAAGAATAATGCTCAGGGAGTAAAGCAGCTGAACAAGCCCTAGTTTTCTGTTTATTGACAGTATTGCCTGCATTGTGGATCACTATTTTAGTTATGTCAGTGACAATTTTGAACTAGTTCATTCATTCAGACAATTTTCATAAACTCCTTAATAATTATTTGAAAAAATTTGCCAACAGTTGGAGTTATTGTATACTTTGATCCAGAAGAATGGCTGAAAATAATATTAAGTGATACACCTTCACCCTGCATAAGCATAAGAAAGAGCAGTAAGAATTGAATGAGTAACTAGTTCTGGTATTTCTTAATTTAAACACCCAACTCTGAAGCTGCAGCAAATCACACTTTCGCAGTAAGAAGTGCAGCAGTCGATGCACTGAGCCTCTCCGTTCAGTTATCCATCTGTCTGGTGCAATAGCCCGGGAAGATCATAGCTCGGTGACACAAGGCTGGTCCTTTCAGCACTCTGTCTGGAGGGGGTGATGCAGATTCCACCTCACAGTGTTGTTACCCAAACTACTTTACCTCCAAACCCTTTTTTTCCTGCTCAGTTGTGCCCATGGTCTTCCCCTTCCTCTCTGCCAACAAGTTCATGCCATGGAAACAGACATCAAGAGTACACTCCTTCCTTGCATCTTCTCTCTTTGGTACTTTTACGTTCTCTCCAGGGGGTAGCAGAGAGCCCACAATCTGAGTTTTAAGATTTCAACAAAACAAAGTGAAAATTAAATCACATGCAAATAGCTAAGCTGTGCTCAGCAGTTCACAGTTGCTTACGTGAGTCTATCACTAGCCCTCTCCAAACAAAAAATTCCTATCCTTCCTACACACTCCAGACCAGCTAGCACAGACATGCATATACCTTGCTATCTGTTCCTCCGTGAGGAATAAGGCAGTGTTAGGGTGTAGCAGAAACTTTCATTCAAAGCATTACTTGTTCTATCCCTCTTTTCTTTAACCTTTTCAAACAAATCTGCCATTTTCACAGGAAGCACCTAAACCAACATCATGCACCAGCAAGACAACAGATGCTTTCCCATTGTGATTCAAGTTCTCCTTCTGAAGGAGGACATACACTTACATTGCAGTCACAACAGTTCACATAAACATACCTGGACTCCTTGAATTCTTCCCACCTCAAGTGTCTGTAGTAGCACAACCACAGCAACAGCAAACTCAGAGCAAGTAACTAAATCTTCCTTTAGGGCTGAGTAAACGAGCCTGACAAAGCTGAGCTGTACTTCACTGGCACCATGGCAGGAGAGGAGGAGAGAGCAGAGGACCTCACCCCATGAGGTTATCGAACAGTTGCTTGGGCTGGTACTGGGCTGGGCACGACCTCCTTTGGGGGCTTTTAAAGGCCTGACTTTACTAGTGCCTCATGGAAAAAACCCTGCGCACCCCTTTGCATGACAACACAGATGCATTTTTATCGCCATACTAGCCTTGATCTTGCAGGCGACCATGACAGTGCCTTTTAAGCAGACACTACTAACAAGCAGCACTACCGCTGATGCAGGCGTGACATGCTTACAGAGATGGGCTAAAAGTCGTCTGATTTTTTTACAAAGCGCATGAAATTCCTCTATTACTACTCACTGTAAGCGTTACTTGAAACAGGTCAGAACAATGAGTTCCTGCAGGTAAAGATGTCCTCTTTTTGTGTTCAAAGGAGGGCAGCACAGCTATCAAACAGTGAGGTTCACGGAAAGGCTTAAAAATATGAGTAATAATGTGACTGGAAAAACACATTCTAGTCTTGGAGAATCTACTGTGAAACCTAAAATGTTTGTGAAGGAGTCTAAGGCCAGTATGGAAGGAAGGTGGGGGAAACCCCATCAAACTAGTGAAACTTTGAGTCTGAACTCAGTGAACCAAACAGTTTCTTAAAAAAGAAAGATGACTATCTTCCTATTCTAGCTGAGAAATTAAGACTCATCAGTGAGAGACTTTGAATGCATCAGGGTGTGTTGTTGCTACAGGGTATATCCCAGGCCCACTATATTCCCACTGAGGACACTCTCCCCCGCAGAGTCCTGTCATCTTCCACAGCTGCATCTGGGGACATGTTAGGGAACTGTGTGAATCAGCATGACGTCTTAGAGTGCGCTTCATAGCGGGTGCTGTCATCCTTGTTCTCCTCCTGCTGGTTCTTTACTGTTGGGGCTGAGAATTTAAATAGGTCAAGAGTAAAAGGTGGAAGTGTGAATGTGGCTTCATATCAGATGGGCAGAGCATTATTTGAGACTTAGGTGTAGGCTGAAGCTGAGAAAAAAAATCCTTTTGATTGTACTTGTTTTCAGGTCTCCACCCATTTTGACACTCACCCTAGGGTAACCACAGGCAAAGTACTGAGTTATAAGAACAGCTCAGAGAATCTTATTTAAACATCCTAGTGTTTCAAGAAAAAGCTTACACTTCCTTGGTTGTTACTGTTCAATAAATTGTTACTTCTGTATTACTCTACAGCATGTTACTATGGAATAATACATAGTCTGATGTTCTTCAACTGGTGAAACAGTTTGGGCTAAATATTTGGTGAAGTTTGCAAGACCTACATTCGTGACCAGTTTTGCACCAGACATACTGTTTTGTCTGTGCATGTGACACTCACAAACACATAAACCAATGATTTTTAGAGAGAACATAGGAAGAATTCTGCATTCTCAGAAGCCAAGTTTCTCTTCAAAACTTAACCACTGCAGAGTACAAAACTATTAACTGAGGCTACTGGTCTTTTTCTAACATGGCTTCTCAAGTATTTCTAAAGAATATTCTGAAGCCTTCTCCCCATTCTTTTTCCTTTCTGACAACTATTGTCTTATCCAGAGTTTTACCATGGTTGAGGTAAACCATTATTATATTTATTGTGTTCACCTTTGCTACAGAGAGATGCAGTAAGAGGACAGAATGGAAATTTTAAACATGTCAGGGTTCTCAGAGACACTTCAGGCTCTTGTCATCTAGGCTGTTCTTGGCTTGCTCTTGGTCTTCATTGTTTATAATGAGTTCTACCTACATAAAAAACTCTCAAAGCTGAAATCTCTCTCAGCAGATATAATGTCATTGTGACACAAAGGACTAGGTTACTTACTATTGCTTACTATGTTCTCCTACCATTTTTAAAGCCACTTGTCTCTGTCATGTACTGAAGATGAAAAAGAAATTACCTCCAAACATCTTCGTTTCCTCTGGTGGCAATATTTTCATATAGAAAGCCATACAGGAATTTGTGCTCTTTATCAGGACATGCTCCCTAATTGTTCTGGTCTATGATTCTGCAAATCACAGAGAATACTGAAGTAAATAATTCTACATAATACCAGTTAATGTAATAAAACCAACAAAACCCCAATTAAAAATAAATAATGGAGAAAAGCCAACACCATTGCCTTTCTCACATTCTTTTTTTGGTTGTAAGTTGGGCTAGTTCTTGTCCTACAATGTTTGGTCTTTGCAAGATTCTGCAAGAAGATCTAGATGCTTCCAAGTCAGAAACCCATTTATTATATTATTATATTAACCCATAAAACTAATTACTTCTATTTTTAAGGCATAAATTGAAAAGCCATTTGAAATTTCACTGAAATTCCTAAAAACAAAGAAATTTCACAGTCTAGTCTGTCTTACGCTCTTTCTTTAAAAAGTGATGAATGGTGAAGTGGCTTCTACCTTGATTTTATGTTGAGGTAGAAACGAATGTCTCAATATCACTAAAAAATAACTAAGCAAAATGCTGTGTAGGAAACAGACACTGGAAATGTTTTTGATCACCTTGTGGAAAGTAAAGGTCCAAATATGTTAATCTTATAAGGAAATCCAGGTAAAGTTGTAAAGTTTTGAGCATTTAGACCATGTTTGACCCCCAAATTCAACATCAGTGTAGATACCTTTTGGAAAAACACCAGTGCCATAGAATTGAGTTTTCCTATCTGAATCATATTGCATGCTCTGAAATACTAATTTCAGAGCTTCAGAGCTTTGCTTTTCCAGCTGCACGTGCACATCATCCTCTCCAAAAAGCCCTTTTTTTTGTTTAATGTCCCCCACCTGGGCCTAATTTGCTGCATCCATCCTTTTTCCTCTGTGCACAGGCACGTGTGCAACCCTCCTCTCTTCACTCTGAGAGCGCCCAAGCCACTCTCAGAAAACTCACGAGAAAGCTTTATCAAAATCTCCAACAAACTGTGCCAATGAAAGACAGGTTCTCACACTTGCTTGCCGGCTGTTAGAGGCGCTTGTGGTTCCCCCGCCCAGCCATTACACATTAGCCTGCGTTTGTGTATTTTACACATAGGATCTGAGCTTGTCTTCCTACCAACCTGTTAAGCATAAACAAGCTGTGGAAGCATTGCTAACAGCTGAGTTTCAGACTGCGGCAGGCTGGAGTCAAGTGTCAGGGAAATGCATGCTTTTCCACAGATGCTTTAATGGTTAATCTTTAATCCAAGTAATATAAAACGGAGGTGAAAAAACAGGAGAGAAATAACCAGAGTAGAGAAAGCAGGGGAGTTTCCCTAAAAAATCCTTCCATTATGCTGGATCCGTTTTTAAAACTCTGCCATGACGTAGCAGGATTTTCATGCGTGGAAAGTAAAGAAGCAATCCAGTTCTACACCCGAGCTTGCCTTTGCCACCTGAGGACTGGTGAGGCAAAGTTAATCTTAACCATTTTGAACACTCTCACCCAACTGCGAAGGACGTCCCTGTGCCTGTTTGGCCTGTCTTTAACTTACCAGCCCTGAGGGACTCAAACGCTGCAGGGTCCGGTGGCTGCTGTGGTGCAGCCCAGGCAGGCGGAGATGGTGGGCACGCAAACAGGGCTCCTTCTGCTGACTGTCCCCGACTTTGTCATCTCGGGTAACGCCTTTGTCTTCTGGAATAGGTGATAGCTCCGAGTGGGATAACATTGGGTGGATTTGGAATAATACAGAATAGCTACTTAGTTGCGGATTTCTGCAGAGTCTGGTCAAGGAAATCTTCTCTGCTTTGTGCAGCATGAGCTCAGATTTTGTAAGATTTGGGAGAACTGTTATTTTCCTCGAAGCAGTTTTGACAACAGCTTTTAACAAACTCAAGCATCTCAGTCAAGGCACTGTAATGCAATGTACATTAGATATCCCCTGTATTTCTTGGTTAATTATCCTCTAATAATTTAGAATACACCCATGGATGTAATAAAACACTGTTTTGTTTTTCTGCTGATGTTAGATGAAGGTTTACCTCCTATATTAAATCATTCATATGGTTAATATACTTGTGTTATAGTATTGAGTGATGTGAGTCCTGATACAATGAAGGGGTTAAAGCTTTAGGACTGCAGAAAGGAAGAGGAATGGACGATGTGATCATGCAAAAGAAGCAAGGTCTAATGTTTCTCAGCTATGGTCAGTTGTCCATTTTCTGGGTTAAGGATGGCCTGGGACACCCAGGACAGTGGGACAGCATGGAATGCAGCTGAAAGCACAATGCAGAAACATCTCATGAATATTTAAGAGGTAACCATAAATAAATGTATGACTCATTTTCTAAAGACATAGTGACAGAAGTGAATCTTGAAATCTGATAAGAGTGAAAAGTTACAACCTGGATAGACCAGCTTCAAGTAAGTTAGTAAAAAGGATGGAGACAGTTGCTGGAAGAGTAAGTGGATGAAGCTTATGCAGGCGGGTAGGTAAGAATTATGAAATGTATTGAAGAGAAAGGTGATTTAAAGATGAGGTGATATGTTGGGAGAAAAGAAGTGAAGGTAAAAAAGCAAAGGTAAAAAGAAAATAGTTAGATGTTAGCACAGGAGTTATCTTAAAATTTGTGGCACCTTATATTAAATAGGTGGCAGACTGGAAATGTGGGAGTAAGGGAAGAGGAAGCCATCAAGGTGGGAGGTGAGGGAATGAAAGTTAGTGGATTCTGGGCACAAAAAAGAGATTAGGTTAGACCAGATTTCATGAATAGTTACACAGGGAAAAGTGGTAAGATCTCAATGCTGGATGGAGCAGAGCTTGCAGCTCTGTATCATAGGGCTGCTGGTCTTACAAATGGTGACAGGAGACAAGGCAGTGAGAACATTTTAAGACAAATTAAGTAATTCAGTTTGGACTAGTCAAATGGCATTTAAGAAATAATGACGAGAAGGACAGAAATGTGAACTTGAGTAAAGAAAGATCATATGGAAGTAGAATCTACAAATGAGGATAAACAGCAAAACTGGAAGCTGTTTTATATTGCACAAAGTAATAAAACTGAGAAATACTTTAATATGGCAGTTAGTTGTGCTGCAGATTTCTGCAATACTTCAGCTATACTTTTATTTAACTAAGTCTCTTTTTAGATAAACCAGACCTCGAACATTTATATGATCATTTTTGTTAACAACTGTAAGATTTTAAGAAGCTGCAGGTGACTGGGGAAAATAATGATGAACATAAGTCAATTACAGAAAGAAAATAATATTCAAATGCCAGGTTTTCAAGACAACTCTTTTCTACTGACTTTAATGAACAAATGCTGCAAGTGTAGTAACTAATGAGCTGCTTCTTCATAGAAAAGTAATACACTAGGGCCAAGTGAATTAAGAAGCAGCTAATGTTATTCCAGAAACTGCATGCATATGTTTACATAGGATTACGAAAAAGCTAATGAAACCTTCCTCCCATTTTCCTTATTCTGTGGGTGCAGTTCTGCTCTAGCATAGCCAAATGGCTTTCAGATCAAAGCTCTCATGTTCTTCTGCTCAAAACACTTTCTGAACTGGCAAACCACTGTATGCACCTAAGCACGTAGCCAGACCAGTCAAATGGAAATGGAGAATAAAGGGGAGGACAGGCCAAAGGACATCACTGGGTGATGTTTCAAAAGCAAATAGAACAACAATTTTAAGCAGAAGAGCTTGATGAATAATACTGGATGAGTAAAAGGTTGAGGACTTCAGCGTGGAGGCAGGCCAGGATTAAGTCCTAGCTTGGAGAGCTGTGTGTGGGCATGGCTGTGTGCAGCAGGGAAAGGAGATGCAAATTAACAGCAATGATTATGAACAGCCTGCTGGGGAGAGAGGGACAGGAGGCAGGAACTGGGCACCATGGAAGATATGTATTTAATTGACATTAGGTAAAACAATGGAGATCAGAGGGAAGATGGAGCAGCGTGAAAGCCATTGCTTTCACAGCTCCTGCGCACTGGCCCACATGGAGCAGGACCTTCGCCTCAGGGTTTGGGAGATCGGGGTGCCGCAGGAGTAAGCACCGGCCTTGGCGAGGCACCACGGCAGCATGGAGGATTGTCGAACACGCACACCCTGTGCACCTTGGGGGCACAAGCAGGGATCTACCTTCCCTCCTGTAAACCAGAATGGCTCCTTTGTTTCCTTTCTCCACCTTCATTTTTGTCATGCCTGTCCAGCTCAATACTTTAGCAGTCTTGTGAACTACTGGACCACTTTCCACCCTTCTACTTGGATCATTTTTTCTCTCTCCGGCAGGAAAAAACCCTTTGATGGCACAGTTTTCAAGGCCACTGGAACACATAGTAAGCCTTCCTACTAATGCAAGATGTACTAGGGAGACCTTATACATGTTTAGGGCACACAGAGCAAAGCTCCTGAAGTACTGAAACCTGTAATCCAACGCAGGGGAATTCTGCTAAGCAGCAATGTAATTCTTATACCTCAGAGTTCTGCATGTCTCACAGGTATCTACATTTAATATAGTAGCCCATTACTGAGTGTTATTTAAACTACTTTGATATACTTCATTAGTCAACCTAAACTTAAATAGTTATCCATAGTGGCAGAACAGGATGAAGCAGCTGTTTCAAACATTCATTTAGGCCCTCAGGTGTATTAGCTGTCTGCAAAACAATTAAATGTTCTGGAACCTTTTTTTAAAAACAATGATGGATAGCATTCAGATGGCAAAGTTCCATGCAACTCTAGAGATGCATTTTTTTTTTCTTTGGGAAACAATTTGTGCACTACCCTGAGAACACGTAATACACTCCAAGTAAGTGCCAAATGTGATCATTTCCCACCGAAGATGTGCAGAACTGCTCCGTATAAGGCTCCTGTTGCACTAGTGGCAGTGCAAAACCACAGAATGGCATCAGACCATTTGGATACTTAAGATGCTTAGCTTCAACTCACGTAGGCCACAATGCATGAATCAGATACAAAAATACATTCTCTGGGACACATACTCCACCTGGAAGCACTAGTCATGGACAAAAGAAAAGATCTTCATTCAAATCTACTGTTTTATAGAGGCCCAAAACATTTTTTTTCATGTTTGCTAGCATGACAATCATAATCAGCTGATTTCCAGAGGTGTTACAGAACAGTGTAGGAGGTGATAGCAACAGTAATTAACTCTTGAGCAAGACGAGACACTCCCTACTGACTGCCACAGAACACGAGAACCAGATACTCTTACCATACACCTACTGTTTGGTATATCTTTTATCACAGCAAACGAGCTCCCCAAACTGCCGCATTCGTTGTGCCCCGTTGACACAGCAAATCTACAGAAAATAGGAAAGAAGCATATTATCACAGTAACAAAGTAGTCTAGCCATGGCAGTATTAAGCTCCATGTAGGTGAATTGATGCAGCATCCCAGCAAGGTGCATTAGCCTGTGGTGGGGTTGCCCACGTAAGCTGGAGCTAACGTCTCTGTATTATGCTGCTGCCTGCAGAACCCTACACTAGAGGAAAGGATTCTCTTTTTTCTCTTTCTTTTTCCCAGGCTACCTTCTTTCTTAAAATGGTACTGACAGATTAAATATCCACCATACAGATCAAGACATTTGTGTGGATGAAAGTAAGACATCACAGGCGGGCATTAATAGCTACAGCTCCTTCAGAGGCCATCCTGAACTATTAACAGAGAGGATTAAGAGTCTTCTTTAAATTTTAAATACAAATGGAACTGGCTGGCTACCAAATGTAAGTTTATTCTTGCCAATGATCTTCAGCAAGAGCATAATATATTTCTTCATTTATTATGAATATGTTTTTTGAGCTAACTTTTCTAAAAATACAATTCCAAGTTTTCTTAGAATGTTTTAATAATTCTCTTGGAGGCTAAGACCTGTAAATAATATAAAGCAAGTATCCTGTTCATGAATGGATAGAAAACAGAAAAGGAAAATGCTCAGTATGTTTCAAATGTGGCTGCTGAGAACAGCCAAAAAATGTTTTAATACACCCACTCTTTCTTTGCCCCCTTGTTAATCTATTTTGTATTAAAGGTGCTTTTTTTTTTGTTGTTGTTCTTGAATAAATTACCCCATTTCTTGCTTAAACATGTTACCCTAGATTACAAACATATGGCTGTAAAAATAACTGGTTGGACTGATTTAAACTGCTGATTTTAATCTCTGATTTGGCATGAGGAAATTTACTATAAAACCTGTTAAGGATTGCAGATGCATCTCTGTCCCACAGCTGCAAGAAACTGGTGGATTTGTAATCTTCCAAGTGTACAGACCTCAGTGACTGACTGAAAGTTTCCTTCTTAGCACAAAGCTAACAAGCATAACTAAAAATATCCTGGATTCTTTCTGCCTTAATTTGAAAGCAAATGGTGGTAAAATGAAAATTATGAACAAAGCTGTACGCCTACACAATTAGAAAATTCTTTCATGTGTAAATAGAAAGCTGCCGTAAGAGCCCAAATATTTTTTTGCAGTCTATTGGGCTTGGTGGAATTTGGCAGGACTGGGAGTGGTTAAGGGTTGCCAGTGTGGTGGATGCCATCTGTTAGCTGTCGTCTGGGCAGAACGCGTGGGCTGGTGGGGTAAGGCTGACTGCGCAGCATGCGGATGTGATTAGAAGGGATGAAGCCATGGGGAGTAGTTATGCACCTGCCTGAATTCCTGGCCACTCAGTCATTCCTTTTTATCCTCTATTCTCACTGTTTTTATAAAATAGACTACAAGAAAACAAAAACAAGGGGAGGATGGAAGAAGGCATGTCCATTACATAACTCAGCTTTAACCACAGAAAAGGACTTTATTGATGTGTTTTGCATATGTTTGTTTAGTTGGGTATTATAAGCATTAACTGTCCACTGAAACCAATATAATCCCTTCAGGAATGTATCTCAGGTGTCTAAACCTCAGCACACATCTTAGTTGCTAAGTACATAGCCAATAATCAAGCTCTCTTTATGGACTACTTTAACCACATTAGTTCCTATGTTTTACATGCCAAAAATATGTATCTGGACAGTTCCTGTGGTTTAACTGATATGCCCATAACTTGGCTATTATCTCAAACTTTACTGGTACTAAGTTAACAGTAGGGTTACCCGATCATTGTGGCAGATCCCAGGTCAATGTGCACTGAAGAGCATACAATTCTCAACTGTATGCACAAGAACTTTACCTGTGTTAAAAAATGAGGTAGGAAGTAAACCGAGAACTATCCTCCAATGGTGCCAAAGCAGTGCAATTTTAAATATATTTTTATCTTGTGTGCATATATATGTGTGTATGTATACATTTATATATCTGTATCTCCATTCAAGGTAGGATAAGGACTATAACACCAGGGTAAACATATTGATGTCCCCAAATCTAAGAATTTTTCAGCTTTACAATGACAGAGGTCTTGAATTCTGGGCCCTAAGCTGACTGAGTGTATGAGGAACTCATTCTTGATTAAAAAAACCCAGATGTCTTGTGCAGTGAGAAGCCTGGCCTGACTACAAATCCAAACAATGCAAAAAAGGGTGGCAAACAAATCCCTGCATTTTCAGTCTTGTCAGCCTGTGTGTAAGAGTCAGTTCACTGGGGATAGAAAAAAGGGCAAAGGGAGATAAGCATGTGGTGTTAACTTGCTCTTCCCAATACTTGGGAGTTAGTAATATTTAAAGTTGTATGTGCTAATGCTTTCTTTCAGGTGTGTGTGCAGGAGGAAAAAAAGAATGAAGTTTTTGCTTGGATGTCTCAATACCAAATTCTGTCTGAATATCATAACCCAGACATAAATAATCAGAGCTCTATCTTACTGTCTCTACAGAACTCAACTTTCACTCAAGCTGAAGGCGGCTTGTCTTAGGCTCTCTGGACTTCTTCAGCTGGGCGGGCTTAGACTGACTCCCACCTCCATTGTTTCCTTAGGCTAGAAGGGAAAGGAAATTCTTTGATCTCTTGCAAGAACAAATAAATTCTTTTCCCTCTTTAGGTACCTGCTGTATCAAGGTCAAATAAAAATCTCTCCCTTGGCAAGCAAAGCAAGTCTTCTAAGCAACAGTCAATTCCCGGAACAGCCTGAAAAGATGAAAGCACTTCTCTATGTATTGTGATACAGAGTACGGCTACTAAATCCCAGTACCAGTACTGCGATAGAAGTACAGTCCATTCCAGTCTAAGCTCTCTCTTTAAACTCCTAACTTTTTTACTGTTTTAAACAGGAACTTAGAATCCAGCTATCAGCTAGTTGCCTCTCAAGTGAATAACTTTATTGCAACATGGATATAGCACCCCTTTTGACACCTGACTGGATTTTCAAATGTGCTTTTTTTTTCTGCCTGACATAAGGATGTGAAATGCCATTAAGTCTATACTACCCCACTTGCTGCATTTCTGGTTCTGAAAGAGCTCTGATACTATAAAAACCCACACTATAAGCATAGAAGCAGAATAGGCATAAATGAAGGTGAAGACTCAGATTTAATTATCACAATTAACTTACACATCAAGAAAAAGATGCACAGTTGCAACTGACACCGTTGGCTTAGTATTTGGTTCTTTCCAGTGAAAAATAATATACAGCATACCTTCAGTGTCCTTTAAAAATTTTCATTTTGAAGATACCAACACTTTACTTAGCAATTAAGTACAGCCACCATAAGAATGCAGCAGAAATATTTTCTTCTTCTAGAAAAAACTTAAGTAATAAATTTACCACATCTACAGAAAACTAGAAGTACTGAAGGAAATCATAACATATATGCCATTATTCAAAACAGAATTTTCACAGAAAATGGTGTTTGAGATGCTGGCTAGTACCAAGAGGTTTTAAACCTTGCAAACTAAACATCACCTATCAGCTACTACCATTACATGGAAGGTTTGCAGGTGCTGGATCATAGAATGTGCCTGGATTCTTGCCCAGATGAGACACAGATGTTCTTAATTTCCCTCAGCAGAAACACCTCTTCTTTTAGCAGAGGACAACAGTCAAGAGGGAGAATAATGACATCATCAGCTGATATCAGAAGAGAACTTGGAAAGATTCCTGTGTAGAAGACACTAGCTGTTAACAGGAGCAATAAGCCTCCAAGGCAACTAATTTATATTTTCAACTGTTTGGGACGGCTTCACACATTAAACCAACAGGTGCCTGCGTGGATAGATACAAATAAGTATCACACGTCCACAGTCCACCTCTTCCTGAGCTGAAATGCACATTACATTCATGGTGCAACTTATGCAAAACTGATATGCAAGAAGTTATTCAGCAACAGCATGAAAATGAGCCCCATAAAAGTATAGAGGAGTTTCCACATTTCCAGACAGATACCTATTCAGGGTTCTGTCTGGAAAAATTCCATGGGATATGACCCTGATGAGAAGGAGGGTCCAGGAGAGCTGTTCAGTTTTCAATGATGGTCCATCCCTGGATGTAGGAAATAAAGCAAAGGTGGAAGGATGTCTGCATGAATGAAAAAGGAGCTCCTGACAAAACTCAAGATGCAAAAAGGAAGCATACAAGAGGTGGAAGCAGGGAAAGGTACAGAGAAAATGTCTTAGCATGCACAGATAGGGCTAAGAAAGCCAAAACCCACCTGAAGTTAAATCTGTTGAGGAATATGAAAAGCCAAACTAAAACCTACAGGTATGTCTGCAGCAAAAGGAAGACTAGGGAAAATGTGGGCGCACTGCTAAATGGGGCAGGGGAACTGGAGACAACAGACACGGAAAAGGCTGAGGTACTCAATGCTTCTTCACCACAGTCTTTAGTAGTAAGACTGGACTTCAGCAACCCCCAGTCCCTCAGACCACTAGAAACTCTAGAGCAAGGAATGTGTACCCTTGGTGGAGGAGGATCAGTTAGGGAACATTTACACGAACTGGACGTACACACGTGCTTGACTGGATGCACCCACAACTGGCTGATGTGGTTGCAAGACCATTCTCAATTATCTTGGAAAGGTCATGGTGAGCAGGAGAGGTTTCTGAGGATTGGAAGAAAGCCAAGATCACCCATGTCTTCAAAAAGGAAGATCCAGAAAATACAAGTCAGTCAACCTCACCTCCATCCCTGGAAAGATGGAGCAAATAATCCTGGAAACCACTTGCAGACACATAAAGGACAAGAAGATGGGAGTCAGCATTGATTTATGAAGGAAAGATCATGCCTGACCAACCTGATAGCCGCCTACAACACGGTGTCTAGCTTTGTGGATGAAGGGAAAACAGTGGATGAAGTCTACCTTTACTTTAGCAAGACTCCTGATAGTGTCTCAAACACCCTTATAGATAACATGACAAAGTACAGACTAGGTAAGTGGACAGTAAGATTGAAAAATAGCTGAAGGGCCTGGCCCAGAGGTTTGTGATCAGTGGCACAAAGTCCATTTGGAGGCCAGTCACTAGTGGTGTAGCCTAGCAGTCAACAGCAGGGGTCAGCACTATTGAACATCTTCATTAATGACCTTGATGATAGAACAGAATGTGCCTTCAACAAACTTGCAGGTGACACAAGACTGGGAGGAGTGCTTGACACACTATATGGTTGTGCTGCCGCCATTCAGAGGGACCTCAACCGACTGGAGAAACAGGCAAACAGGAATCTCATGGTGTTCAATAAAGGCAAATGCCAAATCCTGCACACAGAGAGGAAAAAGCCTGTGGACCAGAAAAGGCCAGGGACCAACCTGCTGGAACACAGCTTTGCAGAAAAGGACCCAGCATTCCTGGTGGCCACTACAGTGACTGTAAGCCCACAACATGCCCTTTCAGCGAAGAAAGTCAACAGCACCCTGGGTTGCATTAGGAAGAATGCTGTCAGCAAGCAGAGGGAGGTGATCCTTCCTATGAGGAGAGGCTGAAAGAGCTGAGACTATACTGCCTGGAGAAAAGGCTGAGGGGTTTCTCACCAATGTGTAGAAATACCTGATGGAACCAGGGAAAGGGACAGTAAAGAGGAAGTCAGACTCTCTTCTCAGTGATATCCAACAATGGGTCAAGATGCAACGAAAAAGCTAAAAAATGCTATTTAAACCTAAGAAGATACTTTCACTCTAAAGAATGCTCAAACAGTGGAACAAGTTCGTAGGTTGTAGAGATACTCAAAGCCCAACTGGACACAAGCCTGAGCAAGCTGCTGTAGATGACCATGTTTTAAAATTGGAGGTTGGACTAGATTATCTCCAGTAGTCCCTCCCAATCTCAGTAACCATGTACTCAAGGCAGAGAAAAAGGAACTCATTTTTGAGGAAGGCCCCAAAAGAAGGAGAATTAATGCAATGTTCTTACTTATGTGTTCCGTTTTTTTTCAATAAATGTGATTTTTCTGCCTCTCCAATTTTATATACATTCACAGTCCACCATACATCTGGTGGGTTTTTCTGGTGAGTTTTTTTGTTTGTTTAAAATCAACACCATTTATATTCAGATTACAGATAACTAAAACCAATGGAAAAAATGTATTAATTCTTTGATAACTAGCTCTATGATTTACTGAGCACATTTTTAGAAATTCGAATACCAAATATACGCACTGCAGTTGGCATATACAAATGATATGCACAATTATAACATGCAAAAAAGTCATTCTCTTTAAAACAAAAATCAAAATGTGTAATATTTGTTCCCATGTTTCCGATTTTAGATGGAACAGCCACCATTGGTAATGAAAACTATCATGTGAAAAAAAAAATAAAAATAGAAAATTTTCTTCTCTTTTCCTGTAAAGAGAACAGTGTCAGGCTGGTCTTCAACTTCAGCTGAAACTCCTGGAAGTCTTCTACCCTGCTGGTATCCACTTAATAGTGCAACTTAAATTTTGGGTCTCTCCCAGCAAATATGCACTACATACGAAGCTTGTTTAATTACAACATTGCTTTGATATACCCACTCCTCGCTTTATATCCTTTTACAATGCTAGATGCCAGATTGATATAGAAACTGACAGCCTGTATCTTGTGTAGATATTAAAATACAGCAGCACAGTGAATTCTAAAATGCATACTAATCGTAGAAATAATACATACTATACAAAGATTAACTTATTATCTTTCATTTATTTGTACAATGTTTTTTCCTTTTGCCTGAATTTGCGGTCCTAATGTCTGCTCTGTTTCAGAAGGAATTTTTCCTCTATAGAGCTGCATCTACATCTGATTGGAACCTCTAACTCAGCTCTCAGATTGGTGATTACAACACCATGTCTGAAGCCCAAACTACTGACTGAGATGAGACAGTAACCCCACAAAGCTCCTCCCTTTCAAAACAAAGCAGGCATTAGGACTACAAATTCAGATGAGAGCAGCCTTGAAGGACTACATTCGATGTTTCTAACTGGAAATGTGATCCACTCTCTGCCTTGTACTGTACCTCAAGCCTGTTTCTGTCCAGGAATTCTTCATGCTGGCTGTAGAAGCGCGAGAGATTCATACATAAAATACTGATCTTAAAAACCTGCTAACAGGAGCAAAAAAACTCTAATTAAACTAGTTTCTATTCTTAATTTTCTAGGACAGATTCAGATACTAGTTGATGGGGTCACCATATGTATACCTGAATACATGATCCCAGCTATATTTCTTTCTGAACTGAATACTGCATTTATGGAGAAACTTATGCAAAACTGAAAATGCAAAAGAACAGGCACAAAATCCTGTTGGCTCCCACAGTACATCAGCACTTGAAAATGGACAGTCTACTCCATCTAGACGATGATAAAAATAAACTGGAAGTATCCCTGAGCTAGTCCTCCTTTAGGCAAAATCCTGTCTCATGTCTCTTGGAAATGAAGGGATTATCTCCTTATGTATTAGTGATACTAGAAACAATGCAATATTAACTGGTCCCAGCGGCTTTTATTTTTCTGTTTTCAGCTGTTCAACACTGAATAAAGTATACCAATGCATCAGGGTAAGTATAAAAGTCAGTAAGTATGAAAAAGTAATCCTTTAGATTTAACTGTAATAGCGAACAAAGAACACAGAGAACAGTGGAAACTTATTTCTGAAAAACCTTGCTTAACAGAACTGTTCCAAAAATCCAGTCATAATAAATCCAACAATATCAAATTCTGTAGATAAAGTCCATGAATGCAGTGTCTTGATGTCAATTTTATATTAGCACATAATTGAAATTCAGCCTTCATCACTGCTGCTCCATGCATCTTCATATGCTGGGTTTAGATGCTGGTGAGGCAGAGACTAAAGAGAATAAAAACTCTCTCAGTGGTTTGCTTAAGCAAAAATACTAAAATCAAATAAGGGCAATGCTAAAGGCATTTCTTAAATTACTATACGTAGGCAAACTATTGTGTCTCTCATGGATACTGGACTCTTTTTAACCACTTCTTTGGCCATTCTGCTGCTTAGAGACAGGATAAGTTATGAAAAAAATAGTACTCTCATTCCAATTTCAACAACAAAAAATATCTGGAGCACTGACTGGAAGTTTTACAAATGTCTGGTAGAAGATATAACAGATAAACATTACTGTGTTTGCTTTGTGTCACTGGTTTTAAGTCATAACTTCCCTGGCCCAGCACAACTGACCACTACTGTCTCAAGAAATTGTCCTGACCTCTATCCACATCCAACAACTGTTTCTCACCTCAGCCCCTACAGGGTCAAGCTAAAGGATTTGTGCAGCTATGCAGTGCACTGAATCAGAGTTTTGACTTGGGGTAAACTTTTTTTTTTTTTTTGTTTCCTTCTATCCTGGGTTTAGGTTCTGGTCATACAGGCACTGAAGTGGCTGTTCTAGAACATGAGAGGGGGCAGGAACTACTGTCCTATGGAGGCAGTGCTCATCTACAACATTTGCAAAGAGCAGCTGTAGCTTAACAGATCTCAAAACAATGGCTCATATTATATACTTCCACCATGTCAAATTTAAAGAGGCAGTTCTAATCAGAGCTGGGTAAATAATATTGTTGCTGTGGGTTTGTTTTCGTTTTTCAGACTAAGAAAAAACAATTCACACACATCAAAAATTTTAAGTTACAGCAAAAATGTTCATTTCAGGTCAACTGAACACATTTTGGGTTTAGGGTAGCTAACCTTTGAAAATAGTTTTTTCTTCCTTGCTTAAGTGTAGGATAGTTTTGAAATAAGTTGTCTTACAAAGCAAAGTAAATGTTACAGAAATTGTATGCTTCCTATCGTTTCCTCATCCAAAATGGAACATTTCAGAAACTTTAAAAAGTGGAATTTTTGTATGCTATGAGCCAAAACATTAACGTATCCTGATTTTTTAACGTTAGTACAGTTTGCCAGACACTGATTCGGTGAATGGTCTCAGATCCTTAAAATCTAGAATTATTCCCCCTCAAACTGTTCAATGAAATTTTTATTGCCCAGCTCTATTACTAAGAGGGAGACAGTACTCTCTTGGAAAACATCTTATATGTGATCCTGAATGTCTTGTCTCAGACACTAAAATAACCTCATTTAGAATCTTCTTTATTATATTTTTGGATCAAAAATATTTGCGTATGAAGTGTGGCATCCCTAATCTTACTGTTTAATACACAGTTATCTTCTTAATAAATTTAAAATACAATCTTTGGCACATTTCCAATTTGAAAATAGTGTAAACTACAGAAAACAGTTTGGAAATTAAGGAAGTAGAAGTTGAAAGACTGATAGTCAAAAGACAAGTACTACTTTTAATTGAGAAGCTAGAAGGCTGCAAAAGAATTTACTAGACTATGAAAGAAAACGTCCGCTCAAAACCCCACAACAATCAAAAGATTGCACAGGTGATTCCCCTCTTAATTAGGAATTGTTACAAATTTTGATGGTGAAACATACTTCATATTTAATTTCTACGCCACCTCTGAAGTATAACAGCCCTAAAAAGCATAGTTCAAACTCACAAATTCATTACCTTTTCAGAAACGTCATCAGGAACTGGCTCTCGAAGAGCTGGTATCCATGCAAGGATATTGCAATCTTTGCTACCACTATAAAGTTCCTTAAAGAAAGAAAGCAAAAATTACTTTTACACAAATTTACTGAACAGTGACATAGATACACTGTTGGGAAATACAAGTGTATGAAGTATTTATTAAAAAATAATGACAAATACACAATTCCTAATTTGTACTATAATCCTGATAAACAGTTGTCAAAACAAAATGAATAAGCTTTTTTATTTTTCCCTGATTGCTCACCAAAACAGCATGACCCACATTTAAATGAACTTTATTGCTTAAATGCATTTTTCTTCTTTCCTCTATTATATCTCCTGAAAAGACATCTATTTTAACAGCTAGAAAGCTTAAGAGATGATTTATGTTTGATGGAGAAGTAAGAAAAAAAAAGGAAGACTTTTTAATTATAATTAAAAAATATTAACTCAAAAGCAGCTAGTAATACATGTTAGAAGGATGCATAAGTATGGAACAAAGAAGTATTAAGTAAACATAGTTTCAGTATGCCTGGGGAAGGAAAAGAACAAATAAAGAACAATTTGAAGCCTGTATCCTGTTGGGAAGGCAGAGATCAGAAAGAGCAATTTATTATTTTTAATATAAATAACTCTATTTATTATGGTAACGACTAAGGACTGAGATCCCATTGTGCAAGGCACCCTGCAAACACATGGAAGCAAACAGTCTCCACACCAGAACAGCTAACAGTCAAATATAGCTTAGCTTTCTTAGTTCTTTATTAAAGCAAATACAGACTTCTCTGTCACTTTAAACTGAGGAAATTTTGCTAATGAGAAATACGGTACCATGTTTGCAGTAAATTTTGTGCTGATAATGTTTCTACTTTCCAAAGTGCTAAATGAACACACACGAAGACATTCTCCTATATCTTCAATCTTGAATCATACTCCTGCATATTATCTGCAATGTCTGACGACACTTGAGTATTGCTGTGCATTTAAACTGCACAAATGAAACATATAAAGTATTTTTTCTGTATTCAGGCTGCCAGTATTTAAGCATGTTGACTTTTACACGTAAATTAGCAACTCTGTGCATATGTGCACATTTTTAAGATTGATTCAAAAGAAGTTCAATAAATTATTATAATTTTGTCTTTGCAGAAAGTCTCCTATATTATGTATAATTTTACAACTGCATGAATTACGCTGACAGTTGGTTCAGGGACTGAATGTCTAATTCCTATAAATACCCATTTATGTGGGTAATCTTGTTCAAGAGAGCTGACATACTCACTTTTGTAAAACTGCTCCCAGGCATGAAGCTATTCATGCATAAAACACGTACAAGATTAGTGTTGATAACTTTATGAGACAGAAACATCCTACTCATCTTGCTTAAATGATGACAGGTAAAAGTTACACCAAGGTATAGGTCAAATCCCACTTTATCCTGTCAAATACCACTTTATTCTGTCCGATGTACTCTACTTGGGCCTCCTGTCTTTGACAGGATACTCAGTATGTCTAGAACTTTAAAACCTCTTCCCAAGCCAAAATCTCTCATTGCAAGCAATGTCATAGTGACATCAGCATACTTCCATTTAATCTTTATTACCACTTGTCTCACTTTCTGATCCTGGCATTGCAAGATCTTCAGTTAATATCCAGTGCATTGAGTAATACTTACAATTAGTTGTTACAACCTGAAATGGTGACTCATACCTTAAGACAGTCAAAAGAAAAGCCAGTGAGCTTCATGCTTTTTTATGCTATAGTGTAAGACATACACATATATTGTACTACAAACATGCATGAAGCATGAAGCATGTTTGTAGTACAATATATGGAAATATTATGCTTTAAGACTCCAAGGAAAGATTGCAAATAAAATCTAATTTGACTTTCAGTTATCTTTACTTATTAGCCTACCACTGGATCTGCCAAATACCTTTGCAGATGTTACTGGCATTTCTTGAGCAACAGAAGTAGCTATAACGTAAAGCAAAATTGTTTCCTGATGTCTCCCTAATATTTTACAACATGTTATTCATGCATCGTGCTTTACTCCATTTATTTATTTATTTTTATGAAAGGGAAAGTCTTGTTTGTTTACTTAAATTACTTTAAGCAGCTAATATGGCACAATGGTATCTAGCATACTAGATCCAACAGTAAACATCATCTAAGAGATTGCACAATGAACACTTCCTTTTCCACACCAGCCTTGAAATTACCTACCTCCTATTAAATTAATGGCTCTTATTAAAGGGCCAAACTCTGCAGTTCTTATTACTCAAGCAGACTAACATCTCATTAACTTTACAGACATATTTACGTAAGAACAATGTAGGCCAACAATAATATAGTGGATATTATGGCTCTATTCCCAGGATCTCAGAAGGCATATATACACACATATTAACTAAATCTCACACCACTCTGTGGAGACAGCACAAAAGGTATTCCTTTGTCTCCAACACAAAAGGTATTCCACACAAACGTGCTAATTAATTTGGACGTCGTTAAGAACAGATAAAGACTAATAGCACTGAACTGCAAAGAGCTAGTTGCTTGGGTATCCATGATCATATTTGATTATATGGTTCTGAGCAAACAGAAGACACTTCTCATCTCAAATACATAATTGGTGCAAAGTTAAAGTTCCTTTTAGAGCCTATTCCAGTTATGACGTGAAACAAAGATAGTGATTAAAATACAGTTAATGAACAGAAAGAACATGAGGGACTGGCATCAACCAATATCAATCAGAGTTTTGAACACAGAAGAAAATAGTAAGAAAATCTAAGAATCAGATTTGGGGTGTTAAAGGAGGAGCTGCTGCCTGAGCGTTCACACACCTTTCATGTTGTCATGTGCACATGCACACTTATTCTTGGGCACACTTCCTTCTTCTTCAGGCTCAATCCTAGGTTTCCTGCAGCAGTCTCTCAGGCGTTGGATTTTATAAATTAATTAATTTAATTGAAAGGTACAGCAGCAAGAACAGCCCGGGCTGGGTGCCTCCAAAGAGAGGGACCCTGAACAAAGAAATCCTGGGGCAATCATACACTTGTGATCTATACACCCGCCCTTCATGCACTGTCCAAACTCTTTTAGTTCCAATCATGATTTTTGGTCTGGGGTCTTCTAACATCTAATTGGATTCTTTTTCTGTCCGCAGACAGGCAGGCTATTATCTTGTTGATTTGCAGTTTCAGTCAAAGGTTGGAGCCTCCTTATCATCTGATTTTCACTCCTTCGGCACCTGCCCTTGCTGGCAGAACATGGAGAACTGAAGAGTCCCAGACTTGGGAAAAACACTACCAAAATATTAGTGTGATATCAAAATACTTTCCTATACTAAAAGACTAAACACAGCTCTGTATCAACTGCTAGGAGAACTACTAAGAAAAGTAACTCTTTCACGGCCTAAAGGCTTCAGCAAATCTAGTGACTCATGCTAAGTAAAGCTAAACAAACAGCACAAATCACACTATATTATAATCCTAAGTAATTTATTCTAATTAAAACTTACTTATTTACCTTAAGCAAATAATATCCCTCAACATGGGAGTGGGTAGGACAAAAATCACTCAGCAGTGTTAAAGAGAGCAGAAAAAGTTTAGAAGACATATTATGAAGAAAACTCCTAAAGACAGAGACTCACTACTCGATGGAAATGGTAGAAACTATGCAGAAAAGATGTAGACTTTATTTCATATGAAAATAGTGTACTAATTTCAAGTGTGCTAATAAGTAATAAAAATGTTAGAAAGCCATCTGCTGCACATTTCATGAGTAGCTGCATAAAACTTATATCAGAGACATTTAGAAGAGTTAGCTATTAAATTAAGCAAGACAGGAGTTATGTTCTAATACATACTGAAATTCTACAAAGCTGAAGTGAGCTAGTATGCTATTCAGGGGGAAAAAAAAAAAGAAGGAAAGTAAAAAAAGCAGTGGAATGATACAGATATAAATGAACTAACATTTTTTAAATCCTAAACAAGACAATGGAAAAGGTGATTAAAAGAATCAGTTACTGTAGAGTTAAGATATAAGAATATAAACAACATTACTCAACACAGTTTGCAACAAAGCAGGTTTTGTCAAGGAAAACTGATTTTATTTACAACTAGTACCTGAAAATGGAAATGCACAGATGTGAATAACTTTGTAACATATTGATTTAATATTGCTTGCAAAAAAAACAGGTAACAATTTTTACAAGTGACTACATTCTCAGAGAATTAGTTTTAACTGGGAAAGCATAATTTCTATTGGAATTATATGAAGACTGATGAATATACTTAGTCATCTCAAGACAGAATGAGCTATTTGGAAGTAGACGTGTGAACACAGTCAAAATAACACTACCACTACATTTGGTCTCGACACACTGACTATAGTAATGCTATTCCATCAGAGTAACAATTTAGTACAACTAAAAGCAGAGCATTTAAAGAAAAAGAAAATCCAGTCACACTTCTAGAATATAGAACTGAACTCTGGAAAAGGGTGATTCTAAGAGTCAGGAATCACAACAGATAAACAAATCAAGTTGTTGCCGACATAAACCTATAGCTATAGTGACTGATGCAGTTCTTGTGTGCGTGCTCACACATGGATGATCCTTTTCTAAGGATCTTAAAAGCCAAGATACTGACACTATAAAGAGATATGCATTTCCAGGGCTGGAAAACCTGATTTGTGGAGTGAGGAGGGGAAGGGGCTGTCAGCACTGTGAGTCACTGCAATGCAATGGCATTTCTTAGGTGAAGTGTTCTCAAATTAATTTAGGAAGCTCCTCATGCTCTCAGCACTTCATCCAAACTGTTCATAGATTCAGTGACTGCTATGACTACAGACATTTGAGCAAGATCACCTTAGCAAAGTACTTGAGAGGTTTCTTAGTACTGAGAGCAATACTAATGCACTTCACCCAAATGCATTTCACATTCTTTCTTATTGTGATTAGTCTCAGAGAAAGACAAATGCCTCTTCTTCAGTTTTAAAGAAAATAGGCAAAAGCCTTAATGCATACAACTTATTAATGACAAAAAATTACTTTAAGTTTATTGAAAAGTTGCCTGTGTGAGACAAAATTAATACTGGAAGGAACCCAATATAGAAAGGGCTGTCCCAAGAATTTGACCAAACTTTTCTCGCTTGACATGTAGGGCACAGAACTCCCTCTTATGTCAAGATCTTAGATTGAAGAACATCCCTGAAAAGTTAACACTTTTGGTTTGGGAATCTGTATAAATATTCCAGGTTGTCTGGAATATTGTACTTTACTTACCTGAAAATTAGGTTGAAATACACAGCAGTCGACAGTACTATAATGCCCTCTAAGCATAGTTATCAGTTGTCCTGTGAAAATTGTATAAACAGCAATGGTACTACCATACGGTACAAAGGCAAACTCTGGATTGCAGCCACAAGAGACTGTGAACTTGAGTCCTTTTCTACTTTTGTTACAGACTTTCCCATAATTCACCTGTAAAATGAAGGATTACGCAGTTAGCTATTAACTATAACTACAGGAAATAACTTTACATGAAGAGGTCAATTTCATTTCTTGTTTAATAACCAATAAAATTTTAAGTTTTGCAATGTAAATACAACCCTTGATTTCCAACTACAGATGTCAATCGAAAGAATAATTTTTTTCTGTTCATTAAAGTACACTGTCCTTAATACCAACTTTAAAAAAGGGAAAGAAAGATATGCCTAAAAATCAGCAGTTCCACACTTACAAATAGAATTTGCACAGACTGTTGCATGCCAGATCTACACTGAGAACCTAAATTATCACTGAAATTAGAACTGGTTCAGGAATTACGACCTTAAACATCTTCCTAGATGATCCAACACAATAACTTTCTCTCAGATACTGAAACGATTAAAAAAACTCCTTATGCACAACAGTGTACAGTTACAAATGATACAATGGAAGAG
>VXBL01003767.1:34987-50368 GCA_013400195.1 Aramus guarauna | reverse complement strand
AAAAAAAAAAAAATATCTCTTCCTTATATCTAGTCTAAATCTATCCTCTTTTAGTTTAAAACCATTGCTCCTCGTCCTATCACTACAGGCCCTACTACAAAGTCTGTTCTCATCTTTCTTATAGCCCCCTTTAAGTACTGAAAGGCTGCAGTAAGGTCTTCCTGGAGCCTTCTTGTCTCCAGGCTGACCAATCCAAGCAGATGAACAGGCAGTATGAAAACAACTCAAGGGTAAGCAGAATGATGGCACGAGCAAAGTAAAGGGATTAAGAAGAAAGAGACTCATGAAGGAGAAGCAAATAAAGAATAACTTGCTAAATTATTATGTACTAGTTAACAGTGATAAAAAAGCCTATCTTCTAACCAAAGCTAAATCACCACTGAGAAACTCAATACTGTTCCCTACAAGGGCAGCTGGGATAGGAGCAAATGCTCCATTTCTAAGACCTGTCTTCTGAGGTGTGCGGGAAGCCTTGCATATAAAAATAGCACAGGAAGTATAGCTTATTAGTGTCTGTACGTTTCAAGCTCTTGACAAGTCCTATACGGATAAAAAAACTCACCAAAGGTTGGAAGTGGAAAGTTTCCAAACATGCTAGCAAATATTCCAGTTGGATATATCAGTCTAAATAGGTCCTAACAGCCATCAAAAGTGCATTCATGAGAAAATACAGAAATATACTAATGAAAACAGTATAGCTTACCTCTAAACAAACTTAATTAAAACAAAATATCAGAATTTTGACAATTAAAACATACATTTTTTTCATGAAGAGGGAGAAGTCCACTACAAACACCTGAAATTCACACAGTTTTATTAAAATAAGTAATTTGTAATAAAAATAACAGCATTTTAAATTTAAATTCATTAATACTACATAGCATTATATAAAAAATATTTTGTTTTCAAATAGTATTGTCCTACAACCTATGCTCTTAATTTCCACTGAAAAAACGGAGATTCGCTTGTATGTACAATGTTAGCAAAACTCTTTGGGTTAATTTTAAAGCCCCCTACCTAAACCTCATGGCCTGTGATTTAAAAAAAAAAAAAAAAAAAAAATCCAAGTGTGAAACCTTGTGACTATAAGCTAACAGATTTGTAAAGTTTATCAGGTAAATATTCTAATACAAATGTCTGTCTGTGTCAGATTCTTGATCCATAACACATCAATTGCCTGAGTCCAAAGTTTGAGACAAATATAAGCATCAGTCAGCATGAGCTAGGTAAGAAAGAAGACTACTTGTTGCTCTCTTTTTAAAGTATCCTCTTTCATAGCAAAGAGCACTTAGGTAAGAAAAGTATAGTAAAAAGGAGTCTTGAGAAAATCTCTCACAATCATCATAAAAATGTATGTATAGAGAGTTTGATTAACATGCAAGTAGGTTGATATTTTTTCATACTGAGAGGATATTTTCTTGAGATGTGGAGCTCATGTCGTGTCCATTGTAGATAATACTGCTCATTTTGTAAAGACAGTGTTTGTAAATATTGGCTGTGTTAAAACAACTAGCATTAGCAAGACTTAACAGCCATATTACTCTGCTGATAAAGAGCAATTAAACTCCTTTACACAGCATGTGAGCTGTAACAGCAACAACTCCCAAGCCACAACACTGCTCATAACAAAGGCATGTACAATGAAAGGGAGGAGTGGAGGCTGGGAAAAGTAAATTATATGGATATACCCAGTGTAAATGTTTCTGCTTGATAGAGGAGCAATGCAAAGGAAAGTATGCTGCCAAAATTGAAGCAAGATCTTAAAAACTGGCTCTGTCCTTTGAGCACAGACAAAACAGAAAATGTACTTCCTTCTGTTTGGTTCTTCCTACACTCAGTGAATCAGGACTTTCTATTCCTTTTTGTCATAAAGGACAGATGCAAGATGTGTACCACTCCCACATTCATTTCTCTCACTAACTGAAACGATCCACTAGGTCCCACATTTGGCTCATTGCTCAAAAAATTCATATGCATGGCTTAATTTCTATACCTTTTGAAAGGCATAGAAAAAATTATGGAAATTAAAAGGACTGGCTAGTAGGGGAAATAAAGACTATGATTTGAAGTTGTATTACCTGTATATGCATTTATTTATTTTAAAATTTCGAAGTGTTTTAAAATTTATTTATTTAAGGAATACCTCTGGACAGTGTGTAGAAATATGGTACTCTCTGGACAATGTAATTGAAAAAACAAGGCAGAATCAAGCTATTCCACACCAAGTAAGAAAACTGTAAAATAGCCTATGAAACAAGTCAATGAACTAACAGGCACAGAAAAACAAAAAACAGTGATCCAGCTGGTGGTAGGAGAGTGAACAAACTGCATTATCTACTTTGGTGATGGTGATTTGAAGACAGAAAGATATCTGTATATGAAGTGCTGAGAACAAGCTGGCAAATATGGGCAGCATGGAGATAGAAAAGTCCTTTTATTTAAAGGTCTATAAGGAATTCTTTTTGCTGTGTTCTGAAACTAAGCAGCAGAAGTAAAAGATTTCTAAGGTAGAGTAAAATTTCTTCCTTTCCTGATAGCAATGACAAGCCATAATCATGACTGGCTAAAATTCCATGGAAACTGACTTACCTAGTATGTCCTTCTTTCAAAATAAACATAGGAAACAATTTTCTTTACTGAACAGAAAATTAAAACAGGAACCTTCAGCAAAAAACAAGCCATAGAAAGATTTAATTCTGCCCTCCTCTGGTTGGTTGCTTTTTTAACACTGCTATACATCCGTACAAGACAGATGCCCAAAAAACAAAAAAGGAATTTGCAAGAAAGCCAGGCAGTCATTCAGTGAAACTCTCAGGTATGGGTAACTGCCCTGTGGATAGCATGCTGACCACTAATAGTTAAAAAAAAAAATAAAATAAAAATTTACCAAGTCATTGCATATTAAGGTTTTCATTAATGTCTGAAGTGTTTTCAGCTATGCTCACAAATTAATGAACTTAAGGTTACCATATTCAATCTTAAAGTAGATCCAGGCTTCTTCATATTCTGTTTTTTTATAAAAAGTAGAAATAAGAAAAGAAATCTGGAAAAAAATGCTCACAAAATCTTCTAATGGTGAGATTAAGCAACTATATCCTTTATTAAGATTAATATCTGAAGTTGTAATGACCATTGCACAAATTATAAATCTTCTAAAATTAAGTGCAAGTAAAAGCATAACTGAAGATCCTTGAAAACTTACTAATGTGTTTTCTCCAGTGGAGCTGTTCCAGAGTCGCATCCGATCATCGGTACCAATGGTCAACAGATAAAGTCCATCATTCGTATAGCATAAACCATTAACTCTCCCATTGTGAGCAGTGTTTGCTGTCAGGAAAAAGAGCCGGTTCAGATTTCTACAGAAGAATTACTATTTTGTATACACATTTTTATTTCAATGTACAGTACTAAAAGTGCTGTTTAAATGGTAACATGTCAGTAAATTAATAATTTAACTCTTGGTTTATAAAAGCATCTGGCTGGCAACTGGTCACTAGCTGTGTTCCTCAGGGCTCAATTCTACGGACAGTTCTGTTCAGCACATTTATCAAGGATCTGGATGCAGGAGTTGAACGCACCATTAGCAAGTTTGCTGATGATACCAAACTTGGAAGTGCTGTTGACTCTCTCAAGGGACAGGAGGTCTTGCAGAGAGATCTAGATAGGCTGGAGCACTGGGCAATGATTAGTGGGATGAAGTTTAGTTTAACAAGAAAAAATTCAGATTCTGCCCTTAGGAGGAAATAACATGGGGCACAAGTATAAACTGGGAGAGGAGCAGCTGGAAAGCAGCCCTGTGGAAAGGGATTTGGGGTGATGGTTTTTTCATGCTAAGCTCAGTATGAGCCAGCAGTGTGCCTTGGCAGCCAAGAGGGCAAACCGCATCCTGGGGTGTATCAAACAGCATAACCAGGCGGTCGAGAGGTGACTATCCCACTGCATTTAGCATTGGTGCAGCCTCACCTTGAGTACTGTGTGCAGGGCTGGCCCCCACCTTTTAAGAAGGATGTGAAGGTCCTTGAATGCATCCAGAGGAGTGCAACAGAGCTGGTGACAGGGTTGGAAGGCAAGTCCTGTGAGGAGCAGCTGAGGGCTCTGGGTTTGTCTAGTTTAGAGAGAAGGAGGCTGAGAGGTGACCTCATGGCTCTCTGCAGCTTCCTGAGGAGGGGAAGAGGGGAGGGAGGTGCTGAGCTCTTCTCCCTGGGATCCAGTGCCAGGACATGTGGGAATGGCTCAGAGCTGCACCAGGGGAGGTTTAGACTGGACACAGGGAAGCACTTCTTTACCGAGAGGGTGGTCAAGGCTTCCTAGAGGGGTCATCGATGCCCCAAGCCTGTCCAGATTTAAGGGGCATTTGGACAATGCCCTTAATGACATGCTTCAGCTTCTGGTCAGCCCTGAAGCGGTTAGGCAGTTGGACTAGATGATCATTGTAGGTCCCTTCTAACTGAATATCTATTCTATAGTGTTTATAGTGTACTATAAATTAATTCCATTGTGTTCATCCTGCAATACTGCACATTCTTATGTGTACTAACGTAGTTAAAATTCAACTCAGTGCTACCACAGCAAACTTAATTATGGTGCCCATAAATGAACTCAGTGGAAAATGGGTAAGGTACCTCTGCATTATACTGCAGTACACAATTTAGACATACCTCTTAGGTAAAAAGTGCTATTTGTTTTTCAAAGATTTTATGAAAAAAAATTGTTAGCAGCATTTGGTTTAGTTCAGCTATATTTCAATATATTTGTGATTGCCATTAGATTATAAAAAATCATCTTGAACATGTAAGACAGAGAAATAAAGTTGAAAAGAAAGTTGTTGTGTTTGAAGACAACACATCACTCACAGATTCACAGATTGGTAGGGTTTGGAAGGGACCTCTAGAGATCATCTAGTCCAACCTCCCTGATAGAGCAGGATCACCTAGAGCAGGTTGCACAGGATCGCATCCAAGTGGGCTTTGAATATCTCCAGAGAAGGAGACTCCACAATCTCTCTAGGCAGGCTGTTCCAGCCTGTTCCATTCAAAGGAATATATAAAATTGCACTACTCATGTTGGGAGTTACATAGAATTTTGTTTTTCATAAACCAAAATGTGCCCAAATTTTTATTTTTTCATAAGTCTTAAGATTTCTTTAGACCGTTTTCATCTCAGTAATTTCTCAAATGTCAATGAAATTTAAAATTGTCAAAACCAAACACAAAATTTACATAGAAGAAAGCATGCTTATTAAAACAGATACTTATCCTCTAACTGTACATTTTGGAAAATTAGTTTGATATTACAGAGATTTGCACGTATTTTTCTACATGCAATTTAAGTTGCACATAACAAGTTAGACTGACTCATAGCTTTAATCACTATGCTTTATGCTATTCAACTCTGTTTAGAGACATGATACACAGTTTCTATTTTGTGACTTAATTCCAAATACTATGTATTTCTACCTCAGAGCAGCAACTGTTCAAGTACTCTTTTTGGCCAGCCAAAATTAAATATCTTTTGTCTAGAGTTGACCAAAATTCATGAACTATAATTTAAAGTTCAGAAGCTTCCTTTTAAGTTAGATTATTTTTTTTTAGGTAAGGAAATGTGACCTAAAGATACAGAAAAATGTTAAAGTTGTAGCTAATAGTATTTGATACAAGGCACCATTAATGCATTTGACTGTACTGAGATAAGAGCGTAATTTAACTTCCTGTAAAATTGAATAGTCATAAAGTTATACTCTGTTATATACTTCATGCAGTATAAAGAAAATATAATTGATTTTACTGCACCACATACAAGAAAATATTCTAGAGGCTTGCATTGGAAGCAAGACTAATTTAAACAAAGAAAGGAATGTGTTTTTGTGGGTTTTGTTTGGGTTGCCTTTGTTTTTAAAGGAGGGTAATTAAATACTGGAAGAGCTTACGAAGTGATTGCTGTTTATAAGAAACCTAATCTACAGCAGGAATGAATTCTTCCGCCCATAAAACTGATGGCAATATTTCCCATTCCAGGGGAAAAAAAATGATTCAGAACAACAATACAGTTGCCAAGGAGATGTCTCTAAACAAGATCCCCAACCACAAACACTGTCTCTATAACAGAAATAACTGAATAAAATTCAATGGCCTGTGTTATGCAGTAGATAACGACTTGGATTATCACTACTCTCCTTGCTGGTCTCAGTATTCAACACATTTATGAAATATAAGAATGCTTCTAGTTACATATGGATTATGACCAGTTATGTTCTGTATTACCTGCCTCAGAAGATGCTTTGGACTTTTCTCCATTGTGCTGATCAAGTGTAGTCAGACATCCAGATGCTCTTCTCACATCCCATAATTTTACTCTACTGTCAGCACTAAGAAAACCAGATTTGCATACATTAGAGAAATTGTGTGCACCCTAGTTCAATAACTGTCTTTAGCCAACTTACCTGGCACTCTCCCTGGTCCAGCAATTATTCTGAACTACTACGCATCATGCAGTCACATTCAAGCCAACAGAATTTCAGGCAAGATTTTTAAGACAGACTTCAGACATTCATTTACATGAATTAATAAATATAACTGGTACACTACAAGCACCTAAGGGTGAATCTTTGTCTACAAAACAATACACTTGTGTCTTTGTCTATGACATAACACCCTTGCATACATTCACAGACTAGGATTAAATTTACTAATTCTTCTGTTGATTAAACTGTAGCTACAGAGTCCAGCATTATCTGTAATGGTTGTCTGGGAACTCAGGCTCTTGCTATCACAGACCTACAGTATGACTGGTACATAGGTTGGCTACATATACATAGGCTGGATGGGTCTCTATGCTCTGTTACCATACAGTGCTATGGCAGAGAAACAGTGAGAGCTTGCTTCTGTAGAAACTCACTTGCTCTGTCTACACTACCAGGGTGGCTCTAAGGAGGGAAAGATGAAGATTTAGGCTCCTGTGATTCATTCTGGTTCCCAGGCTGCAAGCTCATGCTTTGCTCGTGCTGCGTCTTTGCCACCAACGCAAGCTATGATTAACTGATGGTAGTAGGTACACACTGTATGTGCTTAGACAGCAACATGGCAGGCGGTGCACTTTGTATGGCACCTTGATGTGCAGCTTGATTTGAGCATCAGTAGTATACTTCCGTGCGCATCACAAGGCTCCCAGGTATAGATAGGAGGTAAATTCATAGAAAAGACCACTTCCCATGCACTAGGTCACTAGTGTAGATGCATTTACTGAAACTATTTGGACAGTTCCCAGCAACTTAACCATTGTTTTGAAGAAAGACAAAAATAAAACCAAAAACCAAAACATAAATCACCTTTCATCCCAGCTGAACAAAACCAACCACATCTATTTGATCTACAGCTCAAAAATATACCCAAATATCTTCTCAGATAAGCAGTCTTCTAACTGAAGTACTACATGCTTTCCCCTGTGCGTTCTTAAGTTAAATCAGTGCATTAATATCGGAAATATACAGTATACGCATACCAAGTGACCAAAGCAAAACCAACTGTTATTCCTTATCTGTTTTATATCTGACAAAACTAAGGACTAATCTGTTCTTTTGTGCTCCACTCCACTACAGATTGATTCTGTTAACTTCCAAGTGTTATGCCAACTGAATATGCTGACAACACATGACTGCTGCAAACAAATATTCTAAGATCATGAATAGAGGTATCACTGAGGTTTGAGCTGACTGTAAAGTGAGCAACAAACTGCAGGTAGTTAATTGAAATATTCTTAACAAAGGCACAGAAAGAGCTTCCTTACTATACAAATCTACAATTGTCCATTTTTGATGATGCTAATCTTTTTTAGCCAATTCTAATGAGCAAGAAAGAGTTTATAATCTTCTCTGGCACCTGAAACTGAAGCATGTGAAAGACCCAGAAAACATGTCTCTTCTCTGACTCTTCCAATCTCCTGCCAAAACTATGGAAGAGCTGAGCATCATATAGAGAAATCTGAAATATATATGTTTCACATTCAAGCCATATAAAACCCCAAAATTTATTTTCCTTTCCCTGAAGTGATCCCAAGCAAACACACAGTTGTCCTGGAAAACAGTCACATCTCGTGATATGCAAGATTAGTCCAGATTCCCTTTTTAGCAGTACGAGTCAGTTTCTGCTCACTACCTCTTCATTATCTCAATGTTGCCAGTTCTTGCCCACATCTGTCTTGGGAGATGGCAACACTTAAGTTAGTAGGCAACAGTAGTCCAACTATAGCGCTGAATTAAGTAATGGAGCCATAAGAAACATATTTAACATGCAATTATCATAAAGCAACATGACAACTTAGGCAGACGCAGTTTATGGTTATATGACTTTGAAGCAAAATGTTCCAGGAGACATCAATAAGCCAATATTTAATAAACAAAATTCGCTACTATTTTTGTGATGGAAAAACAAGCAAACAATTTTTCATTTGCTAAAACAAACACATCACATTGTCAGTAAATTTCCTAAGTGTGTTGAGCATTTCAGAAGCTTGCATCAGAAGCCAATGGCATGCAATTCTGATACCAACTTATTAAAATTTCACTCTCAACTTATAAAATGGCCATTCCTCTCTGCAATTCAAAAGAGAAAACATACCAACCATGAAACTGAGAAATGTCACATTATAGTCAAAAGCTAATACATGCAAAAGTTATAGGAAAGCTAAGAGGATCTGTTAGACTGAAAATAGCTAGAATGAAAACAAAAAAAGGCCTGGGAGTATCAACATACAATCTATGCTCACTGAATTACCGCAGCTTGGGAAGTTATTACCTGTCAGCTAAGCTACCTGCTTTAGGCTCTTTGACATAATTGAATATGATTAAGCAGGATGGTATTTTGAGCTAAACATGTTTTACTTTGCTATAAAACAGATTAGCAATGCGTACACTAATAAATGAGAAGTAAGTATCCCTATAATGGTCTAGCATTTTCCTATATCTTTAAATGTAATTACTATTTCAAAATTCTGTTCAATTTTCCTATAAAATAAGCATCACTGATACTTTTTCAGGCTTAGTTTTTCTAGGCAAGATCTACAAAACTGTGAAGAGCTTAAAGTAAATGATGAAGATTAATTTTAAAAGTGCATTTGAATTCTAAAAAGCATGCATAATGAATATATTAAATTTTACCATCAGACATTTTTAGTGCATATAACAGTCCAGCAACATCTCTACCTTGCTGTTGCCAAAATATATTCATGACGTGGGGACCAAGACACTGCCAGTACTTCTTGCCTGTGACCTAAAAATTGTATGAAAAAGCTTGTATGATTTTTCTAGAAAAATATTTATACAAACAATTTTATGTAAATAACTAAAAGTAAAAGCAAATACTTAGTTCTATAGGATCCATGAGTCCAGAACAATAATCTAAATTGTAATACGAATTTGAATTTTGTGAAAATATATTATTTTGGGCTAGAGATTATTTCTTCCTCTTGCTCAAGTGGGATTGAAGTGAGCTAAAAGTGATACACGGAGTGCTACATGTGTGTAACTTTTGACAACAAAGACTGTTTTACCTATGCAAAACATATTATAGCACAGTCACAGCTATGGAGTTGCCATTAAATACTGTTATAAAATTGTGTGTTAGCACTGATGTTCTCACATGCAGAAGGAACCTTCCATTTTTTTTTCTTCAAATCCTGTCAAAATGTTTAATAAAAAGTATATTTACCTTACGTACTTAAGATTAAAACTTTATTCAGCTTATCCTCAAGTACTCTTGTCCTGAATTTGGGATATTTTTCCCCTAATTAGGTCTGAAATATTAAGACAGTATGATAAATGTCTTCTTAACAACGTCACACCCAGTGCAGCTGAGTGGCAAGTAACACATATATACATGCACACTTTAAAACTTGGAAAGTTTTAAGACAAATACAGACAATAGAAAGTGTAAGTTGTCCTAAATGGAAAGATTGCAGTCATGCTTCATGTAATAATAGAAAGACATTGCTGAAAAAATAAACTAAATTATACAAATACATTTTTGCTAATGCAGTTGAGAGCCAGGTGAACCATCTTGTTTGTGGTACATCTTCTAGTAGTTGGTTTTCCATTACCTGAAGTAATCAAAGGGTTATGATGCCCAGGATAATGGAAAAAATCTCCATAATACAGGTGCTACAGGATACGGTCAGAAGGCTGAGGGCAGACACATTGGTTTGGACCCATTAAGTAAACTACAGCCAAGCATTTTAGCTCCATTTCAGCTGACAGAGTTAGCCTATTTGAAAAATATTCACATCTATTTTCAAGACACTATTGAGTGCTTCAAATTCTGTAAAGAATTGCTAGATTATGTTTAGTGGAGGACATAAGGTACTTCCACTTGTTCCTCTGATGTTGCATTTGAGCTAACTGTACTAGGCTGCGTACAAAGACATAACCAGCTTGTGCCTGGAAAACACTAACTTTTGCACCAAAATTAAGAAGTCCTGTTGAAACCAAACTAAGTCTCTAGACAACTGTTTTTGTGTCCGCACTGGTGCTCTTATATCTAGAAACAGAACATTGAGACATCCATTGTGGCTGATGCAGTTCAGAAGGACTTACTAGCGTGAACTCTGCGTCACATGAAAGCACCTAAGCTGCTTTTAAACTTGAGCTGGCCAGTGAAGAAAGAGAGCTGCATTAGCACATTGCTATGTCTGAGCTAACATTTCTGTACAGTTTGTAGACCAGATCTGGCTCTTGCCCTACTGGTTTGAAGCATGATGATTTACTCTCTAATTGCCTTCACTTGAGCATGTGTATATAGACTCATAACCCAAAAAGTAAACATTAGGAAAAGAGACATTAAGGGTAAACTCTCATTAAGTGCAAAAAGTAACAGATTATGCAACAATAAAGCCTTATGTTTACTGAATTAAAAAAATGCAAAGGATTAGATACTACTTGCTATAGAAGGGCAGTATCTTGCTTGTTATAAAGAAACTGCTAAACAAATCCATGCAAGCACCTCCACAGGATATTTTGTTAAAAATAATGAAGGGGGGGGTGGTGGGTTTTTTTTTGCTTTTTTGGGGTTGGTTTTGTTTTTGTTTTTTTTAAGGCAACACTCCACATTGAATTTCCATGAAAAGAAAACCAATGCCTACACTTAAGCATGTAATAAATAGTAATCACTATTAAGTCATGGAAATGCCTAAAAATTTGTAATAACTGTTAATTCATATTTGTATTTTCCAATTTATTAGCAGTAGAGTAACACCCTGAAGAACCTTTTGCTGCTGTGTAACTTTCACAACTGGCAATAAATAAATTAGTCATGTTACTTACAAAGAATACATTGTAAACAGTGTTTCTGTACAGGACTTGTTTTACTCAAAGTAGTTATTGTTTAACATTTATGTTTCAGACCAAAAAGTACCCTGTAGAATGTGAGAACAGGATCCAGACTTCAAGTCACAGAGCTGTACTTTGGGGCTTTTGGTACCAACTGTAACAAGAGAAACAAAGACAGCTAAAAAAACCCCAGTATTTGAGAGAACAACAACAAAACTTAGCAATGACAAAGAAATAGAAGAAGAATGTTAGCCGCATAACAGGTCATTTAGTCAGAGCAATGCATTCTATTAATAGTTTTCATTTTTAGTCCACATAATTTTACCATTGTTATAAACAAACAAAATTTAGAAACTGAAGGCAAACAGGACAGTACTTATGAAACTTAAAAATTATGTAAAAATAAGATGTGGTGGAACCCCTACTGAACATTAGTTACTTTTTACTATAATCCCAAAGTACATAGCACATTACTTGAAAACAGATACATACCTGCTACTAAACAATGTTTTGTAGCAACTGGAGACATGTGATGGCTATAGACTGTTCCCTCAAAGTGAAATACATCTGCAGGCTGAGAATAAAAAAGATTAAATTAATCACAGTGACAAGTATGTTATCAGACTGTAAATCCTCATTATTAAGTATTTTTCAAGTAACAGCTACAAGTGAAACTAATACAAATATTACTATATAGATACTAAAAATAACTCTCCTTGTTAGAAACCAGATCACACAAACAGCACAAAGAAAATCAAGACTGTTTCCAGCACTAGAACAACTATGCCAGAGCTCAGAGATGACCCAAAAGAACGACCGTGAAAACTGGTTAATCAGAAGCATGAACGGAAATTATTTTAAAATTACAAAAAATTAAAAAAGCTAGCCAGAAACAACAGCAAACAAGGTTATAATATGGAGATAGAAGTCAACAGGAAAGAGGCACTTAGATTAAATTTAGAAGCCCCTTGCCATTCACAAACATCACATGCTATCTTCAATTCCTCAGAAAAACAAAAACCAAAACCCCCAAACAAAACCAAACATACAAAATTACTAGCTCCGTTGTGTTAAAAATTAAATATAATGCTTGCTTTAATAATCAGTACAATTACTTTCAGATACAATTGTTTTTGTTGCCTTATTCTAAAATATTTTGTGTGTGTGTATATATATAAAAAAGAAACTTTAAAATTAAGTTGTCTGTATTTTCAAATATACCACCTGGTGGCAGAACAGGTCTATCAATAACATCACATGAACCCTGTGTCTTTTAAGTGAAGTTCACAGAACTACCTGGAAAGTGAATGGAACTTTGCATTTACGAGATTTAGTAACTGCAACCACAGCTTCGCATCTCACAAAATAAGAGGTCAAAGTTTATTCTCTGTTGTGTCCCTATGATGACAGATTTTTATTTTTTTTTTAATTCTTTCACTATGCATGAAACAACACTCAAATAGCATCAGTATAAATCCATTAATACACGTATACTGGAAACAGGATAAATTGCAGTCCAGAATCCACAGTTTGACAATTAGATGTGAGGATTAGTGAGTCAAAGCAACCTAAAATCCTACAGAATCTGTTTGGTTTAATAAAGCCAGTTCCATTGGTTAGCATTTTCTTAGTGGTTTCTCTCATTCTCCAAAAATTTTTAGAAATTGCATCTATAGTGCTTACAACACCAGAATTTTGGACCTAATGACCCTGAATGCCAAGACCACCAGTCCTTCAACAGCAGTATTTAGGGCTTGGTTACTAAAAATAGCAAGCCCTGCTGTATACTACCATTACACTCAGCAGTTCCCAAGAAGGAACTTTAGACCAGTCCTTGGCAGACAGGTTTACATAGCATAAGTTCACCTAGCTGTATTCTTGTTCACAGCAAAAGCAGAAAGGTTCCAAGTGTTCCAAGCTCTCATACACTTTAGACCTTCGCATCTTCAGAAACAGAGAGGTACACACCAAGGTATGCGTGAATGCCAGAATCACACCACCCTCTGCTGCACCCACAGTTCTAACAATTGGCTGGTTTTCATCCTTCTGGATGCTTGGTCCGGTTGAGCTCTGGGTGAACTGCAGACATGGGATGAATAACCTTTATACAAAAAAAGCCTGCAAGCTGTAGAAATTCTCTCTTACTTGTAAAGTATTTGTATCCCATATTTTCAAGGTTTTATCAAATGAGCTGGATGTAAACATGCCAGTGTCATGAGGATACCACTGGACTGTCTCCACACTGAATCTATGTACATCAGGATGGCTCCTAAAATCAAGGAAAAGTTGATTAGTTTCTTGATAATAATCTTATAATTGTCTTGATATTCAATAGCAAGTTGAAAACATAGTTTATACTTTTTTTTTAATTTGTACTAAAGTTTTCAAGAAGAACTAGTTGTTTCAGTGCCTCAATTTTCAATCAACCAATGTTAATTACTTTGAAGAGATTTCATTTCTAGAAACTGCAGATCATTTACCTTTTCAAAATATGGTACTGTAGCATGTCTCAAGTTAAGACACTCAGTCTGAGGCATAAAAGGCACTTAAAAGACACTTAAAATGTCTTTTGACATTCTTAAATTCTTTGTTTAAAGTGAGGATCTAACACTAGAAACCATTTATGCTTGTGGAATCCCACTGAAAAATACAATCACATATACAGTTAAAAAAATCTGTGATTATTAGCTAATAATCACATCTACGTAGTTATTGGAAATTCGTGTATACTGAAGTCACCAGATTTCAGTGGACTGAGTTACTGAGAGTTAATTATTTTTGCATTCAGAAATGAAAGAGGAAGAACAATATGAAACTTTCAACCCAACTATGCATAGTAACAGAACGCAATATAATTAATAATACATTAACAGCAGTGGGAAGAAGGGACACCAGAGACAATCTTGACAGCTCCAAGATATGATTCAAATGACCAGGCTCTGAACAACACAGGTCATTTCACATACCTGCTAGGCCACTCATATCTAAGCTGGATTCACACAGATCCAGCTTCAGGGCCCAAACCCATGCTCCCAGACTCAGAAGTACTGTGCTGTTGTGGGTTAAACCTAGGCAGATGAGTACCACCACAGCCGCTTGCTCTCTCACTGCTCCTTTGCAGTGGCACAGGGGGAGAGAATCCAAATGGCAAAAGTGAGAAAACTTGTGGGTTGAGATAAAGACATTTTAATAAATAAAAGGAAACAAAACAACACACATAAAAAAAAAAAGTGACGCAAAAGCAGTCCTTCACCACAGGCTGACCGATGCCCAGCCAGACCCTGAGCAATGGCAATCCCTGGAAAATTGCCCCTAGCTTTATTGCTGCACATAACATTGTATGGTACAATACCAGTATCTCTTTGGCCAATTTGGGTCAGGTGCCCCAGCTGTGTTCTCTCCCAGCCTCTCATCCACCTCCAGCCTACTTGCTGAGGGGGCAGAGTGAGGAACAGAGAATGCCTTGACACTATGCAAGCACTGTTCAGCAATAGCTAAAAACATCCGTATGTTATGAAGACTGGTCACAAATCCAAAAACAGCACCATACAAGCTACTATAAAGAAAATACTATAAATCTACTATAATGAAAATTAACTCCATTCCAGCCAGAGGCAGTACACATGCAAAAATAATCCAACTGGCTCCATCTGCAGCTAGTGAAGGGCTCAGGAGATTTCTTCACTTCAGCTCTTATCTTTGCATTGTTCTCTCAAGTGCCCTGGCCTCCAAAGTGGTAAGTATCGTAGGGGTATCATTGTGTAAATGGAGATGCAGATCTTCTGTATAGATCTGGCACTACACTTAAGCTAGTAAACTTTTCTGTTTACTTGGGTTGCTAGAAAGCAAAGAAGCCAACACCAACAATACGAAGCAAGAGCTATTGAGCAACTGTTGAGCTTAGTTTAATAATGCCTGCATTGCTGTTGTGGTTTAACCCCAGCCAGCAACTAAGCACCACACAGCTGCTCACTCAGTCGTCCCCGAACCCAGTGGGATGGGGAGGAAAATCGGAAAAATAAAGCTCATGGGCTGAGACTGTGGTGGGTTGACCCTGTCTGGGGGCC
>VXBL01003767.1:0-30771 GCA_013400195.1 Aramus guarauna | reverse complement strand
AAAAAAAAAAAAAAGATATATGAACAACAAGAACAGAATTGCAGGATGTTACTATGTAGCTCTGAACAGTTCAAATCATAATTTTGTGCTTCCTCAATGCATTTAAACCATCCCCATTATTTTTTGCAAAACTAGACTTGCAGGCATGACACAGGGCTGGAAATAAGTCCTGTGAAGTTGGCAGATAAAATATTTTAGTTTTTGTGTTCTTTGGATGGTAAGAGAGAAATAAATATGGAAAATAGGCTCAAAGAAATAGCAAAACTGCATCTGGGGTCAACATATGAAACAAAAACCAGAATGCAATTTGAAAACATTAGCAAAAGGAACATTAAGCAGCATTTGTTGTAGTCACCACAAATACTAGTCACTCTCAAGCCCCAACACGTACCACCAGCCTTCTAAGCTCCATCCCACTTGGAACTACAGACATCTAGTGGACACATACTTTTAGTTTAACACAACACAGTATTTCCTTTAAGGAAACAATGTTTGTGTTATGCTTTCTGTAACATTAAATAAAAACTATGTTATCCACATGATGAAGCTTCCAAGACAAACTTTTCTGAGCTGCAGTTAGTATCTAGTACTACTTAGTAGTAGCCTGTATCTTTAAATATGCTAATATTACATAGGCAAAAAAATACAAATTCTGCTTCCTTAAACCATACTACTGGATATAAAATTAGCCTTACAAGATGATCAGTGCTTCCTGCAGCACTATTTTGTAAAACCCACTATCAACAAAACCGTAACTAAGTATATCACTGCAAAGCTGTAAAGCGGAGTGCCTCTACTCTGCTTCGGCTTGAGTGGCAAAAATCTCCATGTGAGAAGCGACACCCAACAGCATATCTGTAGGCATGCTTCAAAAGCAGCAAGTCATTTAAGCTCTTTTAAAAGATGGGAAATGTAATTATGCAAGAATACCTAGAATAAGATACCTAGTTTAAAACTTTTGAGCTCAAGATTGAATTTTATTGAAGCAATAAACCTCATAAGGAATTTTTTTTAAAACATATGACTTTAAAATGTAGTTATAAACACAATCTGCTGAAGACTATAGATTATTTCTTTTTAAAGTTAAAAATAAAATGTTTAGGATGGGAAATGTTAGGTATACAGTTGTCGAAGTGTCCTGGTTTCAGCTGAGAGGGTTAATTTACTTCATAGTAGCTAGTTTGGGGCTATGTTTTGGATTTGTGCTGGAAGCAGTGTTGATAATATAGAGATGTTGTTGTGCTATGGACCTGTTGTTGAGCCGTGCTTACACAGAGCCAAGGCCTCTTCTGCTTCTTGCACTGCCCTGCCAGCAGGCTGTGAGGAGACACAGACAGGACAGGTGACCCAAACTGACCAAAGGGATATTCTATACCATACAATGTCATGCTCAGTTTATAAGGAGCTTGGGGAAAGGGCGGGGGTGTTCGGAGTGGTGGCCTTTGTCTTCCCAAGTAACCCTTATGCGTGACAGAGCCCTGCATTCCTGGAGATGGCTGAACACCTGCCTGCCCATGGGAAGTGGTGAATGAATTCCTTGCTTTGCTTTTCTTGCTTGTGTGGCTTTTGCTTTACCTAAACTGTCTTTATCTCAATCCACGAGTTTTCTTACTTTAACTTTTTCAATTCTCTCCCCCATCCCGATGGGGGGGCGGTGAGCGAGTGGCTGCATAGTGCTCAGCTGCAGGCTGGGGTAAAACGACCACACCAAGTAACATATATTCTGCTCACTGTGCTTCCATTTTTAACACTGAACACTACATGAATGCTGAGGGCACAGAACAGATGTAACTGGGTTGTCAAAATGCTTACAGAAAGGAGCTTCCTGAATCACCAAAATTAATTTCAATTTTAAACAGACTCTTTTTACAATGATACAGCCACAAAAGCCACAGCATTGTATGGATAAATCATCAACACAAATCCTTTCTGTTGATGGAGTTGTGTGAACGACTGAACTGAGTTTGGCTTTATTTGATTTATCTTGAATTACAGCTGCAAACCTGACTACCTGGTAAAGAACAAATATTGTGATATTATAACCTTTAGCAGTAATATTAGTAAGCCTCTCTATGCAGCCACCACTTTCCATAAAAGGTGTTGGGAACCTAAAAAAACCCCTACATCTGATTCTTCTGCAACCTGCCAACAGGCCAAGTTTTGGAAAGAGGGAGGACGAACTGACATGGGCACACAAATATCACGTAAGTCGTGTTTCTTCACAAAGCACAGCCACATGCAAACTGAAACAGCTGGTGAAACCGTTAAGGTAGCAAGAGCAGTAGTAGTGAGGTACAGGCCTACTCAGCCGACCAAAGCACCATTACTCAGCCCCCCCCGGGGCTGCTAATCCCCACACGTAAACAAAACACTCCCCACGGGAAACTCAGAGACGAGGCCCGGCAGACACGCAGGAGCCTCTGCCGAGGAGCACAGGCCGGCCCCGGGAGCGCCCGCTCCTCCGCTCCGGAGCACACAGCGGGACAGCGGCAGGCCACAGCTCGGCTCTCTCCGCCGGAGCGGCCCCGGACCCCACCTCGGGCCGGCCCCGGACCCCACCTCGGGCCGGCCCAGCTTGNTGGGCAGGGTAGGACGGCGCGCGCGGACGTGACGCATCCGCGGGGGGCGGGGCCTGAGGCGCGGCGGCAGCGGCGTCTGTTGGCGGCGGCGACCTTGGCGGCGGGGGGGGTGTGGGGTGTGTCCGTCCGTCCGTCCGTCCGTCCGTCCGTCCGTCCCGCGGCCCGCCGGGATGAGCCAGCCCTGGCAGGTGCTGCGCGCCCTGCGCCTGCGGCTCCTGGGGCCCGCCAAGGAGCTGGTGGGCACCGACCAGTTCGGCAACAAGTACTACCGGGTGCCCAAGCACGAGACCCGCGCAGGTAGGCACGGGCCGGGCCGGCCGGACGAGGGGCCGGGGGCCTGGCGGGCCGGTGGCGGCTGATGGTGGCTGAAGTCAAACGTGCGTCGGGAGCCGCGCGCCCACGAGCGCCACAGGCGTGCGGCCGCTCTCCGGCAGCCCCGGGCCGCTGACGGAGAGCGCGGTCCCGCGTGGTCGGTGACCGCGTTGCTGCTGCCTGTAGTCAGCGGGGCGGCTTCGCTGCTGCTGGATTGCACGGAGGAGCGACTTCCAAGTGCAGGGAAGGCGGCAGCTGCTGAGGGGCCCGGGAGCGGGCCCGCTCTGTGCAGCACCCCTCGAAAATACGTTCGGTTTCCTCATTAGGGTGACGCTCCGGTGCAAGAAGAAGACCCCTAAAGCCAGTCATCAAAAGATTTTACAGTGTAGCTGTCACCCTGTGGTTGGTAGGTAGGCAGCAATAAGCGAATTGACTCTTGTTAACGATGCGGAACACATCTGGATGTCTTTTTAAATGGATTCATGTATGCATGTTTGCTGCACTCCTGACGAAAAACAGTTTTCTAGGTTTCTGCTGGTGTTCCAGGAGCCTGGGTGCTCTTAGACCACAACCTGACCTCATTGTACCGATGGCTGTGCTGATGCTGCACAGCTATGTATGACTTATTGATGGCAGCTTCCCTGGAGGTGTCCGAGTGCGCGTGCTGCAATGTTTTACAGACCTGTTTCCTCTCCCTGCAGAAGCTTGTTTACCTGCTTGCTGTACTTACATGTTTTGTGTGACTGCATCAACTGGGGCACCCCCAGGCTGTGGAGACTTTCTGCTTTATATTCTTCAGAGCACAAGGAGAAACAGAAGGTCTGTGCAGTCACTTAAGTCAGTACCCTTCCTAACGGGAAGGGGCGCATGCCTTCCCTTCAGAAACGTGTAATGTCTTTTAGAGGTATTTTGCCTTCAGAGCAGTTCCCTAGACCTGTTTTGCTGTGCAACTTTATGAATAGCAGGCAGTGACTTAAAGCCGATCTGCTCAAATAGGTGTCTGGGAAGGTGATGTGCCTTCCCTTTTGTCAGCAGTGTGTTTTTCCTCTGAATTAATGTGATAGTGTAACACTTCCAGGCTTCCTGCATCTTGCTTGCAGCTTTTGGTCTTCTCACTGTTGGGGTTCATGGTGACTTTGAGGGGTGTAAAAAAGCTGTGTCTTCTAGCATACGGCAAGCAGTAAAAAAATTTCTTGTGTGTGATTATTGAAGGGTCAGTCCTTATTCACCAGTAAAAATTACTTGTTTTATCAGAAATGCATGCAGTCTTTTTCTGGATATTTGCATTTATATCTGGTATGCCTTTTACAGTGAAACCCTCTGCTGAGACTTTAAGACTGATCTCTGTATTTAGAACTTTACAGTAGTGGTAGTGCCAGTAAGAGGGCAGGGGAGGTGGGACATAGGTATTGAACTCAGCAGGAGCACAGTAGAAGAGGCTTTTAAAGTTAGTAATGAACTGAAATAATTGTATTGCAGTAGCCTTTATGTTTCCCAGCTTTTTTTCAGATGAACTGTAGGAATACTGAGCCTAAAACTTCAGAGGTGAAGTTGTGGTGATTTTGCTTTGAGCTGGGGGAGCTGACTCTTACCTACTTTGCAGTTGCAACTCTGACTGCTGTGAGTGAGAGGAGCGCTTCTGTAGATATTAAGGCTCTTACAGAAGTGCATTTTAGTGATACAGGTGACACAATGCAGATCTACTGTGAATTATCAGTACTCCTCTCTTAATAGATTTTCCTCTGTCATTCTTCCACTTGTCTTACTTTCTTTGTCTTGATCTGTTGAAAGTTTTGCACCACAAGCTTGCACTGATGCAATGTTTTACTGCCACCAAAAGGGAGAGATTCCTTCCTCTTATTTTCTTTCTCATTGCTGCTAACTTTTCACTGTCATTTATTTGACCTTCCTAGGGAAAACTTTAATAGTAGAATGAATTCAAATGACTTGATGAAGAATAAATTGTAAGCTAAAACTGGCACAGAAGTGGGAATGATGAGCTGTTAGATAGCATAAGGTTATACAAGATGTCTTGAAACAAAATCAAGAGGTAAAACTTCTACAGAGTCTCTAATACTTCCTAACCATATTCACCTCAGTTTTCCTGTGCTTTCTAGTAGTTTGCTGTTAAGCTTTTTAACTCCTCTGAGCTGATCCAGTCAAATGCATATTATCTGGGAAAAATCAAGTATTTGTAAAAAATATTAAAAAACAGAATAAGAAAAAAAAATCTAGCAAGGGCTAATGTTTTATTCACTCTTCCCATGCTTCTCTTCTATCTTGGGAATGAAAGTAAGGGAAAGGTTATTACAATTCTGCTTTACAAACTGAAATTTGAGATACTTAAAAGTAATACAACATCTTCCATAAATGTGTTCATTCACAGTCAGTTAATTCTCCCTCATTCACCTTTTTTATGTAACTAGAGAACGGGAGAGTGCATATGAAAAATACTACTACTAGAATTCTGTGTGAAAATACTACTTTGAAAATTCTGTTTTCTGTTTAATTTACTGATGTGTATTTGACACTGCATTAGCTGTTGCTTTTGATGATCTAAAAAAACCGTAACCCCTTAGCATCAGCAGAATGAAAGAACTCTGAATGAAGTAAGCAACACTTCCCCACAGGAAGAAGAAATTGATGGTGAAACTTTTTCATGAAAGTGTTCAAACTTTGGTTTTTATTCTGTTGATTTCTTCTGTATTATATTAATTGGTGAAACTCACTATTACAATGAGACACACTTGACCATGAGACGTGGGGTGTAATAAAGATTAGAAAGTGAGGGAAATAAGTAGTATGAAAACAGATTACTTCAGGAAAACAGGCTTCAATAAATTCAGAAAATGGGTAAGGAGAGATCCTGTGAATGTCTAAACAGACGCACTAGACACTAAACTGTGTGGAACAATTCATACCTGTACCTCCTCCAACTGTTAAAGGCACAAGTACAAACTACGCTAATGTGGATGAAGGCTAAAAAGTATAGCAATAAATTAACCTGGCTAAATAATGAGTTTTTAATGACCTCAAACAAAAAAACCCTCCATGAATCAGGCATGGGTGCTGGAAAAATAAAGGAACAAGTAGTAGCTCATAAGTATATTCACAAGGTAGCGAGTGAAAGCCAATGTGAAATTGTTGGTTTGACAAGACAGGTTCTTAGCAAAATTGTTTTCTGAGTGGACAATACTTTGATGGTTTTTAGACCTTTTTGTGTGCAAAATTTAAGACTATGGATTACAGATTTGCTGTGTGGGTGCATAACAGGTTGGAAACTGTTCTTGGAATGGTCAGAAATGTTACCTTGTCAGCTGGAGGGGAGTATCCAGAGGGAACCGCTAGCTGTCTGTTGTATTCCAGAACTAACCAGATTTCTGTTAGTGATTTGCATGATGAACAAGAAAGTGTTTTTATTGAATTTGCAGATCAAACTGTACAGGAGGAAACAGGGAATAGCTGTGAGCATCTTAGGGCAGGTCAACTGGGAGGGATCAGCTGAGATCAAACCTTGCTTATCTCTAAACAAAGAGCATAGAATTCAGTGGTTAAAGGGCTCTCAGAAAATGGATCTACACAACTGACAAACTGTCTATAGTACAGCATGTATTGCATTAGTACTGCTATAAATTTCATTTCTGTGTTCTCTTAATTTTGATCCCCATTTTCTCCCTCCATTTCTACCTTTCCAGGCTATTATCCACTTTCCTTGCAAAACTGACTTCCTCACAAGTGTGTGTTATTCTTACTTCAAGAGACATCCTTCCCTGAACCAAGTCAGCTTCTTGTGGCAGTCCTGTGTGACTTTGGGTTACTTGGATGTAGGAGATTACGTATCTGTTCAATTTCCCCACCCACTGGTGACTCATTTTGGCTGTAATTTGTGCTTTTACTTCTGCAGCTGAGGATAAGTCAGTTTATTCTGTCACTACCCATCTACTGGCTAGGGAAGTGATCGCAGGCAGTTACCCTCACGGCCTTGGGTGGCAATAGCTACCTTGCTCTCACTTTTGAAGAGCATCCTGTGCTTGTCACACTTGCGTACAACAGGGTTACACCAGGACTTGGAGGCATTTGAAACTTGGAAAGAAGTTTAAAGATACAGGATGGGGAAAGAAATTTATTTTAGTCTGTAGAAAACAAAGTGTACACATACAGAAGATTTCTGAAGCTCATTTTTTAAAGAAGTTAGGAATTTGCAAGTGTGGAGCATAACCATCTTGAAGCAATACTGTCTTCTTAAGTGTTGGAGAGCATTATTTGTTGTGCATTACGAAAATCTGCAGCAAACATAGTTTATGCCTTACCTTGCGTCCTAGCCATATAGAGACCAGTGCAGGATGGGAACAGCAGAAAATGAATGGCAGAGAAAACATTGTAGAGAGACTCAGCTGTTGTACTGCTTTCTCTTTCATGCCCTAGATGTGGTAGGTCTGTCAGGACCAAGACCTGCAGCTGGGCTTTGTTTCAGACCAGGATGGCCTAAGTAGTATCTATGCCTTCTTGTGCTTCAGACAAAAGCTGGCTGACAGCTTTCTTTTGGTCTACCCTGCCTGGTCCTTGACAGGGGTCTAGAATAGAAATACATGGAGCCTATGGTGCAAAGAATTAATGTTTAGTTTATTTCAGTTGTGAATTGCTCCCTCCTACACTCAGTCCAGAGTCCAGGATGCTCTTGGACCCTAGGTTGTTGCATTAGCAAGGAGTGGTCGGAGCAGATCAGTGGATGCAAGTGGTTGATACTGAGTTTCTTCACACCTCTATCATATGTGATTCAGAGTTTACTTTGGATTAAATTTAGTCCTTTTCCATGGACTGAATGTCTACAATGCATGTAATTTGAAGTTCTCAAAAAGGCAAAAAGTGTTAATTAAATGCTACAGGTGTGGCCTTCACATTGCCTTGGTGCCTAATATCCTGTTAAGTTTTGAAATGTTTTATGAGTGAGGATTTCTTCTTAAAAAAAGCAAGTTGTGCATGCAGAAACTACTTTGAGATCCAAATCAGCACATGGTAAATCGAGGCACCGCAGGATTCACTACAAAGCCACACTTGGCTTTGGATCACATCGCTGCTGTAGGCATAGTCTCACAAACATCCTAATATCTGGGATGTCCAGGTCAAGCTCAAGATGTAGCAACTGTACCCTGAAACCACTGTTGCCTGTTTGTAGTCACAGGAAAGTTGTCTTGCATTCCTGATTTTGAGTAGTTTGTGAATAAGTAGGTTATTAGAAGAAGAGCTAGCAACTTGAGTGTATTTCATTGTGGTGTAGGGAATCATGGGAATCGTTGTGGAGATTTAAACAGTGGTATGAGCTGTCAGTGACATGCAAAGGAGCTGATTTTTAACAGGTCTTTTGCCTTATTTTAAAAAGGTCTAATGAGTAATGGCAAAAAAAATTATGAGCTTGCAAGAGTATCGTGGTTCTGCTGGGTGAATATAGAAAGGATAGGCAGTTTGGAGAGGAAGGGAAGGAAAATGTAAAACTGAGCTGTTTGAGTCTGGTTGTGTTAATTCTCTCGAAAGAGAAAAAGTGAACATTGGAAGTCCCTAAACTGTGGGAATAATAAGTTAGTAGATTCACTAAAGGAAGTAAATGCTAGAAATAGAAAAGGACCTAAGAATTTAGGTGTCAGGACAGAGGGGTAAGACCCTGAAAAAGGAACTGTTCTGCCCACAGGAATACAAAAGAATTTAGAGTTAGAGTAGTAACTTTTCTGAAAACATAAACCTTCGGACATGGTGGGACTGAAGGTACATTGTGTAATGTTTGTCAGGGACTTGTATTTTCAAGTGGGAAGAAATTATCATCTCCAAAGTGAAGTCAAACCTTCAACACTATGGTGAGGTAGGCTTATTTGGAAGAAAAGATGATTCTGTATTTAATGACATTCTGCAGTTGTTATTTTTTGCAAAATTACATTAAAGTGGTGAAAGTGATTAAATAGCACAACTGCATCTTGCTTATTATGAGAAGTCCAGCATAACACATTAACTCTGAGATGACTCTTCAGTTGCCATTCCTGAAACTGGATGTGATAGAAGATGGGAATAGATAGTTGGGTAGTGGTGATCGATGACTCATTTCAGTATCTCAGACAAGTATTTCACTAAACAGGCTAGATTTATCAATGTAATGTATTTATTTTTCTTATAACATGCTGTCAGGGCATTGCCCATAGCTTTGCTGTGTGATGAATTGTTCTTGCTGTAGAACATGGAGCGATATTTAAAATGTTCATATTTTTTTTAATTACAAACCAAATTCCTCATACAGTTTATGCATTTATTACAACAAAATATATCTTACAGGAAATAGCTGATTCCATTTTCCCACTGAAAATAATTTATAAAGACTCTTAATAACCAATTTATTAAAAAAATGCAGGAAGATGAGAGCCACTAAATATTTAAGAGCTGGTATATATTTTTCATCTTTTCTAAAGATGATTAATGGGCTGCTTATATTTAAACTTTTCCAATATCTTCATTTGTACTGTCACCTATTGTAATGATTAAGAGTTAAAATGAGCGCTCTGTGAAATGCCAGCATATGCAAGTTTTTATAGGAACAGTAGATCAGCAACAAGACGGTAGTTTCTTTAAAAGATGATGTATCAGTGCTAAAAGTTTTAAGGTTTCCTTTGGGGAAACTGCAGACTCAGGTTTGACTGGATTTGGAGCTGCAGCTTACCAGGAGCAGCTGGAAAAAGCCTGAAGCATTCTGTATCTGTACATTTTTATATGTTGTATAAACTCTGCATTATGGGACCTAGGTGCCCTGAGACTGGGATGATAGGAGCTTTAAGAAGGAAACTGGCAAGCTAAACATGTTTCTCAGTATTCTGATAAATACCATCTGAAATGAAAGTGGCGTTACCAAGTTTCAGTTGTAAATTTTGTTGCTAATAATTAAGTGTAAGCACTGAGTTCTGTGGGAAACCTTTTGTACATGTGAAACGCCTACTCAGGTTCACGTAAGAGGCCTGTATCTTGTGAAGTCTTTTTCTTAACAAACTGCAGATGTGGAAATAAGAAGAATCTGTGTAAGGAAAAGATACTAATTGCTCAATTGGTGAAATATGTAGGATGTCCTGAATCTTACTGAATCCAGACTTCAGTAGAAATATGTGATTTTTTTTTTTTTTAAATGAAAGTGAGAAAAATGTACAGTTCTGTTGAGATTAAAGGAATCGTCTATGATTGTTTTTGTAGCTGCTTGTTTTCTGTTTTAGGTAGTGGCATATTGCCTTTCTGTCCATCAGAAGAGTAGAGCAGAATTTCTACTTTTTTTTCAAAATTTGCTATAAAGTAACATTTTATGTGGAAGATTAGACTGAAACATTCCTGTAATGCTTTATAGTGAACAGGATAGAGCGGAAGGAGCAATATCTTATCTCCAAAGCATATTTTCTCAGGTCAAAGCTGTGGTTTTCTTTTGACTCTTGAGTGTTACTTTCCTCACTAGCAGGAATGAAGTCTGAGGAAGAGGCAGAAACTGATTCTGATTGTATGAAGCATTTGGAAACTGATTATCAAGTGTTGCAGTAATTGTACAGAATATTGCTGAACATTAAAAAGTTTTGCAAGCTAATTTTTCAAGTGTTGGTGGAAAGCTAATAAACTAATTTTTGTTTTATGTGTCTAATTTTAAGATACTAAATAAAGACATAATTTGAATTTTGATAAATCAATATGAAACAAAATTTTAAAATAATTATTTCGAATATGTAAATAAGTGTATTGAGAAAGTGCTGTTATCCAGATACATACTCACGCAGTAATAGCTGGAAGTTACAGGCTTGTCCAGATGGTGGCAATGTTGTTTCACAAGCAGTGCACACTGACAGCTCGGTGAATATTCCTTTCTGGTGAGACTACATAACAGAGAAACCTAGTTCTAAAATAATTGTGTGTGTGTGTATGTTTGTACAGAAATAAAACTTGCATTGCAGACTGCCAGCTTCTAGGACAGTAATTCTGTAATGACAAAATAGCTTTTCAGTCTGGGTGATACATTATGCAACAAAGCAATTACACTGTGAAGAGCTCACTGCAGATTATAAAAGCATTAATATTTGAAAAACAGTGTTTGGGTGCAGTGATATGTTTTTTCTTCAGCTGCCAGAAATGAATTGACAACAGGCATGGTATGTTAATCTTGCTGACTTGAAAACCAGGAATAGCAATAAGTAGTCATATAGACAGGCAGTAACTTGCAAGTTATCTGTTGCTACAGCTGGTTTCATTTTCAGTGCATATATTGATACTAAACTGAGATGCTAATCTTGTTGAATTTTGCCTGCCAATATAGAGTTTTATGTGCTGTACATTTGTTACTTTTAATTATTGTGGGTTTGGTTTAAGAGCTTGTTTTGATTCTTTCAGTAGAGGTGTGGGATGGTTTGGAGGTTTTTCTGAGGTCTCTTTGATGGCCAAGAATTAGATAGTAAAACATATATATTTTTCATTTCCTTTTGTTCTATCTTTCTTTTTCCTGTGTGTAGAGACAGAAAAAGTGAAGTGCTGGACAGATACGTGCTTTTAATAGCTGGAAAAATCTTATTTGATTTTGTCAATCCTGCTGACTTAACCAGCTGTCACCTGCATGATTCAGAATAGCAGCCCTTTTGGTGGTTGTTACAAACATATTTCATTAGGTATATCTTCTCTAAGAGTTAAAATTAACATAGGGTAGCTGTACGGTCTTAATGAAGTTGCTTGTGCTTGTTTTCCTACATGTACATTAAAAAGTGGTGTGACTCACCACTACATCATACCATTGTAAGTTAGTGCAGGTGAGCCTGTTGTGGGTTCATGGTGGCAGGAGATGGACAGCTGTCCCAGAAATTGAGCTTATGAAACTGCCAGCATTCTTGCTCATATTTCATCCTTAGGACATGATCACCACTAGTATGAGTGTTGCAGACATGATCATTGTATCAGTTAGGATTGTCGGCATATTATCACACCTGCTTTATGGCTAAATTCTGTTGCTTTTAGTTTCATTATCCTGAAATATAAGGAGAATTCAACTTATTTTTCTGGTTCAGAAGAAGGAGAAAAAATTATGTAAGAGCAAATCACCTACTCTGTATAAAGCTGTAGAGCTTGAAATTCTACTGGCAAACTGAAGAACAGATACAATATATAGAAGAGACTTGAAGTGTGTCTGTAGCTGGTACAGGAAACATTTTCTAATATGTCTGTATAATTAATGTTGACTCATTATTTATATGAATTTGGATTAACAAGATTGTAAATACAGTCCAAATGCTTTGTTAATTGTGTTTGTCAGATGAAAATTTTCCATGTCCACTTTTACTGGTACATTATTTAGTACTTCTTTTTAGAAATGGTTTATTACTGCAAAATAAGACTAGAAAGAAAATTAAATAGTTTAAATAAAAGTGCAGGGGCTGCATTATTATTTTAAAAAAGAACATAGAGTAGAATGGTAAAAAGCTGAACAAAAGAATGCAGTTGAGAAACCATAGTAAAAGAGGTTAAATAAAAGGAGCTGAGCAAGGTTGTCATACTACCCTGTGGGCCACTGTAACCTTTTCAGTTTCTCCTGAAGAACAGAGAACGTGGTAAGGAATTAGGTTTGACTTCGGCTTTGTACAATAAGTTTTTTGTGTTCTTTATAGATCTTTAAAATACCAAATAAAGTTTCTGTCATAAGAGGTTTCGTAGTTTTAAGGTCAGATTTGCAGAGATAAGAACTGCTTTGCTCTGAGGAGTGGGAAGAATCAGTTTCATGCTCTGCCTCTGGGTACAGGAGTTGTACAGAAAGAAGGAACGCTTAAAAATGAGCGTGACAAGTTGAGGAAATGGAAATGATGAAATAGGGAGGTAAGATCTTAGTTTCTAGGTATCCATTATTTATGGCCATGTGCCTATGAAACACAAGGTGCGATCGTTTCATCCTTCTTGAAGTGAAGGACTAATTTGACTAGCCTCCTCTGTCTAGACGATTTGGAGGCACCATCAAGGGAGTTAGAAATTTGCTTCTAATCAGGAGAGGCCAAAGGAAGGATGCATTCTGGCAGGCTTCTGCAGGTGGTAGTCAGTGCTGTAGGAGCTGAAAATGTCACAAGCTTTGGAACTCAGGAAGCATGTGGACTGGTTGATGTAAGAGGGATATTGAACTCAGGGATGAGGAAAAGTTGGTCCACAGAACTACAACCAGAAGCCTAGAATGGAAAGATACATAGCACTATGCAGCACTGCAATGTCTGAAGAGCATCCTGAAGATACTAGCCACAGCAGAGTTTAATCTGACAGAACTAATGCCCTTGAAAGGAGGTCACATCTGGTCACTGATATCCAGTGAGAAAGTGAGGTGGATGTCAGTGACAGTGGCATCACCTCAGCCAAGAATGTTACTGATTATTATAGTTAATAGAGAGAATGAGGGAGCACAATTATATAAGGATCCATTGCTTGCATATCGTCAGTATTTGTACAGGGGTATTGTTTGGAAGTATATTGGAAGAAAATGCCTGTGCTTCTACGTCTAGTAGCCTGTCTATATTGGCTTCAGGTTCATTTCAGCCTTGCAGCAGAACTTCATACACAAGTGCATAATTTCCAAACACCGTACTTTTCTAAGCAATTTAAACTACCCACACCCTCAATAGTAGGTATATATTCCTGTCAGTCATTTATTTGTTTCTCTATAAGAAGAAAGCAAAAAGGTCCAGGAAATAAATCGAGGCTTTTCTTCCAGCACTATAGAGTAATTGTTTCTTTTCTACTGAGGAATCTTAAACTAAGATGATCTGATGGGCAGCTTAGAATAGCAGAACACTACCAGTATTTCCCAGCCTCACAGTCCTGCCCACTCCTTTTTCAGCCTTATCCCTAAACAGGATTCATATTTTTTTCTCCTTTTTGCTTCATGTGTAGCAGTGACTCATTAGTATGGTCAAGAATGCTCAAATTTAACAGTTGTAACAGGAAGATACTATGTAGTGAAGACATGAAGATAAATTAATTGAGCCTGGTTGTTCCTTCATGTTTTGTTGCATAAGAAATTAAATATATGTTCCGTTCTCATTTGGTCAGAAATATTATTTTATCATGTTTTACTGTCTGGATCAGGATGCACCACCCCAGTGACTGACAGCAGCCAAAGTGAGGGTCTGCCTGGAGCAGGGGAGGAATTCATTCAGGAGCACAGTTCACATTTGATTAGTATAAAGGTTAATCACGTAGATTGATAATGAAATTTACTGCTGCACTGTTAAACTTAAGTGAGCTGAATTGTTGGTATTGTTTCTCTGAATGTATGGGGTATGAGAGGAACCTAACATCTTTTTAATTCAGCATCATCAGTACCATAAATTGGCATTCAGAGAAGACTTCATTTTGTAGCCTACTGGCTGCTTCTCCAGACCGAGTGATTAGGAATTGAGCAGGAGGGAAACAGAGTTCCCAGTCATGCATGGCAAAATCTGTGGCCTCCAATAGGATTGCAGTCAGCTGTCTCAAGCAGATGCATCCAGCAGTAGGGTACTAAAGGAACAAACAAAAGATTTATTTTTTAAAACATGGTGAGAAGTTTAGAAGGCACAACTTACAGTAGCAGTGTGTGTGGAAAAAACACAGGCAATTTAAAAAGACCTTGCAATTTAGAAGAACTTCAAGGATAGTTTAAGATAAGCTATGTTTTTGGTAGCTATTGTGAGGATGTTATGCCATAGTTCTATTTGCTTGATCCTTGGATCACTACTTCACTTGAGATCGTCTTGCATCAGGTATTCTCTTGTTGGTGGTCCTGTGCCCTTAGTCAGAGGTGGTCCTTGCTACTACTACTTCAGACCAACATGAGGGCAGGTCACAGTGAGTTTGGTGTTAGCTTAATTTGTTTGTATCTAGCAGCTTTTCTTGTTTCCCTATCAACAAGCATTCATCCTATGTTGAAAGAAATGAGGAGGGGAAAGAAAAAAAGAAGTGATGAAGAACTATGTGCTATTCAAGAGCTGTGAAAGGTTCAGGCTGAGCAAGAGAGAAGCCTCAAAGAACTCTACAAAGGCTGTTTCAAAATTATGGCTGAAAGAAGTGTTACAGTTATCTCTTTAGCCATCAGATCTTGCCTATTTGTATTGGAGAAGTGGTAACTTTTTCTAATATACTAGCTAGAAATTGAAATATTGAATGCTGATTGGTATAGTCATCACAGTATTGAAACAACTGAATATTATTTTAAACTTCAGATGAACCAATCTTCTAGAAGCTTTAAAAAGTTTGTCTGATATAAACAACCTCTAATTGTGAGATTATGAATGTTTCAGTTAGTGATATGACTTTCTATCCTTGTTTCAGCAGAGATAGAGTTAATTTTCTTCCTGGCAGCTGGTAGAATGCTGTGGTTTGGATTTAGCATGAGAATGATGTTGATAACACACTGATAGTTCTGGTTGTTGCCAAGCAGTCAGGTACTTTTCAGTTTCTCCTGCTGCCCTGCCAATGAGGAGGCAGGGGCACCCAAGAAGCTGGGAGGGGACATGGCCAGGACAGCCGACCCAAACTGGCCAAAGGAGGATTCCATACCATATGATGTCATGCTCAGTGTATAACTGGAGGGTTGGCCAGGAGGCAGGGCCACTCAGGAACTAGCTGAGCATCGGCTTCAGGTGGTGAGAAATTGTGCTGTGAATCACTTAGTGGTGGATGTTGTTGTTATTATTATTTTCTTTTTCTGTCCTATTAAACTGTCCTTATCTCAACCCACAAGCTTTGCTTTTATTTTTCCTTTTTCTATTCTCTCCCCTATCCCAATACAGGGTGGTGAACAAATGGCTGTGTGGTTGTTTTAGCTACCAGCCGGGCACTTCCATAATGTAATGTAACAGATGTAATATATCTCCTTCCATTTTTAGTCAGTAAAGAAATGTTAGTTAATAACTGATAACTTGAGTATGGACAGAGCCATCTGTTATGCTTCCTCTTTTACTACATCAGATTTTTAAGAAACCAGACTTTGAGTGTTTTTCCTTAAGAAATGAGAAGAAACTGATTCTGTTGAAGTCAATGACAGAACGTCAGTTGTCTTCCAGAATTTCACCTCTCCTTTTGGCATTCTTGCAAAATATCTACTGAGAGAGTTCTGTATGTAAATGTCTATTTAAATTAATGCATGTGGCATGTGGTGGCACTTAAACTGATTTAAAAACCAAACTGTAAATACTTGATCTAAGTGATATGCTAGTAACAGTGGACTCTAAAACTGCCAAAAAATAAACTGTTCATTGTTCCATTTTGTGCGAAACTACCTGGCTATAGTAAAATTTACATCCAGGTTTATTTCCATGATAAAGTAAATATCTGATATGAGAGTTAGTAGAAGCTAGTATTTCTGTCAAAAAAAAGCAGAGTGGTCTTTTTCCTTTGGCTGCTGATGTCTGCCTTCTAACATTGGTGTTTCCCTCTTTTTCGTTACAAGTGTTTGTGCAGCCTTGAGCTAGATCTGTCATCTCTGTAACCTAGTGTGCTTTCTTTTTTCAGCAAGAGTAGTTACCTGGTCTGGGTCATGGCACAAGCTGTGCAAGTGCAACAGTGTAAGGGAGCAAAAGCACAAGAACAAGACAAGTCTGCTATTTTCAGTGTCTCTTCTAGCTTGAAATGCTAGTTGAACTGCTTATCCAGGTTCACTGTGAAGTAATTCTAAAGAATCAAGGGCTGCACTGTTCATTTTTACCTATCTGTAAATAAGTAGTGGAGATTTGCAAAATACTGGTGTTGTTTTTCTTAGTTGGTGTTTGTAATAGCCATTGAGAACTTTGCCAATGTTACCTTATCATACAAAACAAAATTCTGAATTAAACCTGTATAATTATTATAAAATAATCAAAAGAACAGTTTTAGAAATAAGTTGTGGTTATTATCTTATGTCTGGTATAGAATTTTTTTACTTAGTGTAATAGTTTTGTATCTTTGTAAGAATTTCTTCACATGCAATAGGTTTATTTGTCCATGCTATTAAAACATACATGACATTGGCATATGGGTATTTCTTCCTTAAAAAAAAAAAAAAAAAGTTTGCTTAGTCCATTCCTGATTTGAGAACCAAGAATACGGTATCCATAAGCAAATCATGGCATTGCTTCAGTGTGATGCACCAAAATTTCCTAGGTTGCTCTTAAAATAATTAAGTGGGAAAATGACAGGTAGTTTATGAAATCAGCTATTTTGTGACATTTCCGTAATCTCAGATCAAAAAGCTGTTTCTGAGCCAAAGCTAGAAAATGGACAGCTCCTGGATTTGGGTCTGACCCAGATATTAATAGTATGGGATAAAGTCCAGAAAACGGGAGCCAGGATCTCTTGTGAAGGTGAAGTAAGGTGACTCGGTTGATTCATTTAAGTTTGCTGTTACTGAAAGGAAGAGATCTTTTTCTTTCTTTATCTTTTTCTCTCTCGAGCTGGCAGTGGCACTCATGAGACCTGTTGCTGCACCAGTTTAACTCAACACAGTAGAAAAAGAAGAGCAGTTGGTCCACGAGCTGTGAAGCTGGGACAAAGGAGCAATGTGGAACCTTTGGGATAAACGTGGGGTGGGAGATTGGTGACTGTGGGTGGGGAACCTAAGAGACTTGCCAGGGGAACACATCCCATCGTCTGTAGCTTAAGCTTCACTGTTTTTACAGGATTACATATGGGATTCTGATTTTTGTTTTGTAAGAAGAAAACACGGATCTTTTATGAGAAAGAAATGGTAGTATTTGCAGAAATACAAAGTTTAGTGTGATTTGTTGCTATGATCACAGGGTTTTGGCAGGTATATTAAACATTTTTCCAGTCCTGGAAGAAGCCATTTAACCCTGTCACCAGAGAAGATTGCCAAATTGAGGATTTTAACAGTCTTTATAGGCAGTTTCTGTTAGTGGAATCTACCAACATTTGACTTGACTTCAGCTGGAACAAAGGTCTGTATGGTCTGCACAGATCCCGTACGATGATAAGGTAACTCTTCTGAGGAGCTCCTTGTCGGTGCTAGGCCAGGGCTCACCTCTGACAGGGAGAAGGAGGTATGAAGGCCCAGTTGCTTTGGAGGTCATATTAATTTTTAGACTTTCGCAACAGCCGCAGTGTTCACAAGAGTGATTAAGTCTGTCACTGTTCTCTGAAATGCAGCGATATAGGCAGACTCTCAAAGAGGAATAGTTGGTTGTCTGGTTTCTGCTGTTCCAATGTGCAACAAGACAGTTCAGTACAGTCCATAGCTCTGACCTAGTCTCTCCTGTGTTCTTTCGGTGTTCACATCTTCACCTCAGTAAAAGGAAGGTGACTATTTCAAGTAAGAGTTAGAGGCCTTGGATGCTTAACCACAACAGCCTATCAAAATAGCCTCAATGTACCAGGCGACCAGCAAGGAATGCACTAGTTGCATAAGTCACATAGTTGCATGGCCAGTTGTTGTATATTCGGTATTTTGCTTTAATATCATTGAGGCAGCTGGTGAGCAGACAGTTCAAATAAGAAACAAGCATGGGTCACCCAAACACCTTGGAGCCAGTTACAGTCATGCCTATGGAAGAAAGAGAGCTTCAACCGGTAACGCATCCTGAGTGACAGCTGTGCACTGGCTGACTGGTTTTTAAGAATTGTGACTCTGTACGTCTCTAAGTTTCTAATAAGCTTATGTGTAGTAACCTTTTGTATGAAGAATAGTAATCAAAATATCTTGTAGTAATGCATTTGTGAATTATTAAAGTAAATCAGGACTTTTAATACTAATTATTATCTCATGACCTGAAAAAGATTATGTGTTGAGTTTTATCACATGGTTGCATAGCTATAAATATTGGTAGTTTACCATGGGAGTCACCTTATCCCAACCAATGTAATTCTGGGGGAGGGATGGAGATGTTGTACTACCCAAGGGAAGATGGAGATGTCGAAGATACTATTGTGTTGGATGTCCACATCTAAAGAATGATCTAAGTTTTCACCCTGGAGGTCTGCTGCTATGAAAAACTTGCAGCAATGGATAGTGGGCTTTACCATAAAGAACAGGAGGAAGACACAGCTGCACTTTTCTGAATTTCCCACCTTGGCACCCTCTCAGATAAGGAGCAGAATGAATCAAATAGTGGGTGAAGAAGGAACCTGATCATCAAGGATTTGTGTTGGTTATCCCTTGCTAGAATGTATGCATCTGTTCTGATGGACAGACTGCTAGTTGAATGCTTTTTTTTGGCTCAAAATATCTCTAAAATCTTCTGCAGCTTGCAAAAGTTGATTTGAATTGTCACTGCTTAAAAGTTTGGAACAGCAAGAAGTTTATATATTAATTGATTGTTTCAGACTGTTTACCAACATCCACATACTTACCATGCAAGTTGAATACATTCAGTAATCTGGCTTGGGGCAAATTCTTACAGCTTGGTTGCCATTCTTTAAAAGGGGATGTAACAGAAATGCTGGTACAATCAAGACAAGCTCTTTTGTCTTGATTGCCAGATGTAGTGATTAAAATACATCAGCTTGCAGACTCTAGCCTTTTTTTAGCTGAAAGGGATTGTGTTCTGTTCCTCAAGTGTTCTGGGATCCCTGTAGATATATTACCCTGGGTGCAGAGTTCGTGAAGGAAATCTTTCTGTAGTAGGAAGGTATGGCATAATGTGAAGTAGGAGTACAACTAGCTAAATGTAAATGGAGAATTAAATGGAAATAAATCCTGTGAGCTAGAAGAGAAGAAACTGATAGCCTGCAGTGGTTGCACAATGGAAACCAAAGGCAAATTTGGTATCATGCTTTGTTTTGTTCAGATGTGTAAAGTGCAAATACACTCTTTATAGATGCATGAGGAAAAGAAATAAATTTTACCTCCTTTTCTTTAAAAATGTTTTTGTTTGTGTCTTTTCTGCTGGCAGGCATGTCCTGAGACCAGGTATGGTTTCAGTGGCTGGCTTCCTGGCTGGCTGGGCAGAATAGATGTATTAAACAGTCTAGAGAAAATATTGTTAGGCATTACTTAATGCTGAAATTACTGCTACCAGGTTCTGCATATTGATCAGACGTGGAATGATATAGGCTGCTAAGTGGATTATAGGCATCTTTACTCTTAGGCTGACATTGCTCAGTGTAATGCAATAGGAGTAATGATTCATTGTTTCTGGCAGCCCCCTTTACTGTATCTTTCTCCCTTCAAGTGTTTTTGAGAAGGGTTAGGAAATGTTAAATATGAATTTCCACCTTACTGCAGTTTCATTATCTGTGGAGACCTGTTTTCTTTCTCCCATTTGTTCTCCCAAACAAATCTTAAAGAACATGTCTTTCTGAAACTGGAGGAATACAAAAGGATTACATTAGGAGAAAAATGAAGTTCAGTTGCTGCGAGGTGAAATGTATTTGTTTTTATACAGTTATTTCAAATTTTTGACCAATTAGGAGGAAAACACCTTGCTGTAAAATTACTTCAAAATTTTTTGTAGTACTGGGCAAAAGAGCAAGAGCCACCTCTGTAGTTCTTTGTTATCTTCTTGGTTATTGCAGTGCTATTTCTCCCATCCATGTAGTTTAAATTTATTTTCAGGTATTACTCTTTTAATTTGTAAGTGTGTTATGCTTATGAGCCACAAACCATAGTTTTGCATCTCTGAGTACCTGATTGGCCGTTTAAGTTGATGTGTAAGAAAAGGTCCTCTAGTTAAATAGTGACGTGGTTTAGGCCCAGCCGAGCACCACGCAGCCGCTCGCTCACCCCTCCCCGGCGGGGTGGGGAGGAGACCGGACACACAAAGGCAAAAGCCTCCTGGGTTGGGGTAAGGACAGTTTACTGGGACAGCAAGGGAGAGGGGAACAATCAACTACAGCACTGATAGCAGAGATACACAATGGGTGATAACAGAAAGCAATTTACCGATCCGATAACTGACCAGAGCTCAGCCCACCCCAGAGCCACGCCGAACCCACCTCTCCCCGACCAGCCCCCGTTTATGGTGATCATGACGTCACATGATATGGAATAGCCCCCGGCCAGCCTGGCTCACCTGGCCTGGCGCCTGGTGACATTAACTCTGCCCTAGCCAGAGCCAGGACTTTATGGATAGCAATGGTCATCCTGATTAGCAAAAATGTAACCTGCAGCCTCCCTAACTGAAGTTTTTGTTTTATACTTCATGGCAAAATAGAAGGTAAAGGAAAATTTTGAAATGAGTTTGTGGATATTCATGGAGATCTCCTGTCTACCCAAGGAAGCAGAAAATAAACTTACATTGAATGATACAGATCTGTATATGACAGGAGTCGACCTGTCTCAAGTGGTAGAAAGATAGGGGAGAAGGAGACAGTTTGCAGAGGAGTTCAAAAACAAAGTAGCTTGTAGCCAAAGTGAAAAACAGAGATCCTGTGGGGGGTCTAAAGGCAGAATTGAAATGTGCACAGTTTCTGATGAGAAAATCAATCTTTGCAGCAGTATTATAAATTCATGAGTAGGGTAGGATGCATATGCCAAGTCAAGAGAAAATGATGTCGTAGTAATTCAGTCTGGATGACAGATTTAGCAGTGTGGAAAATCAGGAAAGTTTTACTGAAAAAAATCTTATGCAGAAAGAACTTAAACATTTGAGAGAGATCCTGAGTATAGAGACAAGAGAGCTCCAATTCTAAAACAATACCAGAAAAAAAGAAGAATGATGACATTCTTCAGCATGATTGTGAGGAGAGGAAGGTGAATAAGATGTTTTAGGCATGCTAATTTTAATACAAAGATCAGGCATCTATTTGGAGGTGCGTGAGAGAGATAGATCTTAAGGCACAAGGAAGCAAGTCCTGAAATTCTTAGAAGAGGAGAATTTGGTTTTGTGTATGAGATGGGTGAATCCTGATAGTGAACTTGAAACACCTATGGAGAGTGCTTAGCAGTAATTTGTATTGGAAACAAGCAGTGAGAGATTGGCATTACACTGTGGCATTCTGTACCACAGAATATTTATATGAAGGTTGTTTGTGTCACAATGATTGCAGTGTTTCCAGAGATTAAATACAGAAAGAGATGAGGGGATCGAGGACAGCCAGTGCCATGAGGCAGTAGCCTTGTAACTATTGCAAGATAATTATGAGTTACATATTTCTGAGAGCAGCTATTAGAACAATTGCTGCAAATCCTGTAGTGCACTGGAGCTTTCTAGCTCATCTTGCTGTTCAAAATGCTGACACAGCAGAAAAGCTGGAAGTCAATGGAGTAAGAGAGAAAATGTAACTATAGCAAGAAAGGGTATAGTGTGGTTTTTTTGAAAGCAATGTTGTTGACAGACTATATAAAGGAAGTACCATGAAAGGCCAAACAGGTATACGCTGGAGATAAGGTGAAAGAGGACAAAGACTTGAATCAAATCAGAGATTTTCCTTTGTAATGAATATAGTTAGAAAGCAATGGATTTAGAGAGACTGAAAAGGTAAAAAAAAACACTTTTCAGTGGGTGCTTAAATGTTGGATGGTGATTGGTATTTAGGGTTTAGTCCATTTATAACTGCTGTTGGAAGCAGTAAACCAATTCAGAGGAGGAGAAGAAAGCAGAAATGTATATGCATTTGAGATTTAGGAGAGTCATACCTTTCAGAGATTTTTTTTTTTCCCCTCCACCAAATGTGGAGCGTGTATTTTTCCTCACATTAATGCACTGTGCGTTAATGCCTGTTTCTTCAACATTTAGTTTGAAGTATTGCGTAAATGTATAATGTGATATAATAATGTCAGTTTAATCTCTGCAGCAGTCATTCATTGTTTTGGGGATGGTGCACCTGTTTCTTAGAGGGGAGTGGCTTTCAGCTTATTTTGAATTATACTTTATGTATTGGTCCAGTTAACAAAAAATGAGAAATTCCATCTGTTCAGTTGTCATGTAGAAAGAATGTTTTATCTTTGAAGCACATTATCATATCTAAAATTGACAGCATAATCTGTTGAATTTTTTTTATTTTGCCCCACTTCCCCAGGTGGCTCTTGGTACAGTTTTGATTAAAAAGAAGTAGTTCTGTACTTAAAAGCAACCTGTCTCAAATGATGGATTTTTTCCTGTCATTTCTGTGGCACTGCAGTGGCCAGGCAAGCTATGATGTGTATGCAGTATTCACTAGATTTTCCACTTACTTCCCCCTCACACCCTCAAGCTGTGAAGAGTATAGCAACCACCATGCTTAATTTTAGTAACAATTCACAAGTAGCAATAACATTTTATCCCTTTATGAACACCCTGCTCATCTGTAGCTGGCATACTGCTGAATTAGCTGCATGTGCTCCTTTTTCTCAGGGTAGCTTCCCAAGACGTGTTGTGTTGCTTGCCTCCTGTGGTGCTGAATGAGCTCACAGGTGATGAAGCCATTATTTCTGTGAATCAAGATCAAAGTTTGTAATATATTGAATATTGCTTTATTGTGATCTTTTTCAAAAGAGGTTCAAATTTATTTCTGACTAGTTACTGGCAGACTGGAAGTTTTGCGTTACTGTAGTTAAAGTTCACACAGTAGGTTAAATGGTAATATCACTGTTTAATATTTTTAAAGTGTTAGCACTTTAAAATGATAATGTTACCTTGGAATCTTAGGTAATATAAAACTTCATAACTGGTAGGTGCAATTTAAACTGTAGGAGCTAATTTCTAGGCAAGAGTTGATAGTCTGCATGAATACTCTGCCACTGGCGGAATGGGGTTCTGATGCATTTTGTAAGTGAGGGCATGGGGATACAGAGATTCGGAAGTGTTCCTGTAACATATTGAGCCATTTCAGCTATTTTCTCTGAAATTCTGTGAGATGAGATTCAAGAATGCATTAACTCTGTATTTGAGCCTGTGACGAGATGTGTAGCTATAGTCCAACTAGATAAATTGAGGACATGGTTTAGTGGTGGGATGGCAAGGTTAGGTTAGCGGTTGGACTTGATGATCTTAAAGGTCTTTTCCAACCTAGATGATTCTATGATTAAACTGGGGGGAAAAAAGGGCACTAAGATGAAGAATGAGCAAAGGAAAAAAAGGTGACATTGCTAATTAAGAAAAGATACAGCATAAGAAAGTTGGCCAAAATATAGAGAGAAACCTGGAGTTGGCTCAAAAGAAAAGACACTGTTGGGTGCATCTGATGACTGGCATGTGTGGATGAGTAATAAATTGCTGAAGATGAATGAGAACTAAAACACAGTAATTCTGGGTAGAGAAAAAGAACCTGCAACTTGTAATAAAATGAGAGAGTAAATGCAAATATATTTAAAATACACAATAGAAACTGAACATTAGAATATTGGATTAGTTTTCTTTTGAGTATGAGAAACATTAAAGTCCTAACAAATAGTATGTCTGCATCTGACAAGCAACAAAATAATAGTCTAAAATGAAAGTATCCTCTGTATCAATATTGATAAGTACTTAAATAGTACACCTAAAAGATATTTAAAAGGTGCTAAAGAAAATAGAATGGATAAAAAGTTATTAGAAGATGCCTTATCCAATAGATTATGATGTTGAATTAGTCTGACATTTCACTTAGGACTCCGTATCATACGTGGGACATCCTGATGTGAAATGTTCATATAACTACCCTTTCCGTAGCCAGCTTCCAAACGTGAAGATGACTCTCCCATCCTTCCCTCTTTTGCTTTTCCCAACATGTGGAAAGTCTTGGATGGAAGAATCCATACAAGGAAGTCCCATGTTCATTTCTTCCTTTTCAGTGCTCTCCTTTCTATATTTTTTTGTCAGGGCAGTACTCTGAGCCTGCTATTTGTGATGCACATTATAAGACCAATTCAATTACATCTCTGTGTGCATTTTTGACTGCCAGATTCTATGAGGCTCACGCACTCCAGGGAGGGAAGTTTGCGTAGAGGAGATGCACTGTCATTTGAAGCAACTGTGAAATAGTTTTCTGTTGGTGGTTGGGGTTTTTTTCCACCATTAAGAGAAAATACAAGAATAACAGAAAGGTGCTTGGGCTAATGTTTGAAGTGAAAGACATAGTTATGAAACAACCATTGAAACTTGTGCTCCTTTTAGGAGGAACTAGGAATGCAATGGTAAATGTTAATGAGCACAGAAGGCTAGGATTTGATGGCAGATACCTAAAAATTAAGCTCAATGCTTGTTGTCTTCCTGTTGACATCAAAGCCGTGCAGAACTCTTATGTTGTGAACACCGTCTAGTTAGGAATTTTTTTATGATTGTAAATCTGTATTGTTGATCATCTCATTAATAGAAACTATTCAAAAATTAGACTTACTGTGCAGTATCACAGAAAAAGGATAAAATGTGCCTGATTATGCATTAAATAGCATGGTTTCACTCCAGATGAGGCTTTCAAGGCTATCCTAAATAATTATATTGGATATCATTGAACAACATGATTATTTATATTGCTTTGTGAAGAGTGCAACAGTTCTGAAACACAAGCTTTTCCAAAAGCATATACACAAATTAGTATTATACTGAGAACTATTTTTGAGAGACTATTTTTGGAGTTTGATCATGTTTTCTTTTAAAAGATAAACCTTGTGTATATTGGGGTGATGCAGTGTTGTTATAGATAATATTATTCAAGCAATGCTTATAGAATTCTAGAAATGTTTCAGTGTTTTCCTGACAGATAAAATAAGCATTTCCATTAACTTTTTAATTTCAGTAGGGCTATACTTTGTTAATGTGACAGTTTTCTCTATGGATCCAGCAGCTGATGGAAGCACTCTGATTCTGTTTCCTCCTCCCCCATGAGCAACAGAAAAGGAGAGGCCATTGAAAGAAATAAAAGCAGAAGGGAGATAAAAATGCAAGCACGTAAGAACCAAGCTGTCTCCAAAAAGACAGATAGTTTTCAAGTTGTAATGTTGTTTGTTTTCTCCATTCTTGCTCGTGACCAAGTGCATTTCTGCAAGGTCTTCCTGAGAGTTCAACTACAAGGATGTCCCACTGGACATCTTGTTGCTGTTGCAGTGTTAAGCTGTTGTCTGTGTATCACTCCCGTGTTTCCTTCTTAACATGCCATAAATGATGGAGACCATGTAGAAAGTTTGAAAGTTAATGTTCCCAAGGAGGGCATGTCTTTCATGCCATATGGTGAATTAACTGACAGTCCTGCAAATAATGTAGCTTTAACCACTGTGGGTTTTCTGTTTTGAAAACGATATATTATTTGCATTACAAGTCTTGGTTAAACTTCATGTAAATTATTAAGAAGACATTTTTAGAGTTTTGTAAGTGGAATGATTACCTTGCTTAGATTGTCATGTTACAAAATACCATTTATCAGAAAGTAATTGACAGTTACCAACACAAAGACTGAAATCGAGCCCTTTTGTTTTTTATTAATTTAACTTTTCACTTTAACGACTTCTAATACTGTGTATGATTATGCTGTATTTTTAAAAGAAGAATCAGCTTCACAAGGTGGTAGTGCTACCAACCTTTCTGAGCAAAACCTTATTAAATGTCTTGCCATTTACAAACTTTTCCAGTTGCCTTAGGAAGGAGGTGAGAAAAAGGAGATCTTCATGAACTTCTGCACATGTGTGTGCAGGAGGTGTTATTAATTTAAAAGCAAAACTACATCAACTGTTTAATATTATTTACTATTGAGTATAAAAGCCAGGGAAAATACTGTGGTGACCTGTTAGCTGGGATCATTAAAAGACATGAGCTAGGCAAGGTTTGTAGATATAAGGCAATATTTTTATTAAAACAACCAATTATAATTTTCAGAAAAAGTAAACATACTAACTTTTGAACACAGAAACATGTCTCCAGTTCTGAGTCCGAAGTCAAGTATTTCAGTCATAAATCTGTGAGTTTGGGGGCATCTGGAAGGAGACCAATACACTCTGCAAGTTCTGTATATTAATGCCATAAAAGTTACAATTTGTGTTTATTTGTCATACTTGTAAACCCTTTCTAAAATGTAAGTTTAGTGTCATCCTAGGCTTATCTGACTTGTGCCACTATTACTTGATTCACTTTTTTTATATCCACAGATGACTGAACTCCCCTACTAATACAACTTTTTACATAACATAAAATTCTAAAAGTGTTTTGCTCAGGATTAGGAATCTTTTTAAATGCATTAAGTTTACTGTTCTTGTTAAACATATGTATGTAATTGATATGGTAATGACTTTCAAGGTTATATTGGAAGGAAAAAAGAAATAACACTTGCTTAGTAGCTGTAACTATGGTGCCAGAAGATGGCACTGAAGAAATATGTAGCACATCTTAGATTTTGTGGGATTGTGTTTGTTGGACTTGTACTACAGCGAGTTTCCTTTTGTGCATTTCTGTGTTGTTTATTAACACTATTTTCATTTTCTTGCTTAAATTTGAAAATACTTTGGTGTTTTCAGTTTTGATAGGAAGGCTGGAAGTTAGCGTGTTGGAGTCCACACAGAAATTGGAAAATTCTGCACTTTCATGTGTTAGAGGTTTTATCACTTCCCTTTGGAAGTGCTTTGACACTCTGCGCTGTATTAAAGTGTCGTGGCCTAGAACTTGAAAGATATGGATAAAATTGAAGTAATTGTTTTTGAGAAATATTGGTGAGGTTTTGAAATCATGTGAGGCAAAGGTAAATCCTAAAACTGAACAGGAACAAGTGCCCAGTGGTGGTGGATTAGGATGGATTCTTGGTGCCTCTCCACATATATTACAGTGGGCTCTATCAGTAGTACTCCGGATATTTTGAGAAATAGAACCAGATTTTCTTGTTATGCCTCCCTTCCTTTCTGGCAGGTGTCACAGATAAATGTAACCAAATTATCCAATATTCAAGAAGCTGTTATAATGAAAGTGATTGTAATACATTCAGTAGTTCCCTTTCTTACCATCTACCTTAGCAGAATCTGTAGCTATACTCAGGTGCTAGAACTTGTGACTGGAAACTGTGTGTGTTACAGAATGTCTGCTTTACTATATAAAATTAGCGACATTAGAGAACAGATTGGTGTGTGCTTTTGTTTTGCTGTTAAAGCTAATAAATATATGACCACAGGAAACTGGAATAGAGTCCTGACATTATTTGATCTGGGACGATGTGACTCAGTGAAGCAAAATGAGATCTGTTGAAATAGTGTTTTGAGCAAAGTTGAGGGGGTTTTTTGTCATGCTAAGCCAGGAACTTACATTCTAATAATAGCAAGTTTTTAAGGGTCAGTTTAATAAGCATGGTTTAAAAGGGAACCCGGTACTTTTCTCTGAGCGGCTCGCCCCTCTGACCTGCTTGTTTGCTGGAGCATAAGATTTCACCTAACTAGTGTAAGTCCCCTGCACAGCTGCGTGCCAGCATTCTTTCCTTGAGCCTTTTTTGCCATAAACCTGATTTTTGACACAGACTAGTTCTCTCACGTGTTGTTTGGTTTTGGTTTTGTTTTTTTTTTTTAACAAGTCATACTTAAGGTTAAGAAACCAGTCAGGAAAATTGTATAGATCAGTTAGTTTTGAGAGTTTGGAAATGGGATAAACTCTCAGGTCGTTCCAGTTCACACAAAAGAGAATTGAATGCAGGTAACTAAGAGGGGCGGAGGAGCTTGACTAAAGAAATGCTCTAGTGACGTATTAAGAGTGATAAAAACTCAGTACATCGGAAGTCTTGTGCAAGGGAATTACTCTTTAGCTGCTCACTTGTAGGTTTCTTTTCTCATTCTGAGAATGGCTAATTGAAGGTTTGGTGTATAAAAAAAAAAAAGAATATGCCCCACTGAATTCTTCCGTAAACTGAAAGACGGTCTTGTGTTTTGGAATGTGGTATTTGTAGTGAAACATCCAAACCAGAATCATTCTTTTCAGTGTTAGTACAGTATATTCAGTAAGTCCCCCACCCACCCCACCACGTATATTTATCCCTGGAGAGGAGAAAACAAATAGAAAGACAGCCAGCACTTAACTACATGATCATTGGATTTCTCTTAGTGAATGGTATTTTTATATATGGAAAGGAGCTGAGAAGAATATGTAACAAACAGACTATTTAGTTTGCTTGCAAATTGGAAAAGTAGTATTGTTTTACATATTTCCTGTTAGTGTCTACAGAAGAGAAAAACAAATATTCTTCTAAAGCAAAGTACTGGAGCTGCTGTAATACACCTGATAGTCTGCATGTGCTTTTGGAGCTACTGTAAGAAAGGGTAATTGAAGGAGAAACTGTGTTTTACTTCACTGTATTGAGAAAACAGCAAACTGTTCAAAACTGTACTGTGTTTCAATTTTAGTCATTTACTTGTATATATTTTCTTTTTTCCGTTAACATTTAATGTAAGTCAAGATTTAGAAGAAACAAACTGTCTCGGTGAACTGAACTTGGTCTCCTTGAATATTAACCCGTTTTGACGCTACAGTAAGTTATTTAAGTTTTACTGCAGCTAATTTCTGGGATTTTATCACTGCAAAACGAGTAGCGGGTTCAAACAACTGTTTTGAGAGCATTTTGAATATATTGAAGGCCTTTCTGGTTTATTCTACTACTAAAAAGAATAGAAAATGTAATTATTTTTTTATGTAAAAGAAAAAAAAACAGGTCCTTTTTTACAGGTTATTATTTAACCCTTTCAATGGGGAGAGAGATAATGAGAGGGGAAAATTACTTGTCTCAAGCTGGTAGGCACTATATCTGGGCTAGCTCTATTTTAGTGCAGCTTGAATTCTAACATGAGAAAATTGCAGAAATTTACAGTTCAAAATGTGATTCATCAGGGAGAAATCCACAGATTGTTTTGACACTCAGTTAGAAATTCAGCATGAAGATGGACGTCTCATGAAATTTGCAGCTGCTGATTGAATTTATATTTCCATAAAGGCCATCAACAGTAGCAGCCTGCAGGGGAAGTGGGGGAAAAATGACAAAAATTGTGAGGCTAGCATTTTTTCCTCAGCCTTATAGTAGCAAATTACTTGTAATAAGGTCCTACACTGACCAGGATTAAAGAAAAATACAGGGAGCCAGAAGGGAATGATTTCTCAGTTTAATTGATTTGAACTAAAAATGTCTGAATTTGATATTTAAATATATGTTTAGTCATCTGTACAGTGTGTAAAATGCAACTGCAAATCGAAAGTGGCCTTAAACCAAAAGATAGGACTCTTACCGGTGATTACAGAAGGTTTATCATACAGGTAATTTGATTTTATAATAAATTCCCAGAAAAGAAAATGAATGATATCGAAGTGTGCAAAAGTGGGTCATCTTTATTAGGGGTGAAAATCTCATCTCATCTCATCTCATCTCTGGCGTGCGCCCTCTCGTTCATTCATACACACAGGTAGGAGAGGATGTGTAAGATCTGAATTTATGTTTCTGACTGATAACTCTCATTATGTTGATAATTTAAAAAGCAAACATGCATTCATAAAAACAAGTCCATGTTGTCAAAACAATTAGTAAGAAATATCACTGAGACAAATAGTATAATAAAATTGAACAGTTTTATCTTTTGTTTAGAAGGTTTTGTATATTACTGTCTATTTATGTTTCCATGGTAGGAACAGGGGAGGGAAATGTTAAATATTTTTGAAGTAGCTTCTTTTTTGGTAGAAGTGGACTCATTATTATCACTCTTGAGAGACTGTAATTGCCTTAACACCGTTGTTTCAAAATACTTGTGCTTCTTAAGACCGTGGGAAGGTTTAATGTGTAGGTGTTTTCTTTCAGTGTTAGAGATTTATGCATCCAAGTCCCAACGCATAGCAAGGAAGCTATACCCACTGAGGTATATTCAGAAGCCTTTTCCTCATAGTTAGTAGTCTGCATCTGTGCCATCCTGTGCTCCAGTTACATCGTGTCTTGCAAGCTAAGGAAGATTAAAAAAAAAGTAAAAGATTTTGAGCTCAGTAGACACCTAAATGTTCCAGAAACTGTTAAGAGAGTTCTTTGTTGTGGAGGAATGGTTGCGTGA
>VXBL01003766.1:156023-243712 GCA_013400195.1 Aramus guarauna | reverse complement strand
AAAAAAAAAAAAAAAAAAAAACTGGGGAACAGCTATTTAATTTGGTATCTGAGCCAAAGATTTTTTTTTTTTTTTGGTGGGGGAGGGCGAAGGGACAGCTGGATGGACACACGAGGGAAACACACTTTCTTAATGACTGTGTTCAAGTTCAGGTATATTCTCTTTATTCTCAATTTCACAGGAAAAAGTAGCAAATAATTCTGAAAACGTGGATTGTGGTTGTGCTTGTTTGATTTTTATTTTCATCACAAAGACCCTTTTCAGGAGTTACTTTCAAATGTTTGTGTATTTGATACTAGTGCTCGAATCTTTAACATCTTCAGAATAGTGACTAAGATTGTAGCTTCATATGATGGCCACACAGTAGGGGAGTCCTTCTGTCCCATTCCACCTTTCCCTCCCACTTTCAGCACCCTTGTGCTACCTCTGGTGCTCACCAGTAGCATAATGTTGCTGATTTTCATTTAGTCCCATAGATTACCAAAGGACAAAACATGCAGCAGGGCTGAAATAGCAGAGGAGCTGTACAGGACTGTGAAGCTAAAGGCAAATGGGGGAACTTAAAAAATACTTTTTTCAAGGTAATTAAATCACCTCAACTGTCCTGTCCAACCTCACATTAAACTTATAGATCACTTGCTGGACAGCTGTGCAGTAAATAATTGATTGTGAAGGTTTCCCCATATCACAAGATTTGTATACTGTCAGTCCCTAGCAAAGCCTTATTTAACTGTTCACGATGGCTAGTGACCGATAAAACACACTGATCTGTTTTCATTTTTGTTGAGTGGGACAAACAGGGAAATGTAAGTGCTTATAGATGTAGAAACAGCTTTTATGAAGACTTATTATCCCGATTAACCATATAGCAACCTCATTAAAATCAATCTACTAGAAATAAAGTGCTAATGTGCTAATCATGTGAAGTGTTAATAGAATTTTGTACTAGATTAATAAATTACAAGGCATCATATGTACCTGCTCCAGCCAGTTCTGTGTTTACTGACACAATAAAGTAAGAATATCGAATACTAATTGCAGGTCTCTTTGTAACTATCAAAATAAATTACCCTGACTTTTTATAACTCCCTGTTACCAACTAGGTCTAGTTTGTAACACTAGATATTTGTTACTTCTTTCTTATTTACCAGCTGAATTGACTTGTTTAATAATTTGAACCAAGTCTTCAGGATCTATTCAATAATTATAATGAATGCTACATAATTTAAGTGAAGTGACAGTTTTTAATGTATTTGGCTGTCTTTTGGCTGATTTTCACAAGTCTTTATATGTTACAGTATATTCCCTTAACTTTCAGTGTGCTTGGCTGGAACAGAATACAGTCACATCAATAATGCCAATTCAGAAGAATATGATATGAAAAGAAGTCATAAAAACTTATGACTTAGAGAATAGTTAATTTAGCCTCCATTTCTGCTCCCTCTAAAGATAATTAGGTAGCTAATAATTATGTGACTTTGTTTAGGGTATCATAATACCTTTTTTATGTTTCATCTTTAGCAACTGATGCTTTTTTTTTTTTTTCCCCTAACTAAACTTATCTTTTGTGTTTATCTTTGAAAGTTTCTCTATTTGTACACAAAGAAAAGAGTTTTCTCAGTGTGAGAGAGAACATGATGATGTGATTTTGGACTCTACTTGCCATGTGCCATAAGAAATGTTCATCCAAAAAATAAAATATCCATTCATCACTGATATATGACTAACTGGACATTCTATTTATAGGTGATTTCATATTTAAATCCTTATTGATTTTATGGGATGAAGGTACTTTTATATTTAGTTCATTTGTAGAGCAGAAGAGGTTTAAGGAAGTTTTCCTCAAGGTGGATCAAGGCAGACCTTCTGGAGAGCAAAAGGTTAACTCTATTTCTATGAAAGTGCTTTCCAAATAATTATTTTCTGTTTTAAACAGAAGCAGGTGGTGTGTTTTACTTTACAGCCTGCAGAAATAAATCAAGATGGTCAGATTTGAAAAGTTCACAATAATACCGAATATATTAACACCTACAAAAGCATTATTGGGATTAACTAATGAGGGGTATAATAATTATAGCAATAAGAGAAAAGTTATGTAATGACCATACCTTTTTTCTGTAAGTTTCTAATTTTTAATATACATAGTAAGTTTCCTTTTAACTTGTTTTACCTTTAGCATTTACTGTATTTAGTAGGGGAAAAGAACAATCTAAAGCAGGAAATATATATATTCCTAACTTGTACTTACATTATCCATTTGACAGGCACTGTTGCACATTAAACTTACTTTTCAAGAGAGAAGACAGGCTCCATGACATCATGTTTAATTTTTAAATCTATGCCTGAATGATAACTGAGCAGAATAATTTACATTGTTTTTAAATAATATTGGAAACTTATGTACTGTATAATGGAGCATATTGTTACTCAGATTTCTTGGGGAAAAAACAAGGCAAAACAAACCTTACTGGTTTTACATATAGACAAAGTCACATCTATGTCATTATCTGTTGGTATTAGAATTATGTAGGACTCAGATAGTTATAATAGATAATTTTAAGTCTTGTTCAAAGAAAAATAGCTGGTCAGACAAATTTCATTACAAGGTTTAATACTTATTTAACATTTAACCTAATGTAAATCAAAATAAGAAACAGTACTTTCATCATTGGTGAAGTTATGAAGCAGAGAAAATGTTGTTATGCTCTACACATTTATATCTCTGTGTCAACATTTTTAGGAGAGTAAAATGTTGCTGGAGTAAAAAATTAACAGTCTGAACTGTGTGAGTCCTGAAAATTATCAGTCTGCAAACTTCAAAATTGCTCTCCCAATTATTTTGTTTCTTTCCTTAAAATTGTCTCCTATAATGAATGCTCTTCTTTGATAACATAAGTTGGAAATTTATTGGCCTGATTTTAGGATACATTTCATTTTGGTTTGGAGAGCCCTAAAGATCAAATACTTAGAAAATGCATATCAAAGTCTACACTTCTAAGTTGCTACTTTTTTCTATTTTGTGTTGTAAAGTTGTTCACTTTCCTCCTCTTTCCTAACAGTACAGTATTTCTGTGTAGGACTACACAGATTAAAATAATATTATTGCCACTGTTTAATGTCAATGGTCTGCAATCAAGAGCCAGTAAAAGATTTATATGCCTGAAGAAGTTCAGGTGTATTATAAGTACCATTTCAAAAAACCTTTCATAGCCCTTGCATGATGTACCCTAGTTTTTTATCTCATCTTTTCATGTCCCTTGAACTGTATCGCTTCACTTGTTTAAAAGTGCTCCAGCCCATTTTGCAGTTTTGTCTTTATAAGTGAAGTAAAGTATAAGTAATTATAAAGTGTGAGTCACCTCATAGAGGCATTCTGTCAACACTATCAACCAATTTAGCAATGCAGTCCCAGTTCTCAGCCCCTGGACTGCCAACACTATAGAAATATGTTCACTTCTTGACTTTTCTTTGTAGTCACAACATTCCCTGGAATGAAAATCCATGTGTTGCTGTGGGCATACTTTACTTCAGACCCTCTCCAGTAAGGCAGGGAGGATGAAGACACACTATCTGAAAAGGCATAGTTCCTCCATTTCTACACATTCTTTCAAAACATTCCTCCAGCCCATCCATCATATCACACTCCCAATCTCACACTATTTAAAAAAAATATTTTGTCAACTACAGTGTTAGCTCTAACATCTTGTCAAATACTGAACTACATCAAAGAAGCTTGCACCGAAGGATAATAAGGGACCAGACTTAATGCAGGACCCAGAAAATTTCAAATAACTTAGGTCATGTTTATTTGAGCCACAGTACGCTTTAAAAAGAGCTATCCCTAGGCAGTGTGAATACAGATTTTTTTTGTACTACTTTGCCTCGGGATGAGACATGATTATGTGGACCAGATCCATCTGACATGGTCAATGTAGCCATAAGCTATGAAAATATTGTGTGCATACTATGTTCTAGTACAGTTTTAGCCAATACCAAATGACACACAATGCTGCCTGGGCATGAGTAAGAACATAATATTGGACTGATACCATTTCCAATAGGCAGCCTTGTCCTGCAGGAGAAAGCAGCTTAGACTGGTGGAAAAATTATGGTGTGCAACTTAACCTCAAGACTAAAGAATACTCACTAAGCTACTATATTTTGTAGTACAGACATAGCGTAAGTGACCAAATATCTTATTCGGATTATAACATACATCATATCCTTCTTAACAGAGCAACTTAGCCAAAGATACCAGACTCCTAAGTAGAGCTTCCTCTGTCATGCTCGTCAAATATGTGACACTATGTGTCACATATAGGATTTCAACTTATCAGATATCTTCTGGAAATATAAAACAATGGAGACAAAACAGTCCAGGGGATTCCTAGAGTGTGTGGAAGATTAATTCCTGACACAGCTGGTGAGTGAGCCAGCTAGGGAAAACACCCCATTGGACCTGTTGTTGGCAAACAGAGGACTTGCGGGTGATGTGCTGATTGGTGGCCGTCTTGGCCATAGTGATCACGAAATGACAGAGTTTTTGATTCTTGGAGAAGTAAGGACAGGGGTCAGCAGAACTGCTATCCTGGACATCTGGAGAACAGACTTTGGCCTGTTTAGGAGTCTGGTTGATAGAGTCCCTTGGGAAGCAGTCCTGAAGGGCAAAGGAGTCCAAGAAGGCTGGGCATTCTTCCAGAAGAAAATATTAAAGGTGCAGGAACTGGTCCTCCCTGTGTGCCAAAAGATGAGCTGTCAGGGAAGAAGACCAGTCTGAAAAGATAGCTTTGGCTGGAACACAGGAAAAGAAAAAAAAAAAGAGCTTATGAGCCTTGGAAGAAGGAGTAGGTAATGCAGAAGGACTACAAGGATGTCATGAGATTATGAAGGAGGAATATTAGAAAAGCCAAAGACTAGCTAGAACTTAAACTGGCTACTGCCTAAAAGGCAATTAAAAATGTTTCTATAAATGCATCAGCAACAAAAGGAGGACCAAGGAGAATCTCCACCCTTTAATGGTTGCGGGGGAAAACATAATGACAAAGGGTGAGGAAAAGGCTGAGGTACTTAATGCCTTCTTTGCCTCAGTCTTTAATAGTAAGACCAGTTGCTCTCTGAGTACCCATCCTCCTGAGCTAGAAGACAGGGACGGGGAGCAGAATGAAGACCCATATTCTAAGGGAAATGGTTAATGACCTGCCACACCACTTAGACTAACACAAGTCTATAGGGCCAGATGAGATCCACCCAAGAGTACTGCGGGAGCTGGTGGAAGTGCTCACCAGGCTGCTTCCCATCATTTATCGGTAGTCCTGGCTAAGCGGGGAGGTCCCAGTTGAGTGGAGGTTAGCCAATGTGATGCCCATCCACATGAAGGGCCAGAAAGAGGATCCAGGGAACTACAGGCCTGTCATTCGGACCTTGGTGCTGGGGAAGGTTATGGGGCAGATGATCATGCGGCATGTAGAGTAGAACCGGGTGATCAGGCCTAGTCAGCATGGGTTTAAGAAAGGCAGGTCCTGGCTGACTAACCTAATCTCCTTCTAAGACAATATTATCCACTTAGTGGATGAGGGAAAGGTTGCAAATGTTGTTTACCTGGCCTTTAGTAAAGCCTTTGACACCGTTTCCCATGGCATTCTCCTGGAGAAACTGGATGCTCATGGCTTGGATGGATGCACTCTTCGCTGCGAAAACACTGGCTGGATGGCCAGGCCCNCAACAGCATCCTGGCTTATATCAGGAATAGTGTGGCCAGCAGGACTAGGGATGTGGTTGTGCCAGTGTACTTGGCTCTGGTGAGGCCACATCTCAAGTACTGTGTTCAGTTTTGGGCCCCTCACTACAAGAAGGATGTTGAGGTGCTGGAGCGTGTCCAGGGAACAGTTACGAAGCTGTCTAGAGAGCACAAGTCTTATGAGGAGCAGCTGAGGGAACTGGGGTTGTTTAGCCTGGAGAAAAGGAAGCTGAGGGGAGACCTTATTGCTCTCTACAATGTAGAGGTTGTAGCGAGGTGGATGTTGGTCTCTTCTCCCAAATAACAAGTGTTAGGACAAGAGGAAATGGCCTCAAGTTGCACCAAGGGAGGTTTAGATTGGATATTAGGAAAAATGTTTTCACCAAAAGGGTAGTCAAGCATTGCAACATTTAAATACCTCACCATCCCTGGAGATATTTAAAAAACTCATAGATGTGCTGCTTAGGGACATGGTTTAGTAGTGGATTTGGCAGTGTTAGGTTAACAGTTGAACTTGATTGTCCTAAAGGTCTTTCCCAACCTAAATAATTCTTTAATTCTATGTATTTAAAATTGAGTAAGAAAAAGTGAATCAGAACTTTCTTCCAAAAAATTTTAGGTGAAGATGTGTATTCAGTAATTTTGAATTTATTTATATCAATTCATGGTGGTTTGGATTTTATTCTAAGCATAGATGAACTTTTATTCTGTATAATTTTTGTTCCATTGTGCATTTCTATGTAATGTATGACGTTATACAAATCTATGAAACAAATTCAGAATTATGGATTCTAGTCCAACAGCCTCAACAACTGAAGATGTGGTGCTCCATTAACTTAAATTTGAGAAAGTTAAGTAATTTTTTAAAGGTTGCTCTGTTAACATTAGATGACAATAAATAGCCAGCTAAGATGTAGCATTGTTGTGTCAAATGGAATTTGGCTTACTTACAGGATCTTTCTAAACAGATGAAACTATTTCACTCAAGAAAATAAACACCAAGCAATCATGGGTTTGAGCAGGGAAGTTTTATTTTTTATAATCCTTTCTCAGACACAAAAATATTATATTATTCAAGGCTGTACATCAGCTTTGGCTGGACTATTAATTGGCCCACACAGGGCTTCTTTGTTGAAGTGGTACGAAATTTAAACTCTGGTCCTGCAAGGATTTACACATATGTTTAATTGTAGGTACATCTCCATGACCCAGTGTTATCTGAATGAAACTTGATGCTCTATTGAGGCTGCACTTCAGCAGAGCTAATTAGTTCAAACCAAAGGCCCTGCTAATCCTACGTTATTTCTGGTATTTAAGATAGCTCATTGTGAAGTACCCGAGTATGGCCATGTGGTCCTCATTTGCTCCATGTAGACATAACCTTCACACATTGTGAATGAAAGGAGGGTTCTGGTAGAAAGAGAATGAGACAAATCTTGAAAACGTTTGAATATTCCCACTTTTGATAGGTACAATTTAGGATGTGCAAGTTTAATGCAAGACCAGTGCTTTAGATAATATACGTGTTGGACCATATATGTCTTTGTTATGTAGGAAATCATTTAAGCTTGCAAAAAGATGGAAACTAGGTCATCATCTGTGCTTGCGATGGGATTTTGAGTACTAGAGTAAGAAAGTCTTAAAAGTAAGTGGCTTCTAGATTGTAACTGGAGGAGCAATAATGTGATTTTGTGGCACATGTAGGATACCAAACAACTGAATGATCCTTAGGGGAAAAATGCAACATGAACATGCAAAATAGTACATGATTATTTTTAATTTTTAAGTAGAACTGATATGAATTAAGATACCTCACGTTATTTCTCAGTGTCCAGTTTTGCAACTTCCACACTTTTCGTTTACCACCTTCTTTCACACGTAATGATTATGTTTGGTAGGACTGGAAGTATTAACATAGAGAGAGCAAAGATAGGCTGTTTATTTGCTTTATTTTAAACATGCATTTGGTGCACATTCAAGTTTTTGGTAGCAGGAGGCAGCTGCAGGAGTAGCCTCTGTGAGGAATGAAAAAGTAAAGTTGAACCTGGAAGAAAATGGGTGAGAAAGGTGTTGTTTTAATTTTGTCTTTGTTTCTCACTATCCAAATCTATTTTAACTGGTAACAAATTAAATTCATCTTCCTCAAGTCAAGTCTGATTTGCCCATGACAGCAACTGGTGAGAGATCTCCCTCTCTTTATCTCGACCCACGAGCTTTTTCATCTTTTCTCCCCCATCCTGTTAGGAGGTAAAGTGAGAGAGTGTCTTCGTGGGCATCTGGCAGCTAGCCAAAGTCAACCTTCCATATAACCATACTATGATTGACAATATAAATTTTAATGCAACACAGAATGGAGATTTTGACTTTGCACCAGAGTAGACAAGCAAGCACATACCACATTTTTAAAAAGGTGAGAAAGACAACTTGATGGTTCTGAGAAACAAGCCCCATTTACTAAAGAAAGTCTAACAGCCATGCTGAAGAGAGAGATTTAGAATCGCTAAAGCTGCCAACTCTTCATGGGTGATTTAGTTAAAAGGCATGCTGGATGTTTAGATGATCACCTTAAGGACAGAGCAGCAATCAGAAGAAATTTTGGTACAGCACGAAGCACTGATTTGAGCTGTGGTGTTCTATGTGCATTTCCAGAATGGGTACTGCCACAACCTGAAGATTTTTTATGAAGGTAAGGATATGGAAACTGACCTTCTAGAAGAAAAGGATTTTGAGCGATCCAATTCTCAAACTCAAAGAAATCAGAAAACATAGATTTAAGCACTTCAAATGAAATTATTAAGAAAGTAAGTAAATAAAAGGTAAAAATTATACATATTATAAAAAAAAAATCTTTATTCAAATTGCGTTGCTATTTCTGAGTGGAGGGTATTTTTAGTGATTAAAACTCAAGGTTATATCTAGATCATACCCTGGTAGCTCTTTCCAGATCCTGTGTTCTTACATGACTACACACAACTCTTTTGTTCTCCTCTTTCTCCTCCATACAATATCTAGATATTCCCAGAAAGGAAGCCCAAAGTTACAGTCTAGCTGAGAGCTTTGAATACCCCAACAGATAGGTTAGACAGATGAAGAGAGCAAAAATTGTTTCTTGTCAGTTAAAAGCAATTAAAAGCAATCTGTTTCACATCTTTGTTGACAACATGGACAACGGGACCAAATGCATCCCCAGCATGTTTGCCGATGACACTGAGCTGTGTGGTGCAGTCAACACACTGGAGGGAAGGGATGCCATCCAGACAGACCTTGACAGACTTGAGAGGTGGTCCTGTGCAAACTGCATGAAATTCAACAAAGCCAAGTTCAAGGTCCTGCACATGGGTCGGTGCAATCCCAAGCACAACTACAAGCTGGGTGGAGAATGGATTGAAAGCAGCCCTGAGTTGGAGGTGTTGGTGGATGAGATGCTCTCCATGAGCTGGCATTGGGCACTTGCAGCCCAGAAAGCCAACTATGTCCTGGGCTGCATCAAAAGAAGCATGACCAGCAGGTCAACAGAGATGATTCTGTCTCTACTCTGCTCTCATGAGACCCTACCTGGAGGAGGGACACAACGATGATCAGAGGACTGGAGCACCTATGCTATGAAGACAAGCTAAAAGAGTTGGGCTTGTTCAGCCTGGAGAAGAGAAGGCTCCGGGGAGACCTTATTGCAGCCTTTCGGTACCTGAATGGAGCCTACAGGTAATCTAGAGAGGGACTATTTAAAAGGGCATGTAGTGACAGGACAAGGGGTAATGGTTTTAAACTGAAAGAGGGCAGATTTAGATTAGATATTAGGAAGAAATTCTTTACTGTGAGGGTGGTGAGGCACTGGCACAGGCACTTCCCAGAACATTTGTGGATGCCCCCTCCCTGAAAGTGTTGAAGGCCAGGTTGGATGGGGCTTTGGGCAACCTGGGACAGCGCCCTTGCCCATGGCAGGGGAGTTGGAACTAGATGATCTTTGAGGTCCCTTTCAATCCAGGACATTCTATGATTCTATAATAAAAATAAGTCAAGTGTTTGCTTCTTTTGAATTCTGTAACAATTCATTTTACATAAGAATTACATTGTTATTTGTTAAATAAGCCCTAAAATATGACCAGTGTAATTGGTTAAATTTGATAGTAACATTTAGGCTATTACAGTGATTTCACGCCAGTGGGAAGTAATTCTTTATGAGAAGCTCAGCAAATAAAGCATGGTACATAGAACATATTTGCGTAGAGACTGCTCATCACTTTTCATTCACAAATGGCAGAATGAAAGTGAAGCAATGAAAGAGCAAACAACTGACACCAAAAGAATGTAAATATATTGAAAATTACAAGGAAGGTTACTCTAAACCAAATTTTAAGGTGATATTACTGCAAAAAATAAGAGAACATTGGCACTGGTGGTTATTAAATGCTTGTATAACAATGACACCCAGAACTTCTCAAAGAGATAGAAAGCTGTAATGCACCAGGCACTCCACACACTTCTGCAGTTCAGATCTTCATCTCTGAAGTGTGTACACTGTAAATAAAGAGTGTAGTCAAAAAGAGGAGGAAAAAGGCAACATGTAACTAAACCCAAGATGGCTGTGTTCTAAGTCTCACTGAACCGATGAGTCACCAAACTCACCTCCATGCTTCACCCATGCCACATATAGACAAAAATATAAAGGTTTTGAAGAAACAATACAGAATATAGAAGAATTAAGATAATACTACCTTGGATCCATGCCAGAATAAGGACACTGCTGAGGAACTACAGATTGTGGGAAATTCACCCAGTAGCAGAGCAAAACCCGTTCAAAAGCAAGGGAGAATGGCAGAATCAACCCCAACTCCCTTCACTGCCTGTGACCTCACCAAAGGACTTGGGACATACTGAGTGTGACCCACGGCAAAAACAAGGGAGGCTGAGACTAGGAAGAAGGGAGGAGAAGTTTTTGTCTTATACTGAGATTGGGGAAGGGGAAAAAAGGGTGTTTATTTATCTATGTAATTAACTGTTTATGTTTTATCCTTTCTTATTGTCCAAATCAGCATTTAGAAGTTAGTGTTTACTGACAATAAATTAAACTACATTAAATTTCTCTGAGTTGAGACTGCTTTGTTAGTGACATGCAAGGAAGATATCTTCTCTAAAACAGGTACCTTATCTGGTGAAGACTGAGGAAGATTATTCTAAGCATTTGAATCATTTGGGGGGGGGGGTGATTTATTTTGTTATATGTGTCAAAATCTTGTTTTGAACCTTCAGACCTACCAGTGTGTGACACAAGCAATCAAATGATCAAAAAGTTAAATACCTATGTTAAATTACATTTCATATTGTATATGATTAATCAGAGTATTCTGAAGTATAAAACCTATTAGTGATGTTCTCTAAGTACGCTCAGCAAAATTTAAAAGAAAAAAAAGAAACCAACACAACACAAAATCAATTGCCAATAACAGTATTGCTACAGATTCTTCACAGAAGTTGGATTTGAAATCTGGAACATCAGTTCCTCAGCGTTTCATGCAAGGTAGATAAAAGCATAATGCTGAGATCAATATAGTCTGTCCTGTCATCCCTAACCTAGGAAAAGGCCACTGTCCTTGTGATACTAGCAGTCAAATAAATGCATCTGTTCAGTATGTTCATGCTGAAAGGCAATGTATATGATCTATATGGCTTGAAATAGTTACATTTGAGATGACCAGAGCGGTAAGGCTCATCTTTAGTATTTTATAGAGAATAATTGAGAAAATCCCATTTCATCACTTATATCAAAGAAAAACAAAGCTGCCTTTTTTGCTCAAATTGATTATGCAATGACTATTCAGATCCAAAAAGGGATAGGCAAGTACCTAAGATTAATTGCAGGGTATCTAGTTCTAAACACACTAAGCCAAAAAGACCGGTTAATCAAGCAGATTATGCCTGACCTGCAATCCTTTGCCCAAGTCCAAGTGGTGCAAACTGATTCATTTCCATAGTGCTTGGAACTAACCCTCTCTATAGTACGTATGACTTGGAAAGGCTAACGTTCAGCAGCCAAAAAAATACAGAGACCTCGAGTAATATAACAATTGTCCAGTGCTTGCACAAACCCCTTTTTTAATCTTGCAAAGCCACAAATAGTTTAGCCTCCACTAAAAATCAATGGTTTTTTTTCAATTTTCTATTTTTTCCAGACTCCTCAGTCCTGTGCTAGTCTCTCATTACAAGACTATTGTTTTCAGTGGTATTAAATTTGAAAAATCTTCAGAAATTTAGTTATTCTTAGTGGTTGGTATTAAGAGTATAGAGTATAGAGAATTATTTTAAAATGTGAGTATTTTATACCTATAGAGAGATTGAATTAATATCATTCCTAAAAAAAAAAAAAAAAAACTTCTATTAAAAACTGAAGTCTTCATAACAAGACATATTTATATTTTTATATATGTGTGTATATATATATATATGTATACAGGAGAGAGACAGAAAGAGAGATACACATATAATCACCAGCTTAAGGCTCATGTTTAACATAAGAAAAAGTTACATTTAGGTGCAAAGGAAAAAAAATATTTTGCTGCTTTCCAAAGACATATAATATACCTCAGCAGCTATGTTCCAGTTTCAGGATTTATGTTGGCATTCCACTAAAGCACTTTATCTACCAATAAAAATAGCTATAAATTTAGGACATCATTCAGCAAGGCACACTAATCCTATAGATTTAAATATGCACTGTAATATCTTGCTGAATTGGGCTAATTAATCCTTGGGTTGCCTGAAAAAAGGGGCTATCATTTAAAATAGAAGTTTATATTTTTCTTGAGAAATATCTGTGCTGTCCTACAGAAGAGTGGACAAAATTCTGAACTGTCTGACATATGCAATCAGGATTTTATGAGGTGTTTTCAGCCTCTGAAATGTCAGTTGTTAGATATATAGGTGGAAGAAACCAGGCGGATAATATGTCAGCTTTTGTCTTTATATCAGCAGTAACACTTTCACTACTAAATCATGGAGAGCTCATTTTACTCATCTCTTGCACATTAAAAATATAGTCTGATGAGAACAACTTCATTTTCTTCTTTTTTAAAATCAAAATTCTTGTTCTCTGCAGACTGAGATAAAATGATTCATTTTGTAAATGCAGCTTCAAAAAGAAATCATGCCGTGTTCCTCCATTATAAGTAGGATTAAATCCTACAAAAGTGAACTAGTCCACTAAGTGTACCACTGATCTCCTAACTGCTAGCTGGGAAATATGTCCATTGTTATCCTCTCATCCTTAGTTCTGAGTGTACAAAAGTATTTAGCATAAGTAATATGTATTAAAATGTCAATAAACTGTCTGTGGTATTTGAGACCTAGTTAGCATTTTTATTGAGCTCTTGTGTTAGCATTTTCAGAAATGGACTTTTATTAATTACCAATTTAAATCCATACTTTGATACCACAGGCCACTATTAAATGGGTCATTTCAACATTAATAGCTCTTACCAAGTGCAATACTTCAATTTCAGCAGATTTCACTGTTAGTAATTAAAGTGTGCATGTACCCCAACCTATTTATCATGGTAACTAGGCAGCTTAAGACATTTACAAGATACTGCTCTTGATAAAAGAAAATATTCTGCTCCATTGGTGTTTTCAATAGCATTTTTATTTCCCATAATCTAGTTTAATTAAGAGAAACTGGTTATTTACCTGTCAGACACACACAAAAAAAAAAAAAAATAGATCTCAGTTACAACCTAGGGAGATATAATTGCTAAATTCTCAACTTGCTTTCTTTGGTGGTTTTATATTGAAATTGTTGATATTGTTCAATTATTAGGGTAGCGCATTATATGTCTACTGTAGTTAATGGGTTGTGAGTTTTTTTGCTACAAATCCCATCATTAAGAGGTTATCATTGAGCCTGACCAAGTTTAGCTCAGGCTAAAGTATAACCAAATTTTTCTAGACAGCAGTTTTAAACCAAAACTACAACAAAAGCACAGTGTCAGTGCACTAGAGCACTGTCCAGCAATTGAATAAGCAAAAGTCAAAGAGCTTGAAGATGTTAAAAAGAATGTGAAAATTAATATTTCTGAATTTTAGATGAAAAAAATGAAACAACATAAACTGATGTTGATTTAAATAAATGGGATTTTTTTGGTGTCAAGAAACTATTTTTCTAGCTGATAAGCAGCAAGCATTCACTTCTGAAAAGTAAAAAACTTTAAAATTAATTTCTGAGAAAAATAGTTCATAATACTTTATGGCTTCTAGATCTGTACCCATTTTTATTAACTGAAGTGTAGCAAGAAAGTGCACACAACTTGAAGTCTTAGTATCCATACATGATAATTTATTTGCTGTTTATTGCTTAAAGAATATCTAACTGAATTGTCTTTGAAGCTCTTAAATCTCAGTTAGCTCCAAAACAAGTTAAGACATATCAGATGTTGTAGAGTTCTGTACGCATAATATATGTGTTAGAAATATCTGGGATTTTTAGATGCATTTAATTTCACACAGAACAAATACTGGGTGAATTAGCTCTGATAAAATATTTTGAGAAAATAACTGAAACACATCTCAGACATCAAGCTTACAGAAATATGATTTCCAAGGAATAAAGTAAAAGGGATGTGATGTGAAAAGTGATTTCTATTATAAGACAAAAAACCCCTCATGACAGTGTTTCCTAGATGAAAATCACTTCATATATATATATGTGGCATTTATTATCTTCTTCTTGGTATTCACAGTACTTTTTGACTATAAGATAAAATCTAATTGATCATTATGTGAATTCTTAATCTTCTGTGTTGGACAGTCACTTTTTTCCCCCCTTATCTTGCTTTTTTCTGTCTTACATATTTGTTCACTTGGCAATCTAAACATGTTTAGCTAAGTAAATGATAGATAGAACCTCTTAACCTATTTTCAGTTTTCCTCCTTTTTTTTCTTCTTTTTTTTTTTCTTTCTCTTTCTCTTCTTTGACTCTGCTGACCAATGTTTCAGGATACTGCCATAATAAATGGTCCTATGTTTCTTCTTATTTTGGACTTAGACCAATACTAGTGGTTCCATATCAGAAACAAGCTGTATTGGGTTTCTGTGGTAAGGTTTTGGTAGTGGGGGGCGGGGGAGACTACAGGAGTGGCTTCTGTGAGAAGCTACTAGAAGCTTCCCCCACGTTTGACAGAGCCAATGCCAGGTGGCTCCAAGACAGACCCACTTCTGGTCAAGGCCAAACCCATCAGTGATGGTGGTGGTACCTCTGGAATAACGTAGTTAAGAAGGAAAAAAACCAAACCAAACCAAACCAAAACAAAACAAAACAGGAACAATTTTGCAGCCAGAGAGAGGAGTGAGAAGATGTGAGAGGAACAACCCTACAGACAGCAAGGTCAGTGCAGAAGGAGGGGCAGGAGGTGCTCCAGGCACCGGAGCAGAGATCCCCCTGCAGCCCCTGGAGAAGACCATGGTGAAGCAGGCTGTCCCCCTGCAGCCCATGGAGGAAGGATGAGGGGGCGTAGAGATTCCACCTGCAGCCAATGGAGGACCCCACACCGGAGCAGGTGGAGGCACCTGAAGGAGACTGTGGTCCCGTGGGAAGCCTGCACTGGAGCAAGTTCCTGGCAGGACCTGTGGAGCCCTGGAGAGAGAAGCTCACATCAGAGCAGGTTTGCTGGCAGGACTTGTGACCCACACTGGAGCAGTCTGCACCCTGTGGAAGGGACCTATGCTGGAGCACTTTGTGAAGGACTGTAGCCTGTGGGAAGGACTCACATTGGAGAAGTTCATGGAAGACTGTCTCCAGTTGGAGGGACCCCATGCTGGAGCAGAGGAAGAGTGTGAGGAGTCCTACCCCTGAGGATGAAGAAGTGGCAGAGACAACGTGTGATGAACTGACCACAACCCCCACTCCTTATCCCTCCATGCTGCTGAGGGGGAGGAGGTAGAGAAATTGGGAGTGAAGTGGAGCCGAGGAAGAACGGAGGGGTGGGGGGAGATGTTTTAAGATTTATTTTTTATTTCTCATTATCTACTCTGATTTAGTTGATTATGAATTAAATTAATTTCTCCAAGTCAAGTCTGTGTTGCCCGTGACAATAATTGGTGAGTGATCTCTCCTTGTACTCATCTCGACCCACGAGGCTTTTATTACATTTTCTCTCCCCTTTCCAGCTGAGGAGGGGAATGATAGAGCGGCTTTGGGAGGGCACCTGGACTCCAGCCAGGGTCAACCCACCACACAAGTTGAAGGGGCAATTCCAAGTCTCAGAGGTAAAACTGAAAAACTAAGAAGCCTCTACAAATTCCCGTCTTTGCCTTCTGGGAGAGTAACTCTAACCTACCTTCTTCTGTTTGCAAGGAAAGAAGAAAACCCCAACTACTATCTTTATAAGAAAGATGAGATATCATTCCTTTCCATTTCAGGAACAGCTGCCTTTTCTCTTTTAACTATGTATTTAGAAGGTCAAATCACCAACAGAAAAATATTCACTCCTGAGCAAATATTCAATTCTACTCCCTTGCTTCTCTTTGATTGTCATGATTCTAGAAATCGTTAGTGCTAGAAAGAACCCATACAATGTCCTTTAACCCCTAGACAAAATAATTAAACTCAAGAAAAAGTACTCCTTTGCTTAGGAAAGACCATGTTCAGATCATGACTAAGTTCACAATTTTCTAAGTCCAATGTGCAGCTAAGAGTTTAAACTTCACTGGAAAGGCTGCTATGAGGTGATAGTCTGTAATGAATGTCATTTTGTTTTCATCAGATATGGAAAGGTTTTTTTGTCTGTTTCCTTCTCGAACCCTTTGATTCTCCCAAAGAAAGAAAAACTACAAATAACAGTTGTTGTCCTTTAGATAACAAAAAATAAGGTCAGTATTTCTACATTAACATGTATTTAGGTTTGACTTTTCACCAAACAAATTTATCAAAATTATAGAGTTAATAGATGTGATGAATGAAATGTAATGGAGAAGAATTAAGACTATTTTAGCAGAGGGATGGAATATTTCACAGACTTGATAGGATTTTTTTTTACACTGTCACTGGAAATAAGATCTTCTTTGCATCAATAACTAGTTACCTAACATGAAAAGAGGAGTAGAGATAAATGGTTGGTTTTAAGGCAGCATGGGATCACAAAAGCTGTACTAGTATTTGTGCAGTTCAGGGTATCTATGAAAAACCTACGATAGAGGATGAGTAGTAGCATGACAAAGATGTTTGATGGTTGATGTTACTAAATTATTAAGAATAGTCAGAAATAAAACAGACTGAAAGAGCTGAAAAAATATCTCAGTAAAAAAAAATGTTAGAAAAAAATTCAGTGTTGAAAATTATGAAGCAATGCATATGGGGAACTACAATTCTCACTGTATATGCATTTTAATGATCATAATTTTTGCTTATAGTCAGTCAGGTGAGAGATCTGAATCTGAACTCAGGAAAAGTCAACTCAATATTCACCTGAGGTTAAAAAAAGGCAAATGTGACATCAGGAGTTATTAAGAATAGAGAAAATAAAATATAATATTGCTGTGTCACTAATACCTCTGTGGTATTCCTATGCCTCAAATATTGCATACAGTTCTGGCCACTTGCTATCAAGAAGGATATAATTGATAAGAAGAAGGATGTTCAGAGATATAAAATGGCTTCTGTAGAAAGAGAAATTAAATAGACCAAGAGTCATCAGCTTCAGAGAACAGGTGGTGGGGTATGATAAAAGTATATAAAATAATGAATGACATGGAACAGATGAATACGAAACTATTATTTGCTATTTCTCATAACATAGAAAGTAGGGGCAGCAAATGAGATTATAAGGCAGCTGGTTTAAAACAAATCAGGGGAAGTAGTTTTTCACAGAATGTATAATTAAATTCTGGCACTCGTTGCCACAGGATATTTTGGATGCCAAAAGTACAAATGGGGTCAAAAGTAGATTAGACAAATTCATAGGAGAAATATCCAGCAAGGTCTGTTAAACACTGTGATGCTAAAGTAGTCTTCATTATGGAAGGTCTTAAGTAGGAGCTTGCCAAAAGCTGGTAGTATACTGGTGGAAACATTCTGAACTTCGATAAGCATCTAGCCAAGGACAGGGAGAATACTGGGTTAAGTAGACCTCTGGTTTAGCCTAGTCTAATAAATTCTGTGGTTTTGAATTGTTCTAAGATGCATACNCAATTTGCTCTAAATTTCTTTTTTGTTTGTTTTGTTTTCATGAGGTGGGAATGAAGCTGTTAAATCTTTTCTAGCCTTTTCCAGCTACATTAGGAAGAGCTGAATGATTGTATCAGACCTACGGATGGATGAGCCAGTTCTGAGAAAATAAGAAGTGACCTAAACTTTCACCCAGAAGTTTCAGTGAACTGAATAGTTTTTTGAGGTTCAGCATGCTCAGTTAATGAATTTCTATGACTCTGCACACCCTAGTTCAAGGCATGAGTAGAAATGAAACAGCAAAAAGACAGTGTTCATATTTATTTCCTAGATAAAACTAGAAAATCATAGAAATATCATAAATCATCAAAATAGCCCACATTTCCCAATTTTATTTCCAGATCAATGAGTTTTGATTTCCTTTGCTACAAGTTGGGGTGGCAGGAGATGGCAAACAAAGGAGGGGGAATGGCGCTGTTGAACTGAACTGAATCTATAAACCATGAATGTCGATTTTGGTTAATCTTGCTTCTATCAAGTAGTTCTCTACAAAAAAATCCATACCTATGAGAACAAGGTACTAGTTACTGCAAGTTACATCATCATTGTTCCTTGATCAGGTCTCACAGAAATTTCCTATAGCAGCCTTTTCTGAAAAGGAAATTCCACCTATGAATAAATTATTAAGGGTTAGTACATGAAGAATCAACTCTTAGGAGCCAAGAGATCTCTATGGTACTCATTTATGTGACTAATTATCATCTATCACCTGCTTCACCCATATAAAAACATTATAATTACAAAATAAATAAAATTTATATATTTTAATATATAAAGGATAATAAATTTGTATACTCAGAATTTTTATGTAATATTAATATTTTCATTATATAGTTGTTTTTCACTCTCCTCTAGTCTATCTCAATTTTTTTCTTTCTTTTGTTTTTAAATTTTATTTTGTATTTATTTATTTAATTAAATTTTCTCTACTCTTTTCCTTATTCCTTTCTGTGGATATCACTAACACAATGTTTGAGTCAAAATTTTAAGTGGGTTGTATTCAAATAGGTATCAAATTGAACAGAAAAAAATATGTCTCATCCAAAGTAGTAATGCCTTAGCAAAACTGGATAGTTCAAGAATTTTACTAATCCAGGGCAAGTTTTATCAACTGTTAGCCATAAATTAGATTGTTTTAATCTTTAATTTTATACTTCTGTTCCTGATATTTTATTAGGTTGTCTTTATGGTCATACCCAGTACATAATACAAGAAATTTTCACTGGGCTCAAATCCTGGTCAGAGTTTTCAGCCCCTCCCAGGAAGTGATCTGCATCTGCGTAGATTAAGTTCAAGTTTCACATGGGCCTTATTTTATCTTTTTTCTTCCTGAGAAGTTCATCATAAGGTACATTTTATGACAGAAGTCTAGTACTTCATTAAAAAGTACCTTGTTTTTACAAGGTCTAATTCATAGCAGTTATTATAATTACACTCCTATGTGTATCCTACAGTTACTCCCATGTCTGGGTTCTGAGGCACCTCATCTAAACACAGAAACAGAAATTGTCCTTAGGATGAAGCACTGCAAAGTGGTTCAAATTATTCTTTATGTATGCAACATCCCTCTGTTACTTAGAAAATTCTTGTTCTTATTTTGTGTTGTAAAAAGAAAAGCCCATTTCCAATACCACTGAAATTACAACTGAATAGCTGCAACATGAAGATTAGTAATTTAGAAACTAGTCTTATTTAACAAAATGCTTTCTCTTCATTTAGCTTGACAGGCAGCTTGGCCTGATGTCACTTAAAGTAGGCTATACCGCATTGTATTCCACCGAGCCGCAGATGAATTTCTTTTGCTAAAACCATGGGCTTTTTCAGAACTAACTATTTCTATCCCAACTTCAAGGTTTGCAGCTTTTTTTTTTTTTTTTTTAAATTAGTTCTGCTGCATAGTGGAAACATGCTTCTTTTTTTGTTCAAATCCAAGCACTGCATTAAACTGCTCTACCATAGCAATATAAATCAGTCTTTCATGGTCACCAAGTTTAAGAAACCGAATTTCAGGGAAAAAGAGAGTTCTTTTCTATAGAGCAAATTGTGACCTTTATCTCAAAGAAGCACCCACTTCAGGCAGATATGATTCATCTTTTTTTATGCAACAAACTAGGAAAGGGAAAAGTGGTTCTACAAACTCCATCCTTCTCATAATGAAACATGAAGAAGATAAATGTTAGAAATGAGAACAAAAAGCAGCTAAATAAAAATCATGAAACTAAGAACATGTGCACTTAATTTAACCATCTAATCATTTTGAGCCAGACACTTGCCTTATTAAAACATAAGCCAGTATAAACAAATGCAGAGTTGATGTCCCAGTGTACCTTCCTAAAACCTTGTGTGTGTGCATCCCAAAACTTTGAAGTGCAATCAAGAACCATAAGATTTAATTTTATTTATTTTTTTTTAATGGCATGGAGAATGCTTCCTCATCTCCACTCCACTCTCTACACTAATGAGGAATGAAGCAAGTCTACAGACCAATTTCCTATGCTTTATTTTGCATAGTATTGGTACTACTGAAGTACTGATTCAACTAACATAGGGAAGGGAACATTTTACACAAGTTCACATGAATCAGAGAAGTTCTATCTGGACATAGAGAGACTTTGTGCTGTAGAAAAAAAGTAAACAATCACTTCCTATTGGAACAATAAGAAGAAAGGACAGGATTTATTTAATCTTTTGGGAGTAGTAACAGAATAATAAGATAAAAAAAATTCTGAGAGAAGAGAATCTGGGGAGATGGGGAAGGGAAGAAGGTTTACTAGTAACAAAATCTTTTAATGCCTTCCAGCAATTCTGGCAAATCTCAGAAGTGCAGGAGACTGAAACTGGAAAATCAATTGGAAAGTAGTTGAAAGGATGTATACTGGCCTACAGTATAGAGAGTGAGGCCAAGTATGCTATTTCATTATTGAAATTACTCCCCATTTTCTGATTGCTTGGGTTGTGTGGGAATCCCACAGTCAGTAACAAGGTGGTAATATGGGCCTGAATCTATTTAGCACTATACATATGCCCCAAGCCTATGCATCAGTAGTAAATCTTCTGTAGTTTCTCTGGAGTCGTACTTATGTAGTCTGATTCTGTCAGGATAGAGGGGTAAATTCATGCAAGAGAATTTTCCCTTATGTCTTCTTTATACAGGTGGATCTATATAGAGGAGCAAATACAAAGCCAGCCTTAAATGGTACAGCTCCAGGACTGAAATATTAGCTTGAGCTCAGTAAGTCTGAACCAACTGGGCCCTTCTCTGAAATTCTTCTACAGACAGGAAGAACTTTTGGGGACTTCCAGTTGTGTTTACAGACTAGCCGAGCACTTTGTCCTCTACAGTACCAAATACATAAAATTTCCCTACACACAGAATATGTGTGGTGGGTTGGCCCCCATTGGCAGCCGAGAAGATCTGATATAGATACATTTTAGACTCTGACTGTCACATAGGAAAAAATTCTGCCTACTGTCTCTGGTCAAACCTTTTGGAATCTACCCTATGACAAAAAGACACAGAAAGGTGATGAGAAGACTTGTTCACGAGGAGAAAAGAAGTCATATTTACTGCTACCAGGAGACTTACTGGTCAGCAAAACACACATACGCACTGACTGAATCTTCACTAGACTTCTCTGTTTAGTAATGTGAAAGCTGAATCTGGATATTTTAGAGATTTTTTTTCTCTCATTAACTGTCTTGCTTCTTTCCTTGCAGAATAAATACAGCATAGAGATTTTTAGGATTGTACAAACTTGAAGAATGATCTATTTTGGAGTAAGGAAGGAGTTTTTCTTTTTTAAATAAGTTTGGCCTCTGCCAAACAGATTATTTCATACTGCTCACAGCATTTCAGAGGTAGATTTCAGTAAAATTACCATAGGACTTAGAAATAAATAGTAAAAATTCCTTGAGGTTTGTATTTGTTACAAATCTACTGCCTGCATATAGTGTTCCACAGAAGAGTACCCTCCTGTCAAAATAACAAGATAAATTCCATGCTAATTTCTAAAAATATAACTTTCTGGCTGAAAAATCTATATTGTGGGAGTTTTTTTAAATGATCACAAGTGTTAAAATTAAAATGAAGAGCCCAGTGATTCTTCTTCCCAGCCCAGTTCATTAAAGCCACAATTTGTTCTTAAAAGTGTTGTAAAAATTTTTTAAATAATATACAACTTTTTAATAAAAATTATATTATTCTAGGTCAGAATATTTTACAATTAATTTTTTTCTAATATGATAAGGTGATTTTTGAAAAACTATATAAATAGAAATATATACTTTTCTTATCTTTTGTTTCCTAAATAACAGTCTGCATTAACTTTGCATCAGAAATTTAATGTGCATATGTACAAACATTCAGAGAAAGCTATCAAATTTGCTTTAAGATAAAGCTCATATATATAATTACCTTATATAACGTGTTATGGGCCCTGTCCTTCGTTAAGCAACACATAATACACAGCATTTCATATGGTCAGATTATAGGGGTTTATTAGATAACGTCAGTTTTGAAAAAATGTTGTTATTAGAGCACAAAAGAGTCCCAGCTGTGGATAATGAAATTTTGCCTACATCCATAATTAATCAATGTTTCAACCTTACATTATATTCTGAAGTATAAAACAATTAAAAATAATATATTCAAAGACCCTTATCTCTTATGTGGTCTTTCAGAAATGTATTGACTTTTCCCAAAGGTTGATTAGAAATAATTTTCATCTAAATAGCACTTCAAGAATTAATTCTGAATCAAACATTTCTTTTAGGAATAATAATAAAAAAATGTTCTGAAATCTCCTAGGTTTTATGGAAATATCTCCCTGTTGTCTTTGTTGCTTTTGACTCTCAACTGTTATTTGCTCCTGTCCTTGCCATCTTCTGCTTCACTGAAAACCAGTACAGGTTTTGTTTCATCAGTTACAGGCTGCTTCCTAACCAAGTGTTGTTTCTAGCACTAATCTCAAGTGTAAATTTCTTCTTGTTCCTCCTCTCTGCTCTCCTCCCTCATCAGTGCTAGGAATGGGAACGTCTGTCCTGGAAAGAGATGGGGGACGGGAGGGGGACGGTGCAGAGCCCTCATCCAGAGGCTCAGGCCTGCAAGTAATTCTGCTTTCCTCCAGCACTCCCGGATCTGTAGCTGCACCTCCCAGCGTGTTGAAGAGCTTGAAGCAGGTTGGGGAGAGGAAGGTATGTGAAGGGAAGGAACAGCAATACTGATGGAAACCAGGACCAAACCCCAGAACCACTGCTAGTAAAAGGCAGCACGCTATTCAGTATACGGCTCATAGTACTCTAAACAGTGTTGTATGTTAAAGAATGGTCTGCAGCGTGGCAAGAGCTATGGGACTTGAATTATAAGGATGAAATCAAGTACGTTCTGTGGTATAGTTGGGGCTGTTCTGTAGTATACTGGGGCTGTGTCTGTCTGCACAGCAATTGCACCTGAGTCATTAATTCCTGGGTGGTCCTGGAACTCTCTTGGTAGTCATCTGTATAGATGTGAAGAAGGATTGACTTGAGACAATGAACTGACTTTAAACTAGATCATTAACTGAATCTTTAGAATTAAGTTATTGACTGATTACTAGAGGAGTAGTCCTTGTCTGGTCTAGAAATAGCCCAAGGTAATTCCTGCTGTGTCTAGTCCAATTTGTATGCTTAAAAATGTTGGTTAACACCCCGAGTGGTGTGTCCCAAAGACTCCCAGAGGTGATTCCTGCTATAGAAGTAATTAAATTGTATGTAGACCATAAGTATCCAATAAAACTATTCCTGCAGACATGGTCAGGTGGATCAGTCTTCCGTATGCAGTTAATTTATTTAAGAGATGTTTTCTGTATTCTTAAGATATATAAAGAGCAAGAAATTACGTGTGCTGGGGCCAGCTGGATTGTAAGAACTATGCAAAACAGTGACTTGAGGAGTCTCTCCTAATCCAGCTGAAGATGCTACTGCAAAGACATTTGTAACAGGTCTCTGTTCAAATACAGAACTCCAATCACCACCAAAAAGTTAGTAGCCACGTTGTTCTGAAGACTCGATTCCCCATGCAAGCAGTACCTCTGCCAAGATCCTAATAAATTATTTTTTTCTTATTTTTAACAAACACTGTAATGACTGTCATGAACTGCAGAGAATTCGCTTTGCATATGGTTCTGATTTACTCCAAAGTATGCCCTAATTATAAATATCTGTTATAAACTACTGTGTTATTTCTAACCTACCAATAAATAAATGTAAGGTTTTTTCCTTATATTTTCTTGATCTGCAGCCAGGGCAGGCTGTATCAACACTGCCAGCTCTATTTTGTAATGAATCAGCAATACAATTATTTGCAAAAAACATACAACATATGGAGTATGCAACAAATAAATGTAATTGTCTGAAAATTCATAAAACATAATTTCAAATATTTTATGGAAAATATCATAAGAAATGAGAAATATCATAAGAAGTGAGAAATTACACCTGTGATATATAAAATAGTTCCTAGTGTTCATACACAATTGCTGTAGAATCAACATGCTGTAGAGAAACTACAAGAAATATTTCAATCTGCTATTTGAATGGGTGTGAGAATAGTGCTTTCTCATCAGTTGTCAGAAAAGCTCAGTCATGTCCTTTCTCAGATGAAGTATTATACTCCAACATTCTCATTAGTTTACATTAACTAGAAAAATACATGAAGCATTTTGTTTTCTAAAATACATGAAGTAAATTTAGAATTATTAATATAATAATTCTAATTCTTTTTTCATAAAATAGAGGGACCAAAAGTCTTTCTCAGGATGAGTAGCTCATGAAATCATTTACAAATCTAAGTCTATAATATTTATCTTTGAGATCTTAATACCCTTGCTACTTCAATACCTCAGGCTTTTTCCAAAATTATCTATACCACATAGCCTGGCAAGACATGTTATAACTTTGTGAAGTGGAGTAATAGGAATTAATGTGGGATACCCTATATCTATAGGTTAAAATATAGTTTTCTAAAGAAAACTGACTTCTCCTTGCACCATGAAATGTCTTTGCATCATGAAAGTTTTCAATTGCATAATATTAACTACTTCTCAAAAGAGTCTAGGTGTTTCTCTGTTCTTGTTCTTGTAGTAACCTGTGAGGAAATAAATGTCTTCCTCTGCAGCAGAAATAATAAATGCAAACATACTTAAGTTTCAATTCACAAAATTTATGTCACTTTTACACTACTGCTTTTGAGGTTTTAGCTAATTTTTTCACAGTTGTGCCCAAGTAACTTCTAGTCTGAGAACTACAGGGAGACAGCTTTTAAAACTATAAATTGGAACAGAGAGTCCAGATTAACATTCAGAGTCTACATTTACACTTTACAATGGACACATTCATATGAAACTCCTCCAGATATACTGTTGTGTGATGCTTTCACTGTCATTCTTTTCATAAAGCCTATGACTGATTTTGTTCTAATGAAAGATGGTATGGTAAGTAGTAAATGGTTTCAAAAGAAATCCTCAGCAATTCATGGTCCCCTTGAAATTCCTCTCATTTGAATTCAGTTTTAATGTAACAGAGACTTTAGGTCTTTTCTCTTATTGTTCATTTTGTTTTGAGGAGAAAAAAAAAATATAGGTTTTTGGTGTTTTGTTTTTGTTTGTTTTTTTTTTTTTTTTAGCAAATGAATAGAGAAATGAATTCTGATATTCTGGAGCAAACCAGTGATTTCAGTGCCCTCAAAGAATCTTCTGAAGAAGACTTATTTAGCTGTAACTAAAATTCACTGAGTCTGAGGTAATATTGCTTTTTACTGTTAAGGAAATTGCATTTGAATCTGGTGAGGAATTTGCTTAGCAACTGATTTTTATTTTTTAAATGCAAGTTAATGGGAAAGGGGAAAAAACCCTCTTCGCTGTCAAAGAAGTCAAAGCGAAAATGCATTTCTACAGGAGAAAGCCACATCACCTTCATACAAGCTATCAAAACAGGACCAGAAGCACATACAAGCCTATAGAAATCAAACGAACCTTCAAAGAGAGTCAGAACACAAAATCTTTGTATTTGGGTGCTACAGTGCCACCTGGAAGTTACAGAGAATCCCAGGTTGCTACTTCATACCAGAGCTTCCACAGATCTCAGCAGCAACTGGAAATACCGCCCTTCCGCTTAGAAGTTCAGGCCCTCTTAGAAGTTCTTACTCCTGCCAGATGAAGCGTCACTACACAGAACATTGTCTTATCTCTGAAAAAGTGTATTGTTTCATGGTCCTCATTAGTCTGTGTCATAGTTTAACCCCAGCTGGCAACTAAGCACCACACAGCTGCTCGCTCACTCCCCCCTGATGGGATGGGGCGGGGAGAGAATTGGAAGAGTGAAAGTGAGAAAACTCGTGAGTTGAGATAAAAACAGTTTAATAGGTAAAGCAAAAGCTGCTTGTGCAGGAAAAGCAAAACAAGGAATTCATTCCCCACTTCCCATGGGCAGGCGGGTGTTCAGCCATCTCCAGGAAAGCAGGGCTCCATCACATGTAATGGTTACTTGGGAAGACAAATGCCATCACTCTGAACATCCCCCTTCTTCCTTCTTCTCCCAGCTTTATTTCGCTGAGCATGACATCACATGGTATGGAATATCCCTTTCATCAGCTGGGGGTCAGCTGTCCCATCTGTGTCCTCTCCCAAATCCTTGTGCACCCTCAGGCTACTGGTGGGGTGGTGGTGAGAAGTAGAAAAGGCCTTGGCTCTGTGTAAGCACTGCTCAGCAATAGCAAAAATATCTCTGTGTTATCAACACTGTTTTCAGTACAAATCCAAACCCTAATACTAGCTACTACGAAAAAAATTACCTCTATCCCAGCCAAAGCCAGCACAGTCTGTATTAGGTAGAAACAACCACAGGGTACATTAATAATATCTAGCAAACATGATAATGTCCACAATACCTCAACCTCAAAGAGACTGTTAAGGAATTAAAAAGGTTATATTTTCAATAACATCTGTGGATTAGGAAACAAGTTACTATTATTGACAAAAGAACTAAGAAAAATCATTCTGAAGAGACTTTTAAATAGATTTAGAAAGAAAACTTCCTTGCTGATTTAAACTGTGGGATGAATAAACTCCACAGGCTGCAGATATATATTCCATATCCCCAGAATGTTACTGAATGTAAATACATATCAACTTATATATTCTCAAACACGTGCATGGAGCAAGCATAAAAAGAAGATGAGTAAGAATATTAGACTCGTGATAAGCATGACATTTTCATTTTACTCAGATTCTTTCTTGATTTGGTGCTACATGCTAAAAAGATTATTATATTAAAGTTTCTGAAAAGTTTGTAGTCCTTGGATGTTTTCCCAGTTCTCATCGACGATAATATGTTTTTTTCTTCTGATATTATTATAGACATATATAGTACTATTCTTGCTTTATTATTATTATGGTTAAGCTGGATAAAAAAATAAGAAAATAATTTCCTTCTGCCAATTACCTCAAAAAATATTCCACAAGACATTCCATGTTGCATAGATCTGAGACGATCAGATTTTAACACAGATTTAGCAAAGATTTATTGTTCTTGGAATGATTCTTCACTTTCACTATAGTAAACAGGGAATTGTCATCCTTGTGTGGCAGATGTTAAGTGTGACATAATTTAGGAAGCAGATGCATTTACTCACAGTTTCATTTTATTCTGCTGGGGTCTTTTTCAGACATATTTTGATAAAAACTCGTGTGGACTGCGAAGTCAAAATCTTTGTTTTATAAATTTGTAATTTTACTACCATACACAGAGTGAAAATTTGAAAGCTATACAGTGAAAAATAAATTATTTTGTGACTTTATCAGCTGTGATGGTCTTCGTATTAAAATTTCATGTCCAATCACAACAAGTTGAAACAGCAGGCAAATGGAAATGTGTGTGGACTTTGGAATGAAGACTTGAAACAGCTTGTGCAGCATTCCCTCACATAGCCTCGCAGAATCAAGGACTAAATTACGAAGTTTGAAAAACAGAATGTATCATTTCATAGGTCAGCACATTTACAGGTGGGTGTGAAGTAGTTAAAGCATTTGAGAAACTTCTAATTATTTGCAATGCAGTAGAATTAGTGACAGTAAATCTTGCACTAACATATGGCAAGTGAAGTCACACTCAGGGTAGGTCTGGTCAGAAACTCATGTATACTGTTTCTTCAGCAATGAGCCTTTAACCAAATAGAATTTTCACAGAATGTTGCTAATACTGCTGTTGATAGTATTCCTTACCTAGTTGTTCTGGTATCTGATAGGACTCATGACTATTGTTGTTCAGCTACAGAGAAAAACAGGATGAACCACAGGAGGTACAACTAACACAAAAACTCAGAGTCATCAGTAAATAAAATGACAAACTGGAAATATATAAATATTTTATATACAGTAGTTATTATTACAAAAATAAATGTCTATCTAAATTCCTAAATAATTTATTTCTAAATTCTACATCTCATAAGAAATTTTAATGTTTTATGTCCTTCTCCAGCTTTGTTTGAAATAGGAATACAGGTGTAGATATACCAGTTTCATAACTGAAAGAAACTCCATATTTTGCATGTTCTCTCATGGAAAAAAATCAGGCAGCATTGGTCTTATAACTCTTCGAATACGTACATCCATGTGGGCACATTTTCAACACAGATGAGCACAAGATGCTCTGTAATTTTAGTAAGTGTGAACACAAAGGACCTGGCTTTTATACCTGATCATAGAAATTTAAGGAGCAGACCCTTCCATGGCACATGGCCAATGTGATAGTCATGAAAGGAATAAGAAGATAAAAGTATTGCTTAAGGCTACAAGGATATGGAAAAAGAAAATTATTTTGTATCCACCCACAACAATAGAAGACAAATTTGTGTTGGTTAATGGTCTTCCAATGGAGATACCATAATGGACTCCAAATAATACTACATTTACTATTTTTTAATTCATGTGACTGCATAAATATACTTTCTTTAATGGATTAGGCATGAACACATTGTTAAGGATATGTAAAGTGAATGGGGGCAGAAAGAAGGTACTGTGTAAAAGATTTTGTTTGATAATAGGAATAGATGAAAAGACAAGAACACTAAAATAAAATACATGTTCTGGAGAAAATACAGAAAGGACCTGCATTGAATGAAAAATTTAAAACAAAACCATGCATTTTTCAGATGTTTCACAACACATGGATTACAGGTGGCTGATGTAAACCAGAAATATTTATTTTAATAACAGTTCCACCGCAGAAATAGAACATCTAAAGGGGGTTTGTACTGAAATAATCTGCTTCCCAATTTTCAAGTTTTTCTAGGAAATTTAAGTGTTTTGCTTATTAGATCAGTTAAATTAATGAACAAGCACTCTTTCAAAAGTCAAGTGTGGTTCAAATCTTTCAACAGCTGTAATAATTTTACTTATCACACCATCATATATTCTACTTTTGGCTTATTCACAGGATTCTGAAATCAATACAGAGTATTTTGCATGCATACTGACTGGCATATTCCACATGCTGTCATGTAATTGCAGTTTCATATGATTTAGAAATGTATGACTCTTAATCAGTTTCACCTATAAAAATGTCAGCTGGTGGCAAAAAATTCTATATGATGTAGATAACTCCCTAGAAGCAAGGTGATTTTGCTTGTAATGAGCCTGGTTGCCAGCAGTGTCTGAAATATTCTGAGTAGCTCTGCTAAGTTGATGAAGATGTGTATGTGAATATTGTAAATGCTAGAGATGCCTGAGGAGGCAAATCTTTTGTTAAGGAAAGGTTGGTAGGAAACTAGACTTGCTTTGCCATTTGGCAAGTTATAAAACCTACAGTAGAGAAACAGAAGGAGAAAGAACATACAGATTTCTTATAATGAAATTCTTTCAGGAATAATACACAGAGCTAGAAAGCATCTGTCTTTGCAGAGAAGGGCAATAAGAAAAAGCAAACTTACAGAAGTTCATCTTCTATTCAGACATTCTACCATATCAGAGTTACCCAAAGAACAGTACCTGTGAACAACATTGAGATGCTCATCTGGCATGGAAAAATGAATAGAATAAAATAATATTTAAAAAAACCAGAAACTATAAATCTGTGGTGTTGACTGTCCAAATGCTGCCCTTATCTCTGCTTAGTTATTTCCAAATAATATTTTGTGGCTGTGGCTGTGCCTGTCAGGAACCTTTCTGACAGTTTTAAGAGATCATTGGAGGGGTAAGAGCTTGGAACCCAGTCATCAATACATTCCTTGATTATTTTTTCTTTGTTTTTCAAAACAGACAAAGTAAAGGATAACAATGAGTGTCCAGAAAACTCAAGGTAGTCTGGACTATTGGTGTGGTCAGAAGAAAAGGAAAGCAGGTTGTAATTTTGTGCCTGTATTATCAGAGTGTAAAAGAATGAGAATAATTAACTCTTTAACAGCCTGACCTTTCTCTGTGGTCCAGATCCCTTCCTTCACCAATTTTACAACTTTTGCTAAGTGATCACAAATATAGTTGCTTGGTATTCTCCAGAACCTCCTCCTGAGGAAAGCTCATGTTTTAACTCCCAGATCTCACTCTTTTGCATAAGGCTACCAAGGTGTTGATCAAGACTTGACCTTCTGGCCAGCTTAGCCACAGTCTTTGTTTGTTTGTTTGTTTGTTTGTTTGTTTGTTTGTTTTTATTTACTGACTCCCCTTCACTGGGGAGTAAAGAAAACAGAAATTTTAATGTATGGTTGGACATGTGAAGTAACATTTAAAAATGTTATGTAGTCTTCCACTTTTCCTACTTTCTGAAGACATTCTCCCATTCTGTAAGTAATTGTTTTCCTTCGACAGTCTGGGTAATTCTCCCAACCACTACCACTACAGCTTTCCCATGACACCCTTCAGACTGCCTTTCATGGTGTGGTCCAACAGCAGAGATTTCGCAACTCCTAGCCACTGATCAGTAGAACTCAGGCAAGACCTCAAATAGGACTACAAGATAACATCTAGTTCACTTGTCCATTTATTTCTCAAAGAAATGTCTGTCTGCCCTTAAGACATGTAAGCACACAACTGTCAACTCTCTGTCTTCAGTCCAATACCTGTCAAATACAAGTTACAAAACCAGAAAGGTAGGAGCCTCCTGCTAAAGCTGTCAGACAGTCATTTTCAATTAAACTGAAAAAAGCATTTTTTTCATATGATACATAACTGCATTTCATAACTATTTTACTGAGACACAGAGGAAGTCACAGGATAATAACATCATAATATATATAACCACTATTAAGTAACAATAAAATAAAATAAAATAATAATAATAAATCTTTAAAATAGTTTCATTGTGAGTAAATAAAGATTCAGAGCAAGCCCAACTCAGGAAATTTCTGAACTATTGATTGCCAGAAATTAGAAGAATATATCAAAGTATATCAGAGCAAAGGTGATTCTCAAATTCTTTCATTTATTGTACTTTTTCCTTAAATGTTTGCTGCTGGCTACCATTAAAGATACAATACCACATTTAGTGAAATTTTAAGAACTAAGACACACCAAAAATCATCACTCATAAAGAAACAAGATGGTCTGATAAACTTCCCATTATAACTATAATAATAAATCTTTACTGGCTTCATATTTAATGTGCAATCCAAGATTAAGCTTGCAATACATTAAGCATATATTATTAAAACACATAATCTACATTCAAAATTTGAGCTCTCAATATCATTACTGATTGTTGAGAGAGACCACTTCATCTGTCCAAAAAACAGCACTATACCAGCTACTAGAAAGAAAATTAGCTCTATCAGCTGAAACCAGGACATACCTCTAAAGGATAATTTCACCTAAGATCATGAATGGATAGAATGAATCATCTTCTCAAAGTGTTCACTATTTTCATTGGCAATAGAGGCGAGTGCAGCACCTAACTTAGACTATCATTCCAATTTTTACATCCCAGTGTTAGACTAAATTAATCTGAACTTTTATGCATAATATATGTGAAAAATGTGTGAAATCTTTAAATTTACCTTTTAAATTGTGAAATACACTGTGCAATTTATTCTTCTTCAAATCTGAAATGCAATACTTCAAAACTAGACTTGAAAAGAGAGAAGGAATTATTACTAGAAAAAGCATCAACGTAGCTATGACGAACCTGACAAAGGTCATGTCATACAGCAGGAGCATTCCCAGAGGCTAGAGTTAGCAGGAGGTGCACTGTCCAAAGCACAAATGTCACTTGCGACTTCAGCCATAGCAGGCTTCCCAAGCTATGCGAGTGCCGTGTCACTCCTGGCACAGACACAGTAGAAGTAGCAGCATGGTCTCAAGTGCTTGAAGTTTCTGTTTCTCCTTGAGTTAATCTGTGCATGTATGCATAAATGTCTCAATAACTCCAAATGCTGTATAAGCAGGAATGCCATTGCTATTTTCTTAGTAAAAAAATTTAGTCTCCTTCAGCCCAGAGCAGTGTGTAATTCAGAGAGATTCTAGGTGACTAAATTTGTCCATCAACCACTTTCCAGGAAAGAGAGTAGGATTATCACAAAGGCATAGTGTTTACCTTAACCAGGGATGAACAGAGTAGAGGTAGATAAATATCACATTTTCCGTCTCTCTACTGGCTACTGTTGTATGTATCTGTCTTTATATAAGCTATATTGAGAAAAATTAAATTAAAACTGTTAAAAAGAAATGTAGTTTCATAGGATGGGTAAGCAGTTGGTGGAACTTTGAGCCATGAGATGCGGATATGAATTTTCAGACCATTTAAATTTATGTTGGTGATCTAGAAAAAGGATTGGTTTGTTTGTTTGTTTGTGTTTTTAAAGACTATAGCTAAACCCTTTCTGCTCACAGCATATAGAATACCTAACCAATGGATTAAAATATTTACCTTTCTAGGTTGCTTTTCTCTAAAAGAGGAAATATACTTTTTCTTCAAACGAAGCACCAGGCCCTGATTGCTCCAAAAGAAAGGAGAATAATCTCTAAGGCACTGTTGCACTTGAAAGAGTAGCTCTTTTGTTTAAAATATACTGTATGAGATGACTCAAAATGTCAAGGAAATCAATCTATTGAGATAGAGTATTACCTTGTGATCTTGCTGTGAACTACAGTTTTCTTTATTCCTATGGAACTGCAGGATACGTCAAGCTATACATACTAAGAAAAATAGAAAATAAATTCCCATACGAAACCTATCATTGCAAAAACATATGGGCCACAATTAATTCTTTCCCAGAGAAGAAAAGAGGTTAATGACTATTAGTTACCTTCAATTCTGAACTATATTAGCTAGTATATTACTTTACACATGTACTTCTTATGTAGTTTATTGTTTGAGATCTTGTATATGAAAATGTTCTCACAGACACCTCCACACATACAAACCATAGAATTATACTATAGAAAAGGTGTAAAGAAATGTCTGTATAAATAGTTATGCATGAAAAAGAGAGAAATTGATTTCATGGTCCTACTATTGCAGGTATAACAGCTTTCTGCAGTTGCATCTCTCCTTTTCTATTTAAAATATAAAGATAGGGAGAAGCCATAGGTAAACTGAAATGTAACCTTTTCTTTTATCATTTCTTATTATATAGTTTGTAATTATAAATATTCATAGTGGTTGATTATATGTTTATTTTTTATTTTATTTTTTACAAGAAAGAAATGAAAGCAGGGGATTTTTTTTTTTTAAGTTTTCATCCATCTTGCATAATGTTTTGACTCCAAGATCTTGACTTTTCAGTTCTATATTGTAGTAATGAAATTAATAGATTAACTTTCTTACATTATTCAAGATTTTCAGCTCCTGTTTATGCCTTTAGTGTTGTAAGCATTAAAAGGTGTTCCCTTACAGCTGCAAAATTAGCTTTTGTCACTATGGACAATATAAAATGAATGTGAATCTAAGTCAGCAAAACTACTTGATTAAGTGTTAGGTTGAAAAACTGAAGCTACAAAGTGTAATAAAATATCTTGATTATGCATTAAGTTACTTTTGCATGCAATCATGTAATTTTTCAAATCAGGTGACTCAAAATTTTCCTGTAATATCATATATACACCCACTCATACTTAAATCTTCCAAATACTGTGAATGTGCATGAAAATAATTTATAAGATACGTATATTGATTTAGAATATGATTCAACTATCATAGGATTGTTACAGAGTTACAGTGAGAACATTGCTAAGGAAAAAGAGTAAAATTGTGGTGGTGTAAAGCCTTACCTGCAGGAAAGAATGCTTTGGATATGTTCTGGTTTACTTAAATCAATTGTTTGTTTCACCATTCAGATGCTACTTCTGCATGAACTGAATAGCTCTCTAGACTCCATTGACTCTAATGATGAGGTGTCCACTGAATATAACGAGAGTGTAGCCACATAGTTTATATAGATACCTATATTTGACACTGGAAGTAAGAAGTCAATACTCTGGATCTGAATCCCTCCTGAGGGTAATTCATGTGCCTAGATGCCTTGTCCATTTTGAAAACCCTAAAATATCTAAGTCACCTACACAGAGCTAGAAGATAGGGGATGCTGGTTGACAGCAGGCTCAATATGGGCCAGCAGTGTGCCCTGGCAGCCCAGAGAGCAAAGCTCATCCTGGGGTGCATCAAACACAGCAGAACCAGCCAGTCAAAAGAGGTGATTATCCTGATGTATTTAGCATTGGTGAGGCCTCACCTTGAGTACTGTGTGCAGTTCTGGGCCCTACAGTTTAGGAGAGATATTAAGGTACATGAATGTGTCCAGAGGAGGGCAACAAAGCTGGTTAAAGGGCTGGAAAGAATGTCCTATGAGGAGCAGCTAAGAACTTTGGACTTTTTGGAGAAAAGGAGGCTGAGGGGCAAACTCATTGTTCCCTACAGCTTCCTGAGGAGGGGAAGTGGAGAGGGAGCTGCTCATCTCTTCTCCCTGGGATCCAGTGATAAGAAGTGTGGAAATGGTTCAAAGCTGAGCAAGGGGAGGTTTAGACTGGGCATTAGGAACCATTTCTTCACCAAGAGGGTGGTGGAACATGGGAACAGGCTTCCTAGAGAGGTGGTCAATGCCCCAAGCCCGTCACTGTTTAAGAGGCATTTGGACAATGGCCTTAACAACATACTTGAACTTTTGCTCAGCCCTAAATTGGTCAGGCAGTTGGACTAGATGATCAATGTAGAGTCCTTCCAACTGAAATTCGATCTGATCCTATCCTATCTTACCCTGTCCTGACCTATCTTAATCCCTAAATTGGTAGGAGGGCATTTGCACCTTCTCAGATTGTCAGCTGGAGGACATCTCAGATAGCACTAGTTGCCTATGTGGAGGCAATTGAATACTCTAGATGTCTAAAACTGGGCCTTTATTTTAAGATATTTATTTAAAATTCCCCTGTAAGCAATCCAAAGAGGTAGGCATATCTTCAAGGTGAAGGCTCTATGTGCTCACCATCATGACACTGGCTGTCCCCAGTCACTGGTAAGGAATATATAGTTGAAGAAAGCTGAGGCCCATTGCTCTCTTCAAAGTTTATTGCGTTGGTTGTTCAGTTTTTATAGTGTATGTTGGGCTGAGCCACTTATGCACTTCCCTCATGCTGGTCTGGCTAGTTTGGGAAGACATTAACACTTCCTGATTAACTCAGCGAAGGTCATTTAAAAAAACACTTGATCCACTCATCCGATATAGCCATTTATATTGAACAAAAGCCACCCTATGGTTCCTTTTTGTTGAGATAAATTTAGCTTTCTTTATAACAGCTGTGGTTACTCCTGAGCCTCATGAGCACATTGCCCGTGCCCATCTCCTCTGAGTCTTCTTCTGTTGTAGGGATTTGCTGATCAGTCACACATGGTAAGATCTGAGATGAGATTGCCCTGTAACTAACTATACAGTGAAAACTGTTCACTTTTATTCAGTTGATGACATTGACTTTGAGTTGAAGTCCTAAAAAATCACATTTCTATCCTCTTTTCTCCCTCCAGCAATTTACTTAGAAAGTAAACTTAATTTACTTTCATATTGGTAAAAACATATGCCTTTCATATAAGTTTCTTGGATACAATTTAACTTTGAGGAAATTATCAAGTACTGAAACAGCATTTGATTCTCCCTTGTGATGTACAATACTATTTTCTTCATGTTGTATATGTGTTTACCATTGCTACTTCTTTTTTCATTTTATTCAGACTGGGACTTCATTTAATCTACTGAATATTGAAGACAAGGCAGCGCCCCAGTGGATCAGTTTATCTGTGCATTATGTATGTAGAAAGAAAGCAAACATAATAAAATTGTTGAAGCATGCAAGCTAAGGCAGGGTACTGGCTGAAATCTTGAGAATTTTAGGTCATCTGAGACTTAGTTAAAGCTGATGGATTAGTAGTGAAGTATTAATAAGATAAGTGCTATTTGTCACTGTTGTTTATACATAATGTTGGAGAGAGTCTGTTAACAAAAGTGCTTTCCTACAATTGTTAGACCATGCCATAGTTTTGTGCTATAAGACAGTCAGTTTCTTCAGCTTTTAGAAGTTTATAACATTTCAAACGCACATAAACCACAAAATTGCATGAAATGGTCCAAGTATTTCCTCAGATAATGAGTAAAACAACACCACTGCACTGTAGCTCATAATACAAAACACAGATATAAAGCAAGAATAACATGAAAATAATTTAAACATTTGAATTATTTGAGGTTAAAGCTACTGTTACCATTAACTAAACCTGAATCATCTGTGTTTGTATCTAATCAAAGTTCAGTGAAGACAAACTGTTGTTTCAAGGCAAATTATCAATACATGAAGAACTGGAGTATGTACATTTGCAATATGCCTGTATGGAACAGTGCAATGCCTTGTTAACATATTCAGCTTCTGTCTGTTGAACAGGTCTGTCTCAGTGGTATCATGCAGATGTAGAAGTGGAGATCAAAAAGTAGTATGGCCATGCAAGGCTAATACAAATGTGCTATTAGCACACTGATCTGCTTAAGTTATTAAATATCCCGCTCCTCAGCCAGGCTGCTACGTTGAGAGAATAATATTTGTTACAGTTATAAATCCAACTTGTTTGGAACCATCTGTGTATTCTCTCTGCAGGGAACTGTGTATTGCCATGCAGATGTGTCTTCAAACATTGACTGTGCAACTGTTACTTATACTGCTGGGTATTTCATGTCTTCTTTAAAGTTTGAGACATTATGTGTTTTGTCAGAGTAAGGCAAACTTTTTTGTTTGTTTGTTTTTTTGTTTTTTTGTTTTATATCTCTCACCAATAATATTTCCCAAACTCAGAAAAGTGATGGGAAGACAAGTTATGGAAAGATGTGATACTCTCATCGGTGATGTCTGTCTTTATGCCTAGTTCATTATTTCATTGGTTTTCTTTTAATGACTATCTCCTGGTGTTATCAGGGCTAATGCATTAGAATCTCTAGAAGGAGAAAGAACATTTTCCATGAAACTAAAGGACGGTGGGCAGGGAGAGGGTAAGAAGAAACAAGGAGTCTCAGATGTAACGGCAGACAATTCTTTCCATGGAGAGTCAGAGAGAACTGGGTGGACTTTTTGAGGCCCCCAAAACCACTGCATTCTTGTACTGAGAGCAAATCTGAAGGAAAAGACTTGACCTGCAAGGTCACTGTAGGCAGAGTACAGATTTGTCCAAAACCCTCCTATATTTCTGTTCTGTCTCATTCTGCTTTTTAAAAGTTCTTTGTTCTAGCACTTACTATTTCTTACTTAGTCTATGAAATCCATGATTTTAGAAAGTATAGTTCTAAATTTACAAAAGCCTTTTCATATTTTTTAAGTTCACCATTTCAAAGTTGCAAGCAGACCCTCCTCAAAGCATTGACCAACTTGGAAATCTGACAGAAAAACATTTAGCCACATTTGACCTCTCAGGAAACTACCCAACAAGGAAGCATATTTACAGGTGGAATATAAACGGGATTCATACCATCCAAAATTATTTCTGATTCAGCAGTGTAAGGTTTCAGCCAGTTTTAGAAAAAAGACTGATATGTAAATATTTCAGCCAGCCATGTACTATATTCAGTGCTTCCAATACCTGGTGAACATTATGTAGGTCTACACCATGCCCTAGTAGTCAGATTTGTGTACTCTCTCAGAGCTAAAATTCAAGTGGAATATATTCCAAATCCTTCAAAAATTAAACATATGCATAGCTCTCACATGAATGATGACTTAGGTTGGAAAAAGAAGCATTTATACTAGTAGAAGTATTGGAGTGGGAGGGAGGAGGCAGACAACAGAGACTGAGAAAATGATTTAGAGTTTCACGGTATGATTTGGTACAGCTGAAATAAGAAAATAGGACTAAAAGGGAAAGAATTAGGCCTGATTATAGAGAGAAAAAATTGGAATTCAGGTATATTATGCTCTGGAATTAAATGGGACTGAAAGTTATTGAGATGTCCTCACCTATGATATTCAGGAATAAATTCTGAATAAAACAGCATAAACTGCATGATAAAGGGCAATTCATCATTAGTAACAACATGGACTAGACGACCTCTTCATTTTTTTTTTTCCCAAGTGACTTTGGTCTTATGATACAAGGGTTAAAAGGTACATTGGTTAACAACTGGCTTGAGATCAAACCACTGAAAAAATGTTGACACCTGGTTAAAGCTCATTGAAGAGAAACTGTACAATAAAATGACCATCAATATTTTTACAAAGGCATAATGATACAGCATAATTCAGAATTAAATAATGAAGCAATTAATTACAAATATTTGGATTAAACTTAACTTTATATTTAATAAAATATCATTATTGAATTGAAATTGATATTAGTTATGTTTACTAAGGAATAAAATAAGTTATTACAGCTTTGTAACATGCAAGAGTACATTAAAACATTTGAAGAAAGTCACTTAACTTTTGGGTAAAAGCAGGATTATATTTTTTGTTCTTAACTTTTAAGGAGTCTCTAGTTGTGTGACTTGAGTACCAAATAATCAGAGAAAATTTCTTTGTATGGTTCCCAGTCTCTAGACAGTGTGCCTTTCTGAGTGTTTTACACAGCCATCTTGTTGTCCCAAAACTGGAGGGTCATTTGCCCGGTGTGCAACACACCAATATACACACAGAGCAGAGGTATTTTATTGCATATTTGCGCAGATATGAGTGTCTGTCCCAAGACAGCACACCAAAGCTCCAAATCAGTGGTTATTTATACATACAACATTAATATATTCATCTTTCTAATACAGATGTATTATTATCCTATTAAATGATTGGTTTAGATTTCTTCGTCTATCATGCAAACTAGAGCGCATGCTCAGTTCTTTTCTCCGCCTTTATCTTTTGAGTAGGTGGTGTAATTGGGGTAGGTGGTCCATGGGTCAGACAAGCCTCAATGATTCTTCAAGGCTTGTTGGCCAAACTAACAATTTATCAGTTACGCTTCTACTTCTTGACAATCACATCTTAATTAGTACATAGTTTAGAGATACATCAACTAGCAACGGGGTAGGACTATACAATGGTCGTTCGTAGCAACAATAGACTTGATTACTTTTGATTTTGTTGCAACAATCTCTCCAATGACACAATGATATATTTACATTAACATTATATGTAAGTAGAGTAGCATTCAACAAAGTGTTGGGAATTAATGGGACAGTTAAATACCTGCTCTATTTTATTTTCAAAAGGCTATTGTTCAAAAATTTATTGTCTTAGTTTGTCTAAATTAGCTGCCAACTGCTTTACTAGACACCTAACACCAAGTAATCAGCAGTGCCTCCCCAACACACAATAAAAACCTGAAAAAAGCTCTGTTATAATTTTTAATTTTGATAACTTGTTGGCCATATAACAGAAAGTTACCAGATTTTCAGAGATTTTCTGGACTTTTAGGCCTCATTAACATTAATAGGGTCAGAAGTGCTCAGTACTCTTGAAAAAGTTAGATTACACAGTGATATGACAGAATATGGCTTCAGGTTCCTAATTTTAGACATTACAATTTGGCAAACGTTGCCAGTAAATATTTCTGACCATGCGAAGTTGCAATCCACAGAGTATTTCTTCAATTCTATGATCACTATGCAGTGTAACACATTTAAGATTATCTAGATTATTCATTCCATTAGTGTCTTGCAATATTAATCCTGGTCAATGCCATACAGACAAAATAGATAACTACTTATGAGATCAGAACTGTAGTGTTGCCAGTTGATAAAGGTTAGAAACATTAGAGCTGATTTTTCCTGTAGGACACAGCATGCTAGAATTTAATTGTAACCTTGCTTCATTACCCATCACATTCCCTATTAAATAGCAAAATGATTGTCTTTATGTCTTTATTTCTCACTTCCTAAATTATTGCCATTTGGGAACATAAAACAGCATTCTTAAATATTTGAATGCATTACTTTATACTGAAAATTATTTTCTTTCTAATTACTTAGGAATTTATAGTTTATGTTCCACAATGAAGGACTTTCAGCTTTACTTTTGGGATTTTTATAGTAATTTGAGTAGATGTAACTGTATATTATATTTTACCCCCCCAAAAAGGAACAGCTGGCCTATTTATGTATATCAGCAAATGTCAATTCCTTTAGAAAATGAAGGTCTTACTGTATAGTTATCACCACTAAAATAACCAATAGTTAATAGAGACAGAATTTCATGTTTCCCATGGCTCTCAGGAATTATTATTATTATTATTATTATTATTATTATTATTATTATTATTATTATTATTTTCACTAGATTAGCAAGAACCTGTCTTGAGCACTGGAATGATATTTAGGCTAGACCTCATCTCCAAATCCTAATAGCATCTGCCAAGGTAAGTGAACTTGTGTCTGAAAAGGAGCATGTTTTCTTCTTTAAGAACTATTTTGTTGCCAGGGGTGTTTTTTTAATTTAATTAGACACTTTTTTTAGACAATTAGTTTTGGAATTTTTTGAGGGGAAAGAGTCCACAGGTGTTTCCAGACAAAATTCATTGCAACACTTAAAATATTGTATTTTTATCACTAAATATATGATCCAAAATGTACCACATAATATGGTTTTGCATCCATGTTATGAAGTTTTACACAAAAATTCAAATTGACTGTGGAGTTTTCCCTGCTTATAAATTATGTGATTAGACAGCTCACTTACACAGTTTCACTTCAGAGCTGAAAGAGTTGTTAGTTTGTGAACAGACTCATTCAATGGAAAATGTGATATGTCCATTAATACCTTAAATGTAGCTTTTATGTTTATAAATTAGAACACTGATTTACAAAAAAAAAAAAAAGATTACTTGCATATACAGTCTATGAATGACAATAACAACATTCAACTTAGTATGAAATTTGTAATTTGTAAACATAACAAGTATTTTGTTATTTAAAATACTGAGCAGTCATGAATTTGGTATTTAGCTATGAACTCAGATTCTGCTTAACAACATGAAGATCAAAATGTCTTATCATTAAAAGAGATTGGATTTTGAGTGACTTTATATAGTATTCTGATCAAAGGTATGCTCTCAGGTAAAATCAGATGACATATTGACATTTTTTCTAATGACACTTTAATATTTGCTCCTACTTTATCTCTTCTATTATTACACTCTATTTCTTAAAGCATAGCAAGGTATTTATTGAAATCTTTATTTTTTCAGTTATTCTAATAACCATGATAATGAAATGCCAACCTAATTATTTCTACGGAGGCACAAAAATGTCAATATACCCAAGTCAGTCTTCCACTTTGACTGTTAAAATTAACATTTAAAAATAAGAGGTAATATAAGTCTTTATAACAATGAAATAATCTTTTTGCTACAACTGTGTTAGTTCTATAAATCATTTTCACCTGTGATTATAGCTAGTAGTCTTATGTTAACAAAACCAGAAAATAAGTATTTGAATGGCAGTCAAGTCCCAACCCAGTGAAAGCAGGATCAGGTGTATTGTCTTAAGTGATGCTGCCCATCTCCACAGTACTGGAAAGTCATCCCCAATCAAACAAATACTTATGTACTTTATACATAAATCTTTTCCCCTTCTGCAGACACAATACTAAAGTGTCTAGTGGTTTGATTTATTTTTTTTTTCTCTTTTTTTCCCCCACTATTTTATAGGTATAGAAAATGGGAAGAAGCTGGTCTCTTTGGGAGAGTTATTGCAAGCAGTCTAGTGGATTGGGGGGCTGAAGGTGATTGGCACCTTACACTGAGCACTTCGGAGAATCAAGCTTCCAGTTTATGACACTGTGACTAAATGACACACAGGATGATCACTATGTGAGATGTAGTAGAATACTAAAATAATCATGCTCCCTTTGCAGTATGGCAGTGTAATAAAAGCACAGGAATTTAACGACAACTGCTTCTAACCCGAATGATTTTCACAGCTTTCCATTTAGTGCCATACTAAGAAAGTTGCTGGTTTATTTACGATGATCCAGCATTCAGGATATTTGAATGGGAAGGTCACCTCTTCTTAGATAAAACTGACACACCATCCCAAAACTAAAAACCAAACCAAACTAAAACAGTTGAAAGGGATAGTTTGTCATAAACCTTCCAATTCCTCCAACTATTTAAGTTTTTTCCCCACATGCCTGCATTTTATCCCTTCATTTTGCATCTTTCATAAAGTGTCGAGTAGGTCTGTTTGCTCAGAGTATTCCTATATTAGCAAACTAAAGAAGCGCAAGGCTTAAGCACTGACCTGAGACCACCGATATAGCTTAATTGTACTAACTATGGCTTTGTTTTAGCCTGCACCATCTAGCATGTTCCCACACAATGTTTTGAAACAGCTGAAGGGCAGTTTGCACCAAAGACCACCCCAGTAAGCAGTTTTGATGTGGACAGCTTACTTGGAGCATAGGAGAAGGTAGCCATTTGGACACCAGCTATGTCATGCCACTTGGGCTCAGAACCAGAGAACAGTTCCTGGACCATTTTATATTTTAAGAGAGCTTTTGCCTCAAAGAAAAGCTTTGAGCTCTTTATGCATGGATTTCCTCGCTCAGTACCTAACTGCTGCTCCACAAAGACACTGAGGGCACCATGCCCATCCACCTTGCCAAAAGAACTGGGACAGTGTTCAGAGCCAAAAGGAAGAGAGGGATGAAGGAAACAAAGTCTGTGTGGGAGGTACAGTTGACATATAAATATACCCCCCTCAGTCAAAGCAGAGCCCTGTCCATTTATCTACCAAGCCACCTGCTGTACCCGAAGAGATGAAGTGGTGCAATGGGAAACAACAGAGGACAAGTATACGTTCTGTGCCCACTGGAACAACAGATGGACCTAACTTCATTGTTACTCTGTTTCCCACCACACTGCTATTTACCTTTGTCTCCATCTGTTCTGCCTTGCCATGACCTTATGTTGTGAATGCTCTGGATCAGTGACTGCACCTTGCCAGGCTCACTGGGGTCCTGATTGCTGCCTGGAGACAGGCTGTTAGGCTATACATTCACAAGGGAAATTTATGCCACAGCTACTTAGTGAAATTCATACTACACAGCCCAGACAGGTAGGTGCTTTGTTCTTTGGGTAGAACTTGGTGTTAGAGAATGGAATATACAAAGGTCAACACAAAAATAAATGGCAGTAAGTTAGACAGTAAGAATAACTGTATGGAAAAATGAGAACTAAGGATATAGTCACCTAACTCCCAGCTCCAGGGAACATTTAAATCCATATGAGATTCATATCTGTATGTCTCTGCAGAGATTAGGGTCCAGAATATGATCAGAGACCTAATATATTTCTAAATAAGGCTGGAAGAAAGGGATGAGCTACTGATACCACTCTTTTTCTTCGATAATTCAGTAATGGAGCACTTCACTTGTGATATGGGACAGCTAATTTCAAATTCATTTTTCTGCCTGGGTGGATATGAACACATATCTCCAACTCTAATCACTATGCAGATGGATATTTGGAGATGAGATTCAGTCTCACCTACCAGTGGAGTACTCAGTGGAAAGACAATATTTTCTGGCTCAAAGAAAGACTGAAAGACAGCAAATGCAGGTGAGAGTCTATAGCTTTTTGCCATGGCAGTCAGCTTGAAGTTGGCAGACTGGATTCCATTCCCACTGTTCAATTTTATGTTGGATCCCACTGCATATATCCTACAAAAGAACTGGATCAGGAACCAACACTCCTAAGGCATGTTAGGGAAACTGCCCTAACAAATAGGCTATAGAGAGCCCCTATTTGAGTACTGTTAACAATCTAACAGTATCCTTTTTATTACTTCATTACAAATAACAACTTATACTAAAGAAAGTTAAACTCAAAGGCTTGAACACTCATAGATTTAAAAANCATTACAAATAACAACTTATACTATATATATATATACTATACTATAACAACTTATTTAATTGACTATTAATTAAAATTCATCATCCAATTTTTCCACCCATGGGAAGAATTCTGAGGGAAGAAATCAGACCTTGTTATTGGAAAATAATTTGTTTACAAAGCTCCCATGCTTCACTTTTTGAAGAAACTTCATGCAAAGTGAGACAAAGAGAAGAGCTTTTGAGGAGAAAAGTAATGTTATGGTTAATGTCGTGCATGGTACTCCTAGAATTCTAGTCTCCCTTCTTTCACCATGGCCTTAGCCATATCACTTAAAGCAACTTCTACACATGCAGATGGCAGACACAATGGCTTTTATTTTCTATATATCTGCCATAAGAAAAATAAAATCAGATTTAAAGAATAAGAACGTATAGCTGCAGCAAAACCTATTTAAAGCTGCCCTGTCAACTGCTATCATTCTTTATCATGATAGGTCTCCCAAGATATAGAATGCTAAGGAATTTCAAAGCAATCAAAAAGTACGATCTCTACAATTTCTCCTTCATGTCCCCATGCCTTGCGTATCAACAGTGATTAAAAAGGAGAAAAATATGTACTGATTCAGTTAACTTTGTAGTGAAAGTGATCTGTGATTATTAAATCTCCTTTACACTATACTTCCAAACATTTCCCTGCTTAATCAGCTGGCAATCTCCTTTCCTGACTGAATCCATATTCCATCTTTCTCCTTTACTGTTGACTGCACAGTCCTGGTTGCCTCCCCCCTGATCCATGTTTCTTGGTCCTGTGGTCTTTTCTGTTCATCTGTTTCCTCCTATGCCTATGTCCCTGTTCTGTATTCCTCTTTCCTTCCCCAGACTCTTCTTTCCAGTTAGTTGCAGTTCTTGCTTTTCTCTGCTTCCTCAGCAGTAACAGCTGAAGCACTAAAATCCCCAGAGAGACAGAGCATACCTATGTAATTTAGTGCAGGATCGGGTTGGAGACCCCTGAACTACCTTTTGTGAGATAACAGCTTACGTTCCAGTAGTAGTTTAGCAGATGTATTTTTTTTCTTCTTCTTCTTTCTTCATGTTGTAACTATTTAACAGCTATTTAACTGCTTGGACTCAGCCAGAGCATGAGGCCTGAAAGATTTTTACTCATAATTAGTGACACTTATGGTGAATAAGGTTGATACAGCTAGTTACATGAACATGGGAAATGCAAAACAGCAATTCTTTAAGCAACAATCAGTAAGGTTTTAAAAGCATGTTATATATATATAGCATAACCTTAAACTGTGAAAAAATGAACCTGTTAAGTGGTTAGATTTCAAAATGTGAAACATATAAAAAGGATAGAATGAAAAGAAAGCTGTAAATCGGAAGAATAATATTTGTTGTCAAAACTACCCTGGAAAAAATGTAACAATACAGTAATTTAAAAATATTCATTGAAGAAGGTGATAATGCAAATAGGAAAAGGAGAATCAATATGCCTATAATGAGAAGCTGTGATTTCAGAACCTGTTTTGTGAGGTGCTAGCATCAGCTCAGTTTGACAACAGATCAAACCTAGCTCAAGACATACAAATAAAATAAGATTTTGTTATTCTATGAGAAATAAATGTGAAATGAAGTGTGTGTGGGTGGTTGGGTCCATGCAAACATATTTCCAGAGTCTTGATAAGGATTTCAGTGGCACAGACACCTGCCATTGGACATCAGCTTCTAGGTGCTAAAGATACTTTCAGAATATTGTAAAACCATATTGATTACCAACCAGTTCAGTGAACAGGGTAAACACATTCTTCAAAGAATATTACCAGAATCTTATTACCATCTTTTGAAAATTTTTGCAGCCTGTCTGTTCTGGTTTCAGCTGAGAGGGTTAATTCATAGCAGCTATTATGGAGCTATGTTTTGGATTTGTGCTGGAAACAATGTTGATAATACAGAGATGTTTTTGTTCTATGGACCTGTTGTTGAGCAGTGCTTACACAGAGCCAAGGCCTTTTCTGCTTCTGGTACCGCCCTGCCAGCGGGATGGCTGGGGGTGCACAAGGAGTTGGGAGGAGACACAGACAGGACAGGTGACCCAAACTGACCAAAGGGATATTCCACACCATATGACATCATACTCAGTTTATAAGGAGCTTTGGGAAGAGGAAGCGGGGAGTGGGGGGGAGGTGTGGAAGCGAGGCGGGGGAGGTGTTCAGAGTGATGGGGTTTGTCTTCCCAAGCAACCATTATGCGTGATGGAGCCCTGCTTTCCTGGAGATGGCTGAACACCTGCCTGCCCATGGGAAGTGGGGAATGAATTCCTTGCTTTGCTTTGCTTTGCTTGTGCACGTGGCTTTTGCTTTACATGTTAAACTGTCCTTATCTCAACCCATGAGTTTTCTCACTTCAACTTTTCCAATTCTCTCCCCCATCGCAATGGGGGGGAGTGAGTGAGCAGCTGCCTGGTGCTCAGCTGCCGGCTGGGATAAAACCACGACACTTTCTTAAACAGAAAACATGCACTATAGCTGTGAACCAAAAGACTGGGGATGTGTAATATATGCAGGATTGAAGAGGTGCTTTAGAGCAATTTTGCAGAAAATTTCACAAGATTAAAATCCTTTAAGCCTTCCACATTAATGCAAATAATGAGCAGATTGAAATAAATGCAACTACATCTTTGTTGAACTTACATTTCGATACCTGAACATGTTTTAGCACAGTATGAATGGAAAGGACAGACATTTACAATTTTCACTTAGTAAGGTATCAAAGGCTTAATGTTTATAAAACAGCAACAAGTGATGAATATGAAGTCAAATGTTATGCAGTCTGCACTGGCAGATATGGAAGAAAACCTGAATGATTGCTATGACAACAAATGTAAACTATTGCACAACAGGCCATAACCAAATGGAATCCAACAAAACAAATCAAACAAAGCAAATAAAGTAAAATACTTTAGTCTTATGAGTAGTAAGTATGTGAGTAACAATAATGATACTGAATGTGAGGAATGCAGCAGAAAGGCTGAATTTAAAAAGCTTCAGCTGACAATGGGTATTATAATTCATTGCAAAGACTCAAAAAAAAAAAAAAGTATTCCACCTTTTTATTTAGAAAATACCCACTTCTTCTAACTCACTCCCAGAGAGAACAAGTAGTCTTACATACAAAAGATCCAGAAAAGTTTATTTCAAGAATTTTACTTGAGACTGAAGCATTTAAGAAGGAGATTCTGTTTTATTAAGAGGCCAGTTCACCTGCAGGCTCTGCTTTGCCCTCTTAATATCATCATTGAAGTTTTTGTGGTTTTGTCCAAGTTTTAAGGAAGAAAACATCTTCATGGATAAAGTTCACCTAAACCTTAACAAAATGAAGATTCAAGAAACCAAATAAACCCTAACTCCCAAATGGTAATCTTGCTTTTTGGAATCATCTAACTCCATAGGCACACAGGTGTCTTTGAGCATCTACAGTTATTTACCTATACATACAGACATATGTTCTGGGAAATATGATGGCAATTCAGGTTAACGTAGGCAGTCACTTAATCTCCCATGACTGTCAGGAGGAGATGATGACAGCAGCCTTAAGCATAGGAAAGCAGATCAGGATTTAAGTCCTTCCCAGATGACAGTTAGCACCCACAGCTTGCTTTTTTGCAGAGAGAACCCTGAAACAGTTGTAAAAGCAGCAATAAGAATAAAAGGAGGTAAAAATGATCAGAACAGTAAGAGATGAGTTAATTTCTTGTAACATAAATTACTAGAAGGTAAACTCTAGCTGTAGGTACTCTCAATTATGACACCTCATTATGGCATATTCTAGCTGAGACCCCTCTTCACTCTTTCAAAGGCAGCTGGGTCAGCATGCAGCCCAGAAATGCATGCATCATCAGACCATTAAGAGAGGACTGCATTGCGTAGGGTTATGACACTCAGCAGGAAAGGTAGACACCTATGGGTTTTCAGTTTTGGTTGAAGTTTTTTTTTCCTCAGGCTGTTTTAATTTTTTGTAGCCTGTGTTGGTGGTACACTATTTGCATTTCTATTCCAATGAGCAATGGTCTGCATTCTCCTAGGTTAGATTCAAATTTCCTCTTACCACCTCTCCTTCTGCCTCCAGGAATCTCGTGTTTTTGGCGATGTAGCAGCTCACCTCTAAAGCTGTTTCTCCCCTTCTTTCCTACTGTTACTATAGCCTAGTGTTATGAAACTCTCCTGCAACATGAGACATGAAGGCTGAGGGCAGCTCAGACTGAGTCAAGATAAGACCACATGTATCTTATTATCATGACTGATTATTCTTATCACTAAGCTAAGAGGCAGTAAGTGGGGATTATTGTTTTCTTTCTGGAAAGGAAGCCCACTTTCCTCCATTAGACAGGTGTTCTCTGGAGATGGACAGCCATACCAGATACTAAGTCAATGTGAGCACCAAGGATTTCTTATTTCTTCCAATGCAGGGAAGAGCATAACACTACTGCAGAGAGATGGCCACCTAGTTTATACTGGCTCTTAGGCGGATGGGAAATCTTCAGAGGTGCTTATACTTTTATGAAATATGCACCGTGTGCTGATGTGTGTATGTTGGGATGATTATAATTCCAAAATCAAATGTAAGGACATTTTCAATAAAAACAGTTCACTGGTCACTGATAATAGGGAGGGTAGACAGTATTTGTACTGCAGATGGGAAAGGCTAGCCAGCTACTTCTATAATATTTCAGGGTAGTAGTACTTATCACCATCAAGGAGGAATCCAACTTAATTGTAAAAAATCTTGTAAAAGTAGGATTAGGTTCAGTGAAGAAAAAAAAATATGCCTGAGGCATTAGCTTTATAGCACCTTCCTATCACCTGCAAACACTGAAGACAAACAGAACTGTAACTCCCACTTTTTCTGTGGCTATTTGGTTTTGAAGGGAAACTGTAAGAAAGCAAGCTGAATGGTGAGAGAAGGAATACAGAAGTCACTTGTTAACATCAGTGATACACTCAGCAACCTTTTTTTTTAAGAGAGTGCATTAATGTTTTATGCTTTGAATAGGAGTGTGTAGAAGACACAGCAGAGCACCATTTCACATACCTCTTTTCTATATCTTTTGCACAAAACATACTTCGCTATACTGAATCACTGAGGAATGGTTATTACAGTCTTGCCTAAATCAATTCCAGAGCAAATGATAGCACTGGAAAGTCAAAGAAAAATCAAAGGCTTGGGTTGGGTTTTTTTGTTCTTTTTGCTGGGGAAGGGGAGGTTATTAATAGTGTCATCAACTGACTTATTCGCATACTTATGGCTGAGCATACATTCCTAAATTTGAGCCACATACCCTAACCGTATTCCCACTAAGATTAATGGCAGTTTCTGGGTAATCAGCACTTTTAAATGTCAAACAGCTTTAGCTGCCCAACCTGTAGAACTGTGCAAAGATTTTGCCGATTAAGGGCTGTACACCAAATTTAAGGGCTTTAACTGATGAGTGTCTAAATGAGACTTTTTCAGAGAGTTGGATTTTTAGAAACTGCTGAGTGCCCACCCTCGGAAAATCTGTTTTGTCAGTGTATTCTTAGGGCTTTGATTGACAAGAAGGCTAAGACTGGGATGGCTGAAAAGGTTACTGTGTCCCCCATCCCTGCTGTTCTAGAATCAGATCCTGAACCATGGCAGCAGCATACTGTCAGCTCAGCCTCTTCAGCTAACAAGCAGCTTGTGCAGGGGAACAGGGAAGGCAGAGGGAGTTGTAATGTTTTTCACCTTCCCAGCCTACACCACCTCCCCGCATACATTGAAGAATGCCCTAAGGAGATGCATCTTCTGAGGGTGAATACTCAGCAAATTCTGAGCTCCTTTAGGGAATCCTATTTGGATAGTGAAATCTGTGGATGCTAAACAAAAATCATAGGTCACACAATCCCAGAATAGGAGCCTAAAAGATCCCTTCCTGAAATCCTTATTTTAGACTACAGAGTTTGCACTAACACTCGTGTCAGACAGTTTACTTTGCTGTACCACCATCTACACAAGATAAGTGTTTTTCAAGACCTTCTTTAGTAGCTTACTTTTCTTAAACACCGTAAGTGCTGTTGAGCCTTGGAAGTAGGTCTTTGTTAATATAGTGCATGCATTTTTGTGGCAACCTTCATCATGTTGTTTTGTACTATTATTTCTATTTTTTGTTCAGTCTGACTATTAAAGTGATATAAACTTTTCTGTCAGAAAAAGTTGTTTAGTGAGCAGCACAGGCAGAATGAAGTGAAACTTTTCATTTCTTGAGTCTGTGCAAAGAGCACAGAGAATTGAAGTGCCTGTTCTAAGTGGCTTGTATTGTTCAAACTTTAGAATTCTGTAGATTTTCACATGCAAGGCCATATGTCCAGTGACTATTTTTATGATCCTGTCTGTATGTTGAATGAACTCTAAGAATGAAAAAAAAAAAAAAAAAAGTAAACTCAATAGGGAAGAGATGCACTGTCCCAGAGTAGGCACTAGAAGACACTCTACCTCATCAAAACAAAGTACTGAGGCTTTTTGGCTATGAAAACAGAAAGGCAACTCTCCTCTCGCAACTTAACTAGCATATAAAATAATGGAGCTGTGCCCATGCTTTCTCCACATATTTCTCTTAGTTTGGCTCATTTTGCTCTTGTACTTTTATTCCTCTGCAAATTTGGTTCTGGTCACATATTGTAAAAGGTATATGATGGAATAATCTTTGCCAGATATTTTGTCTTCAACTTTGTTCAATTGTACAAAGAGATGTGGATATCCAGGGACAAATGGATATACTGGTATAGTGACAGTCCAAGCATTTCAGTGCCCCGGGCCTTCAATGCAGAACTGAGGGTAGTAAGAGTCCAACAAAACGTGAATCAAGACTTCTTGTTGGGAAAGAAGGGCTGCCTGGACTTCCAAATGAGTCTAATCCAGAATAAGCTTGCTGTTCTGTGACAGAAGTGTTTTGGTACAGAGAAATACCTTTCCAAGCATTCAGTGGATAGTTCTGAGATTTTTTATAGAGCTGACTAATTCAGCAAAGAATGTATTTTGGTTTCACAGATACGTAGGCTTTAAACATGTATTATTCCCTTTCAAATTGCACTTTATAGAGTATTATACCCTGGGAGAAATTATTCATAAATGGCACTAATGAGTGTCAAGCTGCATTGCAAGGCATTTTGAAAATTGTCCTATTAATTAATGGAGTAATTAAGCTTTTGTCAGTGACATATCATATTTCTGACAGGAATAGATGGTCTGTGTAAGTCTGTGCTAGGCAGCTATCCAGGCAGCCACTGTGTTTAATGGATGGCAGCAATTTAGTCCAGGTTTACGGTGATGGGACCACCTGCATAGGGGGAGCTGGCAACCTGCATACACAAACAGCACTTTGCACTTTTTCTCAGTAAAATCGTCTTAGTTCTAGATTGATGTAGCCCTCCCTAGGATGAGACATTAGCTTTTTGCCATTAAACCATAAGTACTGTTTCTCTGAGCTTTTGTGACAAAAATGTCAATTAACTTCCAACTTTCATTTCCATTTAATTCTGTATTCTCATTCTATTTGCATATTAATGTGAACATGGTGCAGAACTGTTAGATTAAAATACCTTGCTAAGGCTAATAGCATGTAATGCATACTTATTGAGTGTAATAGTTATGAAAACATAAAACTTTTAGAAAAATATATTTTCAAGTTGCCATCTCCTTCAGAAAAAAAATTGTTTAGACACCTCTCCCAAAAACCCTGAGTGGGTGATATGTACGAAGGTAAAGAGAAACACTAAAAATAGGGAGAGGAGGGGAAGAAACTTCTAAGTGTAGATCAACACAATAAATAAATATATATATTCTTTTATTGCCTTAGCAACAGATTTCTATTAATTCTAATATTAATAATTTATAGCCTGGCTTCATTTAACAAGATCTTAGAATTGAATCCAGAAGAAAAAGGGCATGAAAGAGGAGAACTGCATTGGTGGACTGATTTTACTTCCATGTGGTTACACAGTCCATATGTTTAGATTTATTATCTGCACAACTTAGAACACATCTGAGTATTTTCAAATGTAGATGAGCAGAATTATTGAGCCAGCATTGACATAAAATATCCTCTGTCTTGCTTCGGATAAAAAGCAGCAAGCTAGCCTCAGCACAACAATCAGTGCGGTTAAATACTGATTTGTGGCTGACCACTCCGGCAGGGCACTTCTTGCAAACAAAACACTCACAGTGGAAAGTCAGGGAAGGTTCTTTTGCTGATCAGTTCCATATTTCTCCTTCTTCCAACTGCAGATGATTAAGAGTCTGTTTGTTGTCAGTTTCATGAAGCTGCTAAACTCAGCAGAATTTAGACACTCAGGATTGCACAGCATAATTGACATAAATAAAGTGTGAAAATGTCTTACATTTAAAATATTGGGCCACGTCTACCTCTGATATATCTGAAACAATCAGACTCGCATCAATGATTGTACAAGAATGAATAAAATAATTAATATCAATGTATGTGAAATAACTACTGTCTGATCCCATTCAAAATACATGATTCTGGACTGAAATTTCATTTGGCTGCTGCAAAAACAGAAGATATGGAAGCTAATTCAAGAGATGAAACAAATATAACATACGGATGACAGGCTTGATCCTCCTCACGGTCAAGAAGACAGCTTGAATACCAGCTCCCAGGATAACTCTGCTGTCCTGAAAGAGTCTGGATTTGGACTGCCTAGATTTCAGTTGTCAGAGGTTTTAGAATATTCTTTCAAGCATTCCCAACGTCACGTTGGGAGGTTTGGTAAGTGTCCAATACATTTAAATTAAAATGGTGATTCATTACAATGCCTAAGACACAGAGTTACTTTGTCATAAATTATAGGTAATCTGCACTTTTGCATTAGCTCAATTACCAGTAATAGAGTTTTAATGCAGTACTTACATGGTGTTAGAGGAGAAATCTTCTGTACTACTGGATTTATCTCAAGGAGGAAATGAAAACTAAATTGGAAAGGCTAGTACAGAAGAAATGCTGATAGGACACCAGGGAATGCAAGTGAGGACAGAAAGCCATGTCAGTCACATGAATGGAAAAAGAAATAGTAAAGATAAGAAAGAAGATGATTAAAACACACCATGTGAAGGGAAAATGTAGTACACTAAGGATACTTGAAGGAGGAACATAGCAAAATCTTGTAGGGCAGAAAGGGTACAAAAATGGAGGAAGAGAAAGGGAATGAGAAGAGTGATAAGGTCATTATGTGGAATTGGCCTGCTTCTAGATAAACTTTGAATAATAGCATCAGAAATTTAATAGAAAACACAAAGAAATTATGATGATTGTGTGCTTTTTCCTGCAAAAATCAGATCTTTCTCAAGGGAGAATGGAAAAGTCAGTTTCAAATGATTCCCCATCAGTCCCTTCACTGTTTTAATACAAATGTGGCTGTTTCCAATTAAGTTTTCAAACCCAAATTTAGGTGATTTCCACAACAGTTAAGCACATTTACCCAGGGTTTAATGGGGTCTAAATTGTGCAGAATCATATTGCTTCTACTTTAATGAAATATCTAACAACAAAATGAAAAAAATGTTAGTTTTGTCACTCAGGTTGGAAGCATTTTCCTGTTCTGTAGACATTGTCCCTTAGATTCATAAACTGGTCTTTTGAAAGAAAGATGGGAGTGATACCAATAGAATTTGGACTTCCACATAGCTAGAGATCTAACTGCACAGTTGTTTTGGACTTAAATTAACTAAAATGCAAATCATGGGATGCACTAATTTATTATGAAGAAGAGGACAAGCAAGTATAGTTGAAAATAAAGTCCATCTCCAAAACTCCCATATCTCCTCCCCTTCCTTGCTGAAATACAACAGAAAAAATGTAACTGAAAAAGACAAGAGAGGGAAAACCAACCAACCAATCAACCAACTAACCAACCAACCAACCCTCTTTCCCTCAACAAACAAAACATCTAAAACTTACAGAATCAGAAATGCAGGTGTACCTCAGGGGAAAAAAAAGAAAAAAAAAGAAAAAAAAAAGAAAAAGGCACCATAAAATGCTGGAATCTGGAAAACCCAAGGTCAGTATTCCTGCTGTATCATGCTTTACCACATGGTAAATTTAGAATGACCTGCTAAGGGCTCATTAAACAGCCTTTGATGAGGCTACTCATCTGGAATATAAGAGATTGAGATTGAAATCTCTCATCTGTCTCAGACAGCCCAAGGACATGAATCAGGCATGGTATTCTCTCCCTAACTAACAGTATTTGTAGTCCTGGGATCCTTCCTGTACCTGCTCTCTGTTTGACCAGAAATTCCACAGTCTAACTGAGAAACCTTTCTGACTGAAAATTTGGTCAAAAGTTTTATACTCCCACCACCAATAAATTCCATAGTCATATAAAATGACTGTTTTTTCTTTTTTTTTTTTTTTTCTTTTCCTAGGTGAAGCTCCTTTATTGTTCCTCTAAATTGCCTATACTTTACTATCTGACTCATCCAGGCCTCTCTGCTGCTTTAGAATCTTAAATTATCTCCAAAACCTCTTTTCTATTTTCCTTTCAAGTAACCATTGACCACATCACTTAGAGCTTTTAAAGCTTTCTGGAGTCAAATAGTCTACTGTTCATAAAATCAGTTTTAGCAAATCAGAATAATAATTTCATCTTTGTTGTTTTTTATTTATTTTAAATATGTAGTAGAAGAAAAAAAATTTAAAAATACTGAAAAGACATTGCTTAGAAAAAAAGTTTCTTTACTAAAACCTTTTATCATGCTTCTTGTTCAATGCATATCACAGAACACATTTTCATATAAAAATAACATCATAATACCCATTTTAAGCTTTTTTTCATTATATTAATTAGGGTTGGAATTTCAGCAAAATTTCAGTAGCAGCTTTGAGCTGTCAGATTTTTCCTATGTGCTAATACCAATTTTTTAATTCAAGTTTGATTCACAAAACATTTACAGTACATGGGCACACACACCCTTTACATGTGTGAAAGACAATGATTTTAAATAATTACTTGTTTGTTAAGCTGCTAAAATATCTTTTTTTTTACCATTAGCAAGTTTAAGAATAAAAGAAACTGAAGAAAGCCTTTACCACTGAATAGAGTCAGAGAAAACACAAATGTTTTTGACATTGTTCAGATGTTCAAGAAAGCATTCATTTATTTTAGTAAGTAAAAATATGAATTATTACCATCAAAATAGCTACCAAAATTATTCAAACTGCACAATGTTTATGAAGCTTAAATTTTATCATCATTTAATGATTTCAGTATCATGTAAAGTTTTAAAAAAATATTTGTGCTATGCTGAGAAGGTTAAGTTTTTTCTAACCACAGACAAACTCAATTCAAACTGCGAACATCTGAGATGATAGAAAATACTGAAGTACAGAGAGTGTCAGAGAGATTAAAAGAGACAAAATTAGACCTGAAAGCCCTTTGTTTTCCTTCAGATTATATATTCAGCAAATTATATTAACATGTGAAATTCATAATTTTCTGTAATTTCTTAATTACTTGTATAAGATATTTTAGCATACTAAAAAGTTCCTTTGGTGATGCATGAAAACGAGTGATTAAGGAAACCCAAAGGTTTACAAGTCACTAGCTTGTGTGATCTCTTATTCATTTGTTATTAGAAACAATACCCCTAAATACAAATGAGGAGGATACGAGCAACGCAGCACCATTCTTGCAAAGTAATGTTTTCTGAAAACACCTCAGAAGCTAATGTCCTTTTTTAATGTAACACATTTTAAAAGTGCTACACTATGTTGAATGCTGTGATGTTGTTAGATTGATGGTGTCAAAATGACTGAGTGCAGACTTTGTCACGCACAGGCCCTTCAAACAAAAGTCACTCAGGAAAATGGGTTTGGTGAAATAGGGTCACTTTGCTCCCTGGTTCTTCAGTTATGCAAAGAACATAAACATGCTGTTTTGGACTAGCACTGAGACAGTGTATCAGCAAAGCTGAAAGCACAATTGACTTCAGAAGCCTCTCTATCTTTTGTTCACAGTGCTGAACCTCTAAGTTAGAAAATACAAAATGTGCCTGAAATGAAGAAATCTAGAAGGAAGTTCTTGCTCGCAGCCCAGTCTTTCGGTGAGCTACAGACTATTTTTCTGTAGTGAGGGGTGAGAGAGACATTCTGTCTTAATTTACTTCTATTTTATGCCATATATACTTCACTTATTTTCACTCTTTCTAAAATTCTGAGAATGAGGAAACATCTTCTCAGTCACTGAACGCATACAATTCCTTAAAGTTCTTGAAATATTTTAAAGTTCTGTAAGGTGAAGTTGCTAGACTAGCTTATCTTCCCAAGTTAGATCCTGTAAATAAGAGGAAGGGCATACAAAATGAACAGGAAAAGTTTAGATCTACTAATTTAGAAAATGTGTGCAGATCTGCATACTGCCCACAAACATGCTGCATTTCATTTTTATTCTTCCCATAAATCTCAAGTGCAAAGTTGCACTGTGAAGCACAAGTAAGCAAATACGTCTTGCTATAGTAGATGCTGTGATTGCCGTCATGAGAGATGTTCTCCCACAGAGGACTAATTTTTCCTGAAGACTGAATTGATGGGATAGTTTTATTGCTCTTCTGAAATGGCTGAGAGTAGAAAATGTTTTAAAAGTTTTCTTAATTACCCCAGAAATCAAATGCTTAACACTAATATAATGGTGTTAATACAATACAGAAGACAACTGACAATGCAGTTATATCAGATAATACACCTGACTCTTGAATTATACTTTTGTTTATGCATTATTGTTGGTCTAGCTTAAAAAAAAACACATGATGAAAACTACTGGGTCAAAAGTACCAAATATGCTGAAGAAAATCACCCAACAAAATACATGTAGTTATTCTAACAATTTGATAGTTGATATTCGAGTTTTACTAATTTCTTCACCTTTTGTGTGGTAAAGGTTTTATATACTGTGGTTAAGGTAATCCAATTTGCACACATTTTCAAACTTGCTAGTCACTCTTAATTTTCTCAAGTAAGTAAAGAGGATACAGTTCCACTAAAACATTAGAGGAGCTGCTATATTCACATGAGTCTTGTTTGTCAACTTTCTGGATGAAGTGTGTTGATTTTCTTTGAACTTACTCAGAATCAAGCCTCAAAAAGTGACATCTGTCTTCAGAGTGGCTTAAATTCTAGCCTGTGTTACACAGGTTCGTTGCTAACTTGGGATTCCTGACTATAATGGATTGATATTTTATGACCAAAGCTTGGGGGGTTTTTTTGTTGTTTTTTTATTTTATTTTATTTTAATGGGTTGATAATTTTTGATTAATTTACCAAGAAAAAAACCCAACACACAAACAAACAAACTAAACTAAATATACACACACACAAAAGCATGCATTAGTACCCTTGTCTATGGTTATTTTAATAACAACAAGGGACCAGGGACTGATTGCTGGCCCCAAGTTTAAATGTCGCTGACAAGGCTGTGATTAGCTGGTGATTATAGTAGACTTGTCTCAGAGTGCACTAGCTGGAGTAATTGCAAAAGGAGGCAGATAGTGAGCGCTTCAACAGCGTGCTTGCTCTTGGCTCTCTTTCATTTAGCAGTATGGAGACATTCATATTACATGTTTCTGGGATAGGAAGTTCCCTGAATCACAAAGAACAGGGATTTAAGCCTACTCTCCCGTATGTCAAATGAAGGCTAGCTGGAATGACTAATTTTAATTTCTTCTTCCTTTTTTTTTCTATAGAATAAGGTAAAGATGCATTATCATTAGCAATCAGTCTTATACACATACATGCCCACATATACACACACAAGTGCCACATATGTAAAAGTATGTAGAGGAAAATGTAGCCTTTCAATTGCAGTTTCAAAACTGCAACTGTTCAAGACTCCAGGCTACTGCAGGAGCCAATGGGGAATGAAGGAATGTTTTGTTTGGACAAGCATCAGCAGAAGTCACACAGAGTGAGATTTATCTAACTGAATGTGTGTGGTGGGTTGATCTTGGCTGCATGCCAGGTATCCACCAAGCCCCTCTATCACTCCTCTACTCAGCAGAACAGAGCAGGGAGAAAATAAGATGGAAAAGCTCATGGGTTAAAATAAAGGCAGTTTAATAAAGCAAAAGCAAGGTCGCATATGGAAGCAAAGGAAAACAAAAGATTTATTCTCTACTTCTCATCAGCAGGCGATGTCCAGCCACTTCCCCAGAAGAAGGGCTTCAGTATGCATAGCGGTTGTTCCACAAGAAAAACATTGTAATAAAAATGTCCTCCTGCCCCTCCTTTCTCTCAGCTTTTATTGCTGAGCAGACGTCATATGGTATGGAATATCCCTTTGGTCAGTTTGGGTCAGCTGTCCTGGCAGTGTCCCCTCCCAAGATCTTGCCCACCCCCAGCCCACTGGTGAGTGGGGAGCAATGTTGCAGAGACAGCCTTGGTGCTGTGCCAGCACTGCTCAGCAGTAGCCACAACACCGGTGTGTTATCAACACCTTGCTGGCTACCAATGCACAGCACGGCACTGTGAGGGCTGCCATGGGGAAAACTAATTCCATCTCAGCCAGACTCAATACAATGTAAAAGGCTTTTATCAAATCTGTCAGTCAGTCTTTCTTCATAGCTAGTGGAGAGAAATAAGCACTTTTAAGATGTGATTCATTCTAAAGAAGACATCTAAAATACAGTGTAGTTATCTTTCCCTATAAGTAACCAGTGCTCTCCCTTGCCTGTGAGAGGAGATTGGGGTGATTTGGGCTCAGATAGAGTAGTCTATTTTATAGCTGAAATAAACTCTATCTGTACTGTAAGAGTAAGGACAGTAAGAGATCCTTATTCATAACTTCTTTACATTTTTCATAGTTATCTCCATTCGAAGATACAATATTCTTATAGTACTGTTTTAGAAACTAATGGCTTTGGATCCTCTGACTCAACCTGCTAACATGGGATCCTAAATCTTTGGTATATATTGGGAGCAAAAGAAAGAGGTGACAACTTACTACCTTTAATTCTTTATATATTAATTATATTTCATTAGTTCTAGGATTTTGATTTTATCTTTATTTTCCTTCATAATGAAATTATTATTGAAATTATTTGAAATTATTTGAAATTTGAAATTATTTGAAATTATTTGAAATTATTAATGAAATTTCCTTCCATAATGAAGAGCCACTTACTGAAAAAATACCTACAGAATAAGGAATTACTCTATGATAGAGCTGGGCCCATTAGCACTAGTAAAGAGGTTTTGTTCACTGAACTAACCATCTCATAATATTTTGAGAAGTCAAGTTATTCACATTGAAAGAGGTTTGAATAATTTTCTTATTCAATATTAACTGAAACTAGAATTTTGAATCATGCATGCAGAGCTCTGCTCAGAGACATTTTTATATGTCCTGATGATGATGAGGATGTTCTACTTCCACTGCTCATCAAAGTGGGTGGAGAGGGATGAGAAGGGGAGACAAAGTGCCATGCTTCATTTTATCTGAATGCTAAAAGCTTGAAAATGCACTGTTTAAAACTTGGAAGTACATAGAACTGGCTGACATGGTGTGTCTCATTTTAGCAGAGGGAGAGAATACAGTTCTCTCAGAAATTAATACATTAATAGTGTAACAGCTATAAGTATTGTTTCTTCTCCTTATTCACCAGGACTGACCAGAGATAATGTGTCCCAAGAGGGCTTATGGGAGAAATTTGCTAACTTATATACTTTTCAGTATGCAATAGTACCTAATTGTTCAAAACATCTGCAATAAAGGGTTGTTTTCTGTCTCCTAAACTCTTGGAGAATCTGCATTTCTGAAAAAATTCTGACATTTTTAAAGGGATAGAAGAGCAATCATTACATATTTCTGCAATGACTGATAACAGATCATTTGCTCCTGGTAAATGCAAATCCAAGTACTCCCTGCCACAAAAAAACCACAAAGAATAGTTTCATTAACTCTGACATTTGCTAATTCTGCATCCTTACAGCTAGTATGGTATTTCAGTAAAGCAGTAAACCCACTTAGGGAGTAGTGGATTAATTCTGATGCTCTCAAGTGTTGAGCAGACACTGACACCGTGATATCAAGATGCTCATTTTGTTTGTCTGGGTGTTCTCCTGTTAGCCAGGGAAAGAATTCCCTTTTCCTGATTGTGGAAAGATGTTTGACTTCTGTGGTATGTTCAGTTCAACAGGCTTGGTTTACAGTCCTGGAGTAAGTCTGCAGTGATCAAGCACAAAACTGCCCAGTAGGCATCCTCAAACAGCACTGATTACATGATTTGCATATTTCGTAATCTCTTGTGCCATTTTTTTCCAGGACTCTTTATGTTCCTTTCTCCATATTAATCTCCTTTCGTCCTCAATTAAAAAACAAAACAAAACAAAACAAAAAAACCCCCACCAAACCACAAAAAAACCCAACAACCAACCAACAAACAAAAAAACCCACCAAAACCCCCAAAAAAGCTCCCCAAACCCCCCAAAACCAAACAATACTCGCCCCTCAGCCTGTCTTAAAAAAATATGTTTATAAATTTTCAGTATTATATATGAATCACACACCATGGTCATAGTCGTCTAGTCTGCTATGGAAATACTGAATAACCTAGTATTTGAATAATTTCTTCTCTATGTGTTACATATATTGGCTATCTGAATAAATTCTGCAAAGACTGTCCCATTTTATGTAATTTTTTTCATGTTGGTTTGTATTTCCAGATACAAAAGATACTGATAGAATTGACAGGTCTATGACTCATCTAATCTCTGGTCCTCACTTCTTTCGCTTTCACAGCTATCCATTAAGTTTCAAAGCATTCCCATTGTCTTTTATATCTAAGGGTGTGATCCAGTCAGTTAATCTACAGTGAATATGGATGAAGACAAGTAATATGCTAAATTGCAACATAATCATTTTGTGATAATATCTGAAATTTAAGCATTTATTTAGGGAGACATTTTTCACATCATGATATGTCTCCTCTCTTCCCTTCTAAGTATGGGAAGGCAGGCAGGCTCACTGGCTGGCTGGCTTTATTCCAAATAGCTGCTTCTCAAAGACTGTTGATGCAAATGTTGTTTAAAATTTTTACCAAAAGATTCAAAATAAGTTATTATAAATATTGAAATAAAAATTCATTAGTGATATAATGTTTAAAACTTGACAGAAATCACAGAATCACAGAATGTTTGAAGTTGGAATGAATCATCTAGCCCAACTTACTTGCTCAAACAGGGTCAGATTGTTCAGTACCATGTACAATTGGGTTTTCAGTATCTCCAAGGATGGAGACTCCACAACCTCTCTGGGAAACTTAATCCAGTCTGGACCACCCTCACAGTAAAAATGTGTTCAGATGGAATTCCATGGTTTTTTAATTTGTGTCCATGTCCTTTTTCCTGTCACTGGCCACCAGAGAGGAAAGTCTGACTCCCTTGACTTCATTCCACCACCAGGTTTTTATACACATTGATAAGATCCCCCTGAGCCTTCTCTTCTCCAGGCTCTGTCAGCCTCTCATATGAGAGATGCTCCAGACTCTTAACCATCTTTGTGGCTCTTCACTGAACTTGTTCCAGTATCTGCTCTCTTATGCTGCGGAGCCAAGCACTCCAGATGAGTCTCATCAGTGCTGAGCAGAGAGGAAGAATTGCCTCTCTTGACCTGCTGGCAACACTATTAATCTTGCTATAAATATAATTTATAAAATAAACAAGTCTTGATAATAAAATTACTATAAATTTTAAGATAATCAGATATTCTAGTATGTTGCAATCTTTTAGGGCTAAATTTTGCTGATTTTAGATAGCAAACTGCAAGAAAGTGAGGCTCTGTCTTGTTGCACCTGCCAGAGAAGCAGTGCTCCTCATCAAAGGTCAGCTTTTATTACCTAACCATTAGTATAAAGCTGCAATTTTAAAAAACAAACATACAAAAAAAAAAAAAAAAGATAAATTGATGCAAAGCCCTATTTTTCAGCAGATTTGATTTAACTTTTTGAATAATTTATAGTCCAAGGTTAATTAAACCATTTTGGTCCTGTTCAGCGTCCAGTTGCTTTTGTGCAAAGTGAAAAGTTTGTTCCTTTACTGGCTCTTGCCCATTTTCTTAAGTTCTTCTTCCCTTGACACTTACTTTTTGCTTAACTTTGTTAAAAGTTTTAAGTTCCAAAACATTGCACAAGAGGTCTGCCAAAAATTTATTAGCAGTATTACAGCCTTTCTGCAGCTATTGCTGCACGTTTTCTGTTTGTTCATAAAATCAGGTGGGGTTTGTTTTGGGTTGTTTTGTTTTGTTTTGTTTTGGGTTTTTTTTTTTTGTTTGATTGTAGCACCTAATCTAATGAAGTCTGCTGCTTCCAGGTGACGGTAAGGGTCTCTAGAGGTGCATCATACAAGATAGCTAAAGGATGTATAAGTGTCTGCTATCTTGCTTTCCCATACATTTTTACAGTTCAACAAGATATGACCATGGAGTTTTGTAGGAGCCAGTATTTATGCTTTGCTTTCCATACTTATAGACTTGACCTGCTCTTTTGGTTTGCTACCTTCAGGCTGTAATCTATATACGCCACCATCGAGCAACCTAATAGATGTAGCACTTCTTCCAAATTTAACTAGGAGTTAACTGGAAGCTACTGTTTCAATAGTTTACCCATGCTGCCTCTAAGGCAAACATCATAAGGTCTCTCTAGCTAGGTCTCATGGAAGGTCACTCTGCCTTCATCCTTGTTTTGCCCCTGGATCAACTCTTTAAAAAGCAGCAGCTAATTTTGTATCCCTTGGGTCTCATTCTAAAATTAAGAATTTAGGTTATAGTCACAGACTTTATAAAGATTCTCCAGACTAAGTAACTCAGAAACTTCACAAAACTTATTATATATCCAACCAGATAGTCTTCTAATGTAATGTTCTCTTCAGACTTCAACTGCAGCATAATTCATACACCTCTTCTTTGAAGCTTAAAAAGTTTCTTTTGGTAGACCTCAAGCTCTTTTTCAACAGAGATTTTTTTTATTATTCATTGCTGTATTACATAGAATCATAGAATAGTTTAGGTTGGAAAAGACCTTTAAGATCATCGAGTCCCACCATTAACCTAGCACTGCCAAGTCCACCACTAAACCATGCCCCTAAGCACCATACCTACACTTCTTTTAAATACCTCTGGAGATGGTGACTCAAACACTTCCCTGGGTAGCCTGTGCCAATGATTGACAACCCTTTCAGTGAAGACATTTTGCCTAATATCAAATCTAAACCTCCCCTGGTGCAACTTGAGGCCATTTCTTCTTGTCCTAACACTTGTTATTTTGGAGAAGAGACCAACACTCACCTGGCTACAACCCCCTTTCAAGTAGTTGTAGAGAGCAATAAGGCCTCCCCTCAGCCTCCTTTTCTTCTGGCTAAACAACCTCAGTTCCCTCAGCTGCTCCTCATAAGGTTCATTCTCTAGACTTTTCATCAGCTTCATCAGTCTTCTTTGGACACGCTCCAGCACCTCAATGTCTTGTAGTAAGGGGCTCAAAACTGAATGCAGCATTTGAGGCGTGGTCTCACCAGTGCCAAGTAGAGGAGTATGATCATGTCCTTAATTCTGCTGGCCACACACTTTCTGATATGAGCTGTTGGCCTCCTTCTTCATGTGTGTTTGTATACATTTATATATAAACATTTGTAGAACTTTTGCCCTGTAACAACAGCTAGACTCAAGTCCCCACAGGACAATAGGTTTAATTCACAAGTTTTCTCAAAAGGTCTTTCACTAGAAAGTGTTAGTTTAAAAGTCTTCTACCAAGAAATATCTGCTTTGCCTTCAGTACTTGGGCAAAGGTTATATATGAGTTCTTGAAAACTAGTAGCACTTACTATGTCCTTGCTTCCTGCAGATTCAGAGTCTGATCTTGAGTTGGTTTGCAACCTATGCTTGATTGTCTTTACCATAGCTTTTTCTAGTTCAGCTAAATAAATAGCCGGTGTGGACAATCAGAAGAATTAGACATGATGCATATTCAAATCTACCAAATGATATGTTGCTTGTGTAGATTTTCAATATCAGTTGCCAAACATATCTGGCTTTATTGGTCTCTAATCTTCACCTCTTCCAAATGTTATTCTTTTCCCAAGTCTCTAGCTTCTCTACATCAGTCATATTTAACCTCACAGTTGTAGCTACTTCCTTGTCAATGGAAATCTTTCTTACTCTAATCTCTGCTGCCCTGAATCTTTCGACTTCAGTATTCTTTCTGTTGTACTGTTTGTGGCAAAGACTTCATGTCACAGACAGAAAAAAAGGGATCGCTGCCAGCTCTTTTTTTAGTGAGTCTTCTCCACCTAACCTCAGACAATAGGAGTCCTACAAGGCCACCTATTCTTTTTTTTTTTTTTTTTTTTTTTTTTTTTCTTGAACTGTACCAGTTAGCCCTTGCTGTGCACACAAACTCAGCAGCTGCTTCTTCTAGAGCCAATCATAACTCATGTCTGTCTACTAACTTTACCCAACATAAGCTAACTAATATGCTCATCACTTTCAATGTGAGGAGTCAGTGCACAGGCAGTTGCAAAATTTCCTTTAAAATGCTTTCACAGTTATTCTAATACAATTTTCAGGCCCTCATTGACTCAAAGAGGTCCCCTGTGTATGACCTTTAGTGAGCACATCTAAATGGGGTCAGATCAGTTATGGTGTAAGAGTGCCACTCTTTTTCCTTTAGCTATAAATGGAATTTAAGATGATGAGCTTAGAGTTAAACATAACCATTGTGAACACCCTGGGCTTAATCCAATTGCTTACGTATGGGTCTCCCTCTTCTGCCCAGCATCCCAGCATCCAAAGTTTCTAGCTGCTGCTTCTGTATGGTGCAAGTCTTCTACAATGAACTGTGCCATATCTGCCAGTCCAAGTTGCTGGTTTTGTTACACAAACCAAACTAAACATTTTTATTTACGACAGAAAAGAATCTACTATTAATGATATTTAAACTGCTTCAGTGTATCTCTTCTGGCCAAAGCTACTGATTAAAAATGTCATTTGAGACTTTTGAGATACCTTAGGCAAAGAAATACTCATGTCAAAGGTTGATCTTACACAAGACTTATGGACTACCTGTGTAGTTTTGCAGTGGAAGCTGGAGTTTAGCCAATATGCCATATTTCAAATAGCATTAAACTGCTCTGTGTATGGTCAAACTTTATCAATTCGCCGGTCATTACCATCACAGAGTCTAAATATCAGTCTAAAAACCTGAAAAGACAAACTGAATCTTGCTCCTAAATTAGATGTTACTAGTCTTAAAAGTGATTACCTGCATTTTTAAGTGGCTGGCTGTTAAAACGATTGAAAAATCAAAGGAATACGGTTCCTGTAGTTATTAGCAGTTCTATAGAATAGATCTCAAGAAAGCAAAGGAGTGAGTTAAAGTTGTTGGTTTAATTTTTTTTAAATTAAATTTTATAAAAAGTTACTTCTCATAGAAATTATTTGAAAAGCACAGGAAAAGGCAAAGGCTTTCCTAATCCTTGTTTTCTTTAGAGAATAAATGAACCAATTTTAATTTTTTTTTCTTGTGACAAGAAGGCAGTTAATTGCTGTAATATAGTATCAGATTTCTTTCAGATCTGTCAGCTGAATGTCGTTCATAATCTTTCTTCAGTGTGTGCTTTATTTTAATCAAGTTTCCAAAGCATTTGGTTCTGTATTACTTTATTCCAGTTTTATAGTAACTAAAAAACCCCAGAGCTTAAGGATACCGGTAAGGTCTGAAAAATGTATCTAAATAATTATTTCTTCCACAGGAATTAGGAAGATAACACAACATCTTCCTTGGGGAGAGACTGAGGAACCTTAAATCTTTTCTGCATTTTTGCTTATTAAATTTAAGTGCATAACATCCTCCATGTTTGATTCTGGGTATTTGAAGACATGGTATTCAACTGAACCAAATCTACAGCTATGTTAGATTCTCCACAGTGAAAATAAAATCCACTGAAGCTGATAAACCTTTACCCCTTTTTTCCTACTACAGATCAAAGAGAAGGATACCTTTTTATGTTTCCAATGCTTGTATTTTGACAAGAATTATAATCTTATTTTTAACACCTCTCTTTAAATTATGTGACCTAGTACAGAAAACAATCAAAATGCCTTCACTGTTCATATTACCATTTCTTCTTGTTCATATTTTGAATATTTTTGCTGATGGCTCAGAAAATGCTGGAGTTAAATATAGCTACAAATCAAAGAAGGAATTTACTTAAAGCAACAAAAGAAAGGCTTCATAACCAAGAGAAGAGGCACCACATTAACTCCTCCCATTCTGCAAGGGAAAGGGATAGAGATTACAAATGTAATAGGTGCATTTCACTTGAAACATCACTAGGGGAAAAAACCCACAACAACAACAAAACAAAACACCAGCAAACCAAAAATTCCCCCCCCAAAAAGACTGCAGTTGTCCCAGGTTATTGCAGTTACTAGTAAGGACATCTGACTGGTTTGGAAACTTAGTCATTATATAACGTAGAATGGCACTTTTTTTGGTGCTTTGAAATTTCATAATCCTTAGGGCTTATCTCAAATATATTTAACCTCCATGGTAACTATCCAGACAAAACTCCATGAATCTTCTAGAATCTTCAACCTAGAAACAAACTTTTTTTTTTTTCTTTGTTTGAGGAAATTAAAAAAACAATCATAAATTTGAATTTAAGTGACAGTAGAACAGTTGCCTTAATGCAAGGGAAAGAAAAAAAAAAAAGCCACCTTTTTTCTATGAATATTATAAAGAGGGAAACTGAAACAAAAATTGCTGATATCCAGATGGAGAGCAAAATGGATTCATAGCCAAATACGAATTTTTATATATTTAACACTGGCAAAGGATGTGTTTAAAGTCATCCGTGTCCAAATCCACTTATCTAAGTACTATTGTGTGTTGCCATCCGAAGATTCCTCGCTCACAAAATCATAGAATGATAGAATCAGAGAATGGTTTGGATTGGAACAAATCTTTAAAGATCATCTAGTCCCAACCTCCCTACCATGGACAGGGATATCTTTCATTAGATAAGGTTTTTCAAAGGCCCATCCAGCCTGACCTTGGACCCTTCTAATGATGAGCCGTTCACAACTTCTCTGGGAAACCTGGTCCAGTGTCTCACCACCTTCATAGTAAAGAATTTCTTCCTTATGCTCAATCTGAATCTACCCTCTTTCTGTTACCCTTTGTCGTTATCACTGCACACCCTGATAAACACTCTCTCTCCATCTTTCTTATAAGCCCCCTTTAAGTATTGAAAGGTCACAATTAGATCTCCCCAGAGCCTTCTCTTTTCCAGGCTGAACTATCTCATCTCTCTCAGCCTTTCCTCATAGTTCCACTCCTCTGGTCATTTTTGTGGCCTTTGTCTGAACTCGTTCCAACAGGTCCATGTCCTTCTTATGCTGAGGACCTCAGAGCTGGATGCGGAACTCCAGGTGGGGTCTCATAAGAGTAAAGAGGGACAATCACTTCCCTCAACCTGCTGGTCACATTTCTTCTCATGCAGCTGAAGATACAATTGGTTTTCTGGGCTGAAAACACACATTGCCTGCTCATATCTAACTTTTCATCCATCAGTATTCTCAAGTCCTTCTCCACAGGGCTGTTCTCAATCCATTCATGCCCCAGTCAGGACTGATATTGGGGATTGCCCCAACACATATGCAGGACCTTGCACTTGGCCTTTGTTGAACTACATGAGATTCACACAGGCTCACTCCTCAAGCCTGTCAAGGTCCCTCTGGGTGGCATCCTTTCCCTCAAGCATACCAATTGCACCACTCAGCTTGATGTCATTCACACTATGTCATTAATAATAAATGGAACAGTACCTGTTCCATTACAGAACCCTGAGGGACACCACTCATTACTGATCCTTACTGATCTCCATTTGGATATAGAGCTTCTGACTGCAACTCTTTGGATGCAGCTACCAAACCAGTTCCTTATCCATTGAATAGTCCATCCATCAAACCTGTATCTGTCCAATTTAGTGTCAGTAATGTTGTGTGGAACCTTGTCAAAGGCTTTACAGAAGTCCAGATAGATGACATATGTAGCTCTTCCCTTGTCCACTGAGGTAGTTACTCCATCATAGAAGGTCAGCAGTCAGGTATGATTTTCCCATGGTGTAGCCATGTTGACTGCCTCTAATCACCATCTTGTCATTCATATACCTTGACATATCTTCCAGGAGTNGGGGGGGGGGAAGGAAATATTTTTCTGCTATATTACTGAGTTGAATACATTCAGCAGAGGGTGTGAGGAACACAAGCTTATTTGACAGAAAGACAGCCCAGCTAGGGTAGAACCAGACAAAAGAAGGGCAGAGGGTGAGCAAGGTGAGGAGGAGAATTGTTACAGTTTAGGCATAACACGCAAGTGTAGCCTAAGAGCCATTGAATGAGTAGAGAAAGATTAAAAAGAAAAGAAAAAAAAATGGTTTATAGGTCTTNGCCTTTGTTGAACTACATGAGATTCACACAGGCTCACTCCTCAAGCCTGTCAAGGTCCCTCTGGGTGGCATCCTTTCCCTCAAGCATACCAATTGCACCACTCAGCTTGATGTCATTCACACTATGTCATTAATAATAAATGGAACAGTACCTGTTCCATTACAGAACCCTGAGGGACACCACTCATTACTGATCCTTACTGATCTCCATTTGGATATAGAGCTTCTGACTGCAACTCTTTGGATGCAGCTACCAAACCAGTTCCTTATCCATTGAATAGTCCATCCATCAAACCTGTATCTGTCCAATTTAGTGTCAGTAATGTTGTGTGGAACCTTGTCAAAGGCTTTACAGAAGTCCAGATAGATGACATATGTAGCTCTTCCCTTGTCCACTGAGGTAGTTACTCCATCATAGAAGGTCAGCAGTCAGGTATGATTTTCCCATGGTGTAGCCATGTTGACTGCCTCTAATCACCATCTTGTCATTCATATACCTTGACATATCTTCCAGGAGTATCTGTTCCATGATCTTGCCAGGCACAAAGGTGAGTCTGAGCTAGGAATCTAGTTTACTGTAGCCATATATATACCAACTAGTGAGAAGAGAAAACTTCCAACAACGGAAAATCTGTACAGGATCTGTAAATCTACAGCTCACCTCACAATTAGCAATAAGTGATGTAGAGACAACCTTTCACATTCTTGGCCTATAAGTGCTACTAATTGGTTATTGATTTCTTCTAAGCAAATACAGCTTAACACTTTCCATCTAAACTGACTATGAGGTGGAGAAAAGTTGCTGTGCTGGGGACAGCTGAAGGATGAAATTGTAAGCTGCCTTTTGAGCCTACCGCTGAAAGGTAAAGAGATTCTTCTCCACTTTCTCTTTTCTTCTCCTGCGCCTGGCTGTACACTCTCAGTATCTCCCTCAAGCCAGCTCTGATTTTCTTTTGTACTCTCACTGAACTGAGTCAACTCATTAAAACACTGGAAGAACTNTTAAAAAGAAAAGAAAAAAAAATGGTTTATAGGTCTTTTGCACTAGATAAAAATAAATGTACAAAGGAGAGTTAGCAAAGCTGCATGAAATAGTTATAACCAAGATTTTATAACCAACTTGCATGTAATAAATATGTGCACATATGGAAAAAATGAAGCTGTTAATATGTCCAAGGAAAACTAACTCCACTGATGGGTAAAAGTTAAAGTTTCTAAACAGTTACACATTCATAAAATAACCCAAAACACTAAATTGTTATCAAAAATAAAATGCATCAAAGTCTGGAAAAACTCAATTCAATTTATAAAATTAATGTTATTTACTGTAAGTGCGTTGGCATTGGTTTTGGGTTTTTGCTTGAGTTTTTTGGTACAAACATTAACACAGACTTATTTTGTGTAGAAATAATTAAACTTCAAGATGGATAGAGATGTGAGCTTTGGAAATATAGATTTCCTCTGTGTACGCTCTTTACCCTTCTCTGAGACCTGCCACTTTTTGCCATGAAAACAAATGTGTTTGGGGCTTTTAATATGCTTCAAACATAAATATATGAATAGCATGGCTTCTAGCTAAGCTGGGATCTGCTGGTTTTCACAGTTTCTGTGATGTGAAAGACCATAGATAATAGCTAATGAACCAAACTCTTACGGGTAGCAGTTTATGATCTTTACACTTTTCAAGGAGTTCTATATCTTTATGAAAACCTGATGAATCTAATTTTAAAAGCTTTGAAAACTCCAGGTAAAGAACTTAGAAGCTGGATCATTGATTAATAATTAAATTTAATTATAAAAGAAAAAAGTAAAATAAAAAAAATAATATGAAAATAACAACTTGTTTAACAGATGGCTCTACTAATTTGAAAGTTAGGAGCATACGGTAGCTCTCAACTGCCCCTCATTAGAAAAGACAGCCCTCATTTTAGACCCAAATCTCACACCAGCCCACTCAGACCTGCTGTTCTCACATATATTACCTTAAATTATTTACATCAGATAAGACAAATCATGAAAACAGGACTGCTGAAAAATCCCATTTATTTGCTAGAAAGATTGAGTTTCCCAAACTACTCAGAATCCTACAACTTCTCTTCTAGCATCTACGTGAGGGTCAGATATCCAAAATACATCAGAATTTACCAATCCTACTTATTCTCACTTTGAGCTAGTGAGCACAAAAGGATCTTGGATTAATATCATCTAAATTAAGTGTCCGTAGCACGGATACCTACATCTGGGCTAATTGAAACAGACTCTTTCCATGCACAGTGGAGACAGGAGGATACCTCAAAGTGCATAAGTCAGTTGTATTATTTTAGACTGCTTCAGGATGCTAAGAATTTTACCCCAGAAATGCATATTTCTCTACATTGAACAGGGTGTCTAGTGTGATGAGCGCAGATGTAAATGTTTGCACTGCAGAGAAGCAAAGTTAGGTGAAAAGAATCCTGCCCTGTATGGCTATGTGGAAGTTGTGAGAATGTCTGAAAACTGGGTTTTCTTTTTCTTTTAGTAATTTATATCTTGACTATGTATTTTCAAACTGCTCTAGAAAAAATCATCAGTGTGTCCCTTCTTTAATCTTTTTCTCAGAAAATAATTACACTTAATTTGATGTATCTTCTAGCAAAATAAGCAGAAAGACTTTGTGGACTTCAGGATGAGTTTCGGGTAAGAACTGTAGTAAATGTATAATATACATACATGGATGCATAGAATGTTCACCTGCCAGCAGTGATGACTACATTTAAAATTGAATTAATACTGTGCATCATCTTTCAACTCCATACACAGTCACAACTTCCTAAATATATCTTGATGCATTTTCTAGTCCAGTTCTTTTCCAAAATAAGGTTGTATTTTTCTGATTTAAAGTTTGAGCAAAATAACTTCAATCTTTTCAGAGTCACAGCAGTAAAAATTTAATGTGATCTCATTGTAAAATGCTTTCTACAGTTGTGTATAGGTATGTGTGTATGTAGTGTGTTTCTTAAGAGCACACAAATGTCAGAAATTTGAAAAGTTATGCCTACATAAATGTATGCTTTAGACTTTTACTAATAAAACTGGATATACAGTATAGAAGACACAAACACCTTAAAATAAAGCTCGTCCTGCGCATTGTGACTAAACAACCAAAAACACTCTAGATAAGATGAGCATAAAAATACTTTCTTTTTNTTTTTTTTTTTTTTCTTGTGAAACACCCAGTCAATAACACTAAGCCAAGTACGCTGGAATTCTTAAAACTAATGTTTAGTTTTCTCCTGCTCCTGTTTTGAAGCATGGTTTACCATGACCTGAAGCATAGGCTGTGAGCCTGAGGGGCTTCCATCCTGTCTTGTAGAATGTACAGCTCCTCTTGCCAAAGTGCAGCCAACAACAGTACACTACATCTGACTCTACTGTAAGAATTGAGCAGATTGATGCATTTTCAAAAAGGCTTTTTCCTTCAGAAAATATTTTTTGTCCACACTGAGCTTTTATATGGAAATACATAAGTTTCAGTTAGAAGATCAAAATAAAAATTCTTAGGATGTATTAGAGACTTGGTCCTCTAATAGCCTGATTCAAAGGGCAAAATATTTGTCTAACAATTAAACTAGACATTATTCATTATTTGTTTAGTGACAGACATTTGAAGTGCCTTCTATGATGAAAATGGGTGCCTTGGCAAGCCAAGATATTGTACTACACAAGCATATATAACATATATAACATTGATGCTGTTGTAGCACATACTGCTAGGAGTCAAAACAGTGGCAGAGGGAACGAAAATATGGGATGCAGTAGAGATTAGCCTGGGGAAGTTGGAGTGATTCGCTTGTGTTGTAAACTGTACAGGGATGAGGGAACACTGAGCTATTTCTGGAGTGATAAATCTGGGAGTGGGATTTAGCGGATGCAAATCATTAATCTATGTAAAGCCCAGCGATGACACTAATTTAAAAGGCATTACACTGAGAATTTTTAAAAGTTCAGCAAAACCAATATATATATATTCCCCGCCCCCAGGACTAGCCCAAAGTAGATGACTGTGGAAAATGAGAATAAGTCCATTGAATTATTTGCTTAATTTTCAACAATTTATACTGACAGATTGCATGAGAAAGAGGTGGCTTATGTGCAATCAGTAACCTTTAGAGGATTTCTCTTTTATGAACTTGTCCAGTCTGCATTTGTATCCATTTCAGCTTTAACATCCACAACCTTCCATAGCCTCTCCCGCCTACCCTAACGCTACTGAAAGAAACATAGCTTCTTTAGAAAAAATGAAAACTTGTAGCTGTCAAATGCTGATTTCAACTGATAGTCCCTGGTTCTACTGCAGGAATAAACAGTAGACAGCTGATTCCTCTCCACCTTTCCATGCCACTAATGATTTTGTAGATGTCCATCGCAGTCTCTTCAGTTGCCTGTTTTCCAGAATGAAGAGGTGTAACTTTGACGTTCAATTTAAGGAAGCCATTCCATATATCTGGTCATCCTTCACATCCTTCTCTGAATCTTTTCCTCTTTCTACTACATTCTTGTTGAGTAGGAGAGATCAGAACTGCACAGAGTTTAAAAGGCACTATTGTACAATGTAATTACATTATACTTGGAGGTAATACATTACTGTGTAATATGTAATATTTTATAATGTGTGTTTTAAAAGAGACATTAAACCCTAATATCTACACTGCTTATAGAATAACTCTTAATCCACTGAAAATGTACTTTGATTAATGTCCTGCAGATCAGAGACTATTATACATTATTTGACGAATATTGGTAGAAGTGTCATGGATTTATGAAGCAAACATTTTTACTAGGAGTGTACATTTTACTTGGATGGAAAAGCCAGATAGTAAGGGTATGTAAAATCTTTCTGCAATATGATTGTTGTTACTTGGGATTAATACAGGAATAATATAAAATGAAATTTGACCTACAATGAGTAATAATGAATGCAATCATGCAATACTATATCTTAAGAAGATGCTAAAAGAGCAAAAAGGAAAAAAAAAATAGAGGACAATGAAGTAACAGAAAGAGTTCACACAACCTAATAAGAGTGTAACAAGCATCTTATATTAAATAGAAATCAGTGTAAAATACACTATTGCTACTCTATTCTTTGTAATATCAATGTTTTTCATACTGTTCATATGTTGATGTCTCTTTCCTTTGTTTTGTTTTATGTTTTTATTTATAATTATATTATAATTTATCTTATTTTTCTATTTGCAACTGGATGTTTTCTATTTGACTATCTTCTGCTTCCTTCAGCTCTGCTTATATACATACCATCATTCTCATCTCTTCATGTACTGTATTTTAAATTCAGTATTTGATGTCATTGCACCCTTCTGTGTATTTACACCTTCTTCACATCCTTTTACGTATTTACACCTCTCCCATGTGCATTCTATTTTTATAATGCTTTGACCATTTTCTACTTATGCACTCTTCCATTCTCTTTTTATCTTTAACCAATTTTATCTCTCCCTTTCTATCTCTGGATGCAGTAATACATGATGCACATTTTATTCCCCAGCCATTTGTTATCCAACTAATCTCTCTCTAGTTCTTCTGTAGTGTGGCAATTATAACAGAACCCTTATTGGTTTGTTTTGGACCATTTAATAATTTCAATACTTGTTGTACTAACTTTTCTTTCTCTTCTCTTTTCAACATATACCGATAAACCACAAGATTCTTTTATTCATAAATGTGTGACAAGGTGAAGCAAACAAAAAACCAGAAGAATGGAAAAAAGTTATGTGTCAGTGTCACATCAAAATGTGCTATAAAAAGCATCATCAAAAATGCATTGTCAGAAATCTGTTAAAATGAAAGGAGAGGGGTTTTTTACTATTTTATTTTACTGTGGTTTTACTGAATATGTGAAGAATCCTGACTTTCTACAAGGATGAGTGGTTCATGTGACAGGTCTTATTTGATAAAGGATGTAGACCAAAAAGACAAAAATCTGATCAAAAAGAAAAATAAATTTGCTAAGCAATTTAAAATAAATACATTATGAACATAGATTATGCTCTAAATATTGCTCTGCTAAAAGTGTAGAAAATTTATAATGAATGTAAGCTAGACCAATAAATTGGACATTTACTAGTATCTCTTTGCTGCCACTAAAAATAACAGCAACGAGCAATAGAGCCAGCGCCTGTAAAAAGCTAAGGAATATTGCTAACTAAAGCAATTCAAACTGCTTTTACACTGGTCACTCTGCATAAGTGGTCTCAAACACACAGTGAATCATGAAAAATTTATGTAGCTGTTTTGTTGTGAAGCCAAACGTATCTTTAACTATGAACTACAGAAGATAAGAGTAGAGTAGTTTAGAGGTAAAGTATAAAATTAAGCACTGTCAGAATTACTAGATATGCATGAAAGAAAAAGTTTTTAGGTTGCTGTTGCAATACTCCACAGGCAAATGATGAAAGTAAAATATTGCTTAGCATTGTTTTCTGAAATCTTTATGTTGATTAGCAAGGCTTCCCAAACAGTACCAGGGTACAGTCTTTTTCTAGTCCATATTTATTCAGGAAAATTATTTCCTTCAAAGAGATTGTACTTTAAAATGTAGGTCTGAAAAAAAAGGAAGGATGGGTTGTGTCATAAGATAAGAATATCTTTACAGGGAAGAATAAATATTCTTTCAATGCAGTATTCTGTCTCCAGCAGTGATCTGTTACAGATGCTTGAGGAGGGAATGTAAGAAAAAGAGCCTGTGTTCCTTCTACTCTTTCAGTTTTCAGTAACCACCAGCTTAGGGGCATCCTGAGCTAAAGGGTGCATCTGGACCACCTCTGTATGGCCCAGAGTCATAACCAATGTCATTTGGATAAACATTGTGAAGCCATGCAGTATTTTACTCTTATTGTTTTTAAAGGCCATCTTAATTTTGTTACTTCACTCATGTATAAAGATCTCATTTTCTCCTCTGTGACTTTTTTAAGACATTCTCCTGAAGCTGTCACTTGTGTGCAGCCTTCACTCTGTGCTAAGGAGTTTCACTTGATTGCTTTATCTGGGAAATTTTCTTGTTTTCATCTTGCTGTAATATTTAAGAGCTTTTCACTACAAGAGATGCAAAAGAAATTGGCAAACTACATAGGACAGAAACTACATTTCTGTACAAATTGCCTTTTACTGTCAGAAGGGGATTCTCTGTTAGAACCCTCACAACTTACCTGTCCCCATCTTTTTATTCTTTCTCATCATAGTAACTTGCCCTTGTCCCTATCAGAACAGTTTGTCTCCTATGTTGTCCCATGTATGTTTTCCAGATACCAGAGCCATCTAGATTTGGGACATTTTAGTGAAGTCTCTGACACTCAAACACAGTTTATGAAGAGTCCATCACATCATTTTTCCTTTTAGAAACACATTAAGTCAATGCAGGGTAAAACAGTGCACGACAGCTGTATGAGTTTTATTATACATGAATAAAACTCTGTTAGTATCTGAATAATTACATACTCAGCTGCCTCCTGACAAACAAAATGCACCATTCTTTATCAAGATTACAGAATAAAACATGAAGCTTCTTCAGCTTCCTACTTTAATACAAATGACTCCTAAAATTTTTAAGGAAAAAAAGAAATATTGTAATCTTGAAAGACAACAGTATTTTTATCCTTCAAAAATGTTTTACTGCAATTGACCTATTTTCAAAAAAAGTTTAACTAATTCTTACACTGTCTAGTATATTGTATTTTTTTATACAATACATCTAGATATTCATTCTATATACACATATAAATATACATACGACAATATATAGACATAGAAATACATGTAGAAATACATATGTGGGTATGTATGTATGTATGCTGTCTTATCTAAAGCTATATACATGTCTATGTCTGTGTCTATGTCTTTATAAAAAGTCCTTTTGGCGTTTGTATGGCCCACTGAACTCCCTGCAATTAGGTATGGAAAACAAAGACTGGCGAATGCCCTTCGTTGAAGATGGAAATAGTTGTGACAGGTATGGATATGAGAGCAGGTTGGCATTCCTGCTGGACGGTGGCAGACCTGAGGTGCTGCCAGCAATAAGGTAGGCAAAGAAAGGTCTGAACCAAGGAAAACTCTACAACCAACCTCCTAGAAGGAAAAGTAAGCAGCTTTTTCCCTGTGAAGAAGAACTTTGAAACATTGATATCTAGGACTAATTCACGAAAACTTTTTAAAGCAACTCTGGTATAAAATGAGAGAATTCAGTTCACATAAATATTTCTGATTACAATATTAGTCCACAAGAGCCACATATTCCGAGATTTAAAAGCTGTTATTTCAATATGTCTGCAAACCAAGAAGACATTTTTGAGACAAAATATTAGTTAAATGAAGTGAATTTTGTGCAATACTTACTATTTTAGTAATATGTATACAGTAGAGACACATAACTACATATATAGATACACATACATAAAAATAAAACCACTGGTATGTGTTGAAGGTGGAAGAGAGAACTTGTTAATTGCTTGTAGTAAAAAACAAAATTATTTTTATTCTTATCACAAGCATTCATTATCCTGCAGTGGATCAAATGTGATAAAAATTTACAAAGGAACAAATGATAAAACCAAATTCAAAAAGTAAGTCACCAAAAATACCTAACAGTTGCGTCTTTGCATCACTCGTGATATTATATTGTGGTCTTTTTAAAATAAGCATTATGTTCTTCTAAAGGCAATTATATTAAAAAGTACTGTTTCTCTGAGAACTGCACAGTAAATGCCGATCCGATTAGTTTCTTGATCCGTGTTGGCACCTGATAATGGAAAGCTAAAGTAGAACAACTTACTCCCCTATACATGTTTTACAACTGTTTCATCTCAGATATCAATAACAGAACATTTTGCCCAGGTGTTTAATACATATGTGGTTTTGTCTGTTAGTCTGATTCCAAGGGCTGTGTCCCACCCATTCAGTTCCGTGTTTTCCTTCTCTCAAAACACATTCTGTGAAATCCTGTGAACATCCTGCCAATTATTGCACTGTGTAACTGAACTTTATCTCAACTCCAGTTAATTAAATCAATAGTAAGCCCTGTGCTTTGCACTAGCAATACTGATGGGCATTGACTGACAGCAGTGGCTTTATAAAACATCACAACATACGGCTTTGTATGGCAAGTTATTTCTTTTTCCTTCTCTTCGTCACAGTTGCTGACATTTTGGCTATATCTAGTAGGTGACAGTGATGCAGCCAGGGCAGTACCATGGAGTGTAATAAGAAAGCAAGAAGGCATTGTCTGTGACTGAAAGCCCCTAGTGAGTCCTATGGTGTGTAAACAGGCTTGCTGCTGCTAACATGTTGGAAAAATTTAATCTTAACAACAAGAACAAAATGATACTTCTTAAAAACCTTTAGATAATGCTTAAGTGTCTACAAAGGCACTGTAACAGTGATATTTTCCCTGTAAAACTGAAGAATTCATTATCAATTATCCTTGCATATAAAGTTCTGGAGACATAACATATTTTTAGTCTTATACATACATCTTCAGAGGTTGCAAAGGTGAAATAAGAGACAGATTGCATCCATTCCCCAAGAGATGTACAGCAGCTATTTTTCCTAGACACAGGAAATGACTTTGATATAAAGTTTTCAAATTCAATTTTTTTAACTGACAGTAAAAATAAGATATTGATATTAATATATGTTCTACCTAGAAATATTTGTATAGGAGCAATAATTAATATGAATATATTGGGGGGGTTCTCTGTAATACACATATCTTCTTGAAACAAATGAAAGGTTTGACTCGAACAAAGTGTATGAAAGAGAAAAGGTTAGAGTATCCTGGTTGTAAGGGTCATATCATTGTCAATGGCCACAGTAGAGCTCTCAAAGAATGTATAAAAGAATGTTTCAATTGAATAATCTGTATTGAAGAAACTAGATATTTTTTTCTCCTAAAATATTTTATACTTTTAATGCTTACAGAAGTAACTGAATAGTCCTCCTTTAAAAGGAATGCTTCCATTTTCTTTGATTAAAGTTGTATGATGTTCCCATTACAAGATCCTATTTTCAGTAGGTTATAACTGACATTGTCTAGCATTCATATTGTTATTGTCTGTGTCAAATGCCTGTCTTGGCCTGATTATACTTGTTTTCAGTTTCTGGGAAAATTTCGTCCAGAATAGCCCAGCTTTTTCTCTGAGTTTCAACTAAATAGGTTGTTGAAATATAAATAAATTTTAGGTCACCATGACAGTTTCTTTGATAAACTAGTTTCTCTACACTCTGGATATGATAGTTTGACAAAGAATGTTTCTGCATTTTTTAATTTTTTTTTTTTTTAAACTGAAACTTTGAAGGTTATCACAATTTTTACCAAAAAAGCCTTGTTAGAATTTGGAAGTTGAAAATTCCAAAGAACCCGGTGTTTCTCAAGACACATAAGACTTTCCTGATCATGGTTATAGCAAAAAAAAATGGATGCCCTTCCCAGAGCTTCTGAATACATTGCAAACTTCAGAGATGGAGTTCATTTACCCCTTTCCCCAAAGCACTCAGTCGTCTGTCCTCCAGGCAGGAAAGCGGAGGTGGTGCTAGCCTCTACATCCTCATGTCACCTCTGTGTTGTCCCAGACAAGGTGGACAGGAAGTAAGTGCATGTTACTCCAGTGATCACAATGGTCATAAGATATTGATCCATAGACGGCATGGACACCAAAGACATCCAGCTGAAAAGCCAAAGCCTTGACTCTTGCGTGGTAGAGAAGGGAGGGATAAGACAAGGAATTTAGAAAGCTTTGTGGTTTCTAGAATGGGGGCTGAAAGTGGAGAATAAATCAGATTAAAATTGGAGTGCTAAGTATTAAATTGGAGTACTAAAAAATATTCCCACTATTCGCAAAAAAATGAAAATTATTTCAGAAGGATGGATCAGCATCACTATTTCACAAGAAAGGAAATTAATTAAAACTATACAAACCCCCCACAAATCCTGCAGATGAGCAAAATATTTCCCAAATAAAAGACTGTTCCATGTTTTCCTGTAATAATGGTGGATTGAGGGGGGAGAGGAACAAAAATTATGTGGAAATTAAAACAGGATGTCACTGAAAAAGTGACATAGTCAGGAAGAAATGTACCACTCCTGTGCAGTTCTGATCAGCCTATGCACAATCGCACAGAACTCCACAGTTCTTGTTAATCCAATTTCATTCGGATGATTAAGTATTTTGAAATACCAGCTGAGATGTAGCAAAAGCAGACCGTCAGTCCTATTTTCTCTGTCTCTCTAAGAAAAGCAGGAGCTGAAGGATAAAAGGACACCACAAAATTCTGTGCGTGGGAGTTAGGCGAGTACTAACGCTCAGAGAAGGGTATCGAAATGACAGCAGAGGTTGTGCATACAGATCCAGCTGCACGCAGGCACCGGCCACTGATCCCAGCAACGCTGAGTCTCCAGCTGGGGTGTGGCACGATGCGCTGCAGCATCTGCAGGAAAACTGTCTGATCTCCCCCCCATGGGAGGCTTCGTCGGGGTACCTGAGGGCCGCAGGAGAATCTGGGGAGAGACTTGCTGCACTGTTTTGGCCCTTATAATGTTGTCTTGCTGCTGTGTTAATACCTGGCACTGTCCACTCTGCCTCTGCTTGGCTCGATTCAGGGTACAGAAAATCGATTTGCCTCAGATACTTACCTTTTACCCTCTCTAGCTTTATGACAATCTTTAGTGAAATAAGTTCAGACAAATACATTTTGCTAGAGAACTTCTCAAGGAACATACTATTCTCCCTGTGCCCTGTAAATACAGTGACTATCAGTATAGTTATACAGATGACGCTAACCCATATTTTTTATAGTGTTCCATCCCCTAGATTCCCCTATGTGTTGGATGATGGAAACAAGCTACTCTGCAGCACTGCTGGTGGGCTAGCATCTTCTCTTGAGTAAAATTCCTGTGATGTCTCTGGTAAAATCCTCTGTCACAGCTGATGGAGGTGTGGGAGCAAGGGGAATAGGAACATGCCGCAGTTTGCCTAAAGTGCAGAAACATCTGCTTGAGTCATGAGTGGCTTGTTGGCTGAGTTCAGCAGAGGAGAATCCAGCAATTAATCTGAAGTGTCACTATATTCAACAAAATCGTTGTAGAGGGCTTCTGGGGATGTAAAGGTAGCTCTGGTGGCCAAGATTGCATATGTTTCTGTGGTTTATTCATTTTTAAAAACTTTACTGCACTCAAATAGCAAACTTTTTCAAGAATAAAGTCTGCTTAGTGACTTTCCCTATAAATGGTGACCTACTTTGTGGAAATAGATACATCAGCTTGGATATAGGAACTCCTAATAAGATTCATATACCTACAAATTCCTGTCTGTGGAAAAAGAACAGTCATTAGATCTTCTCTAAAGAAGTAGGCTCTGAGATAATAAAATTTACAGTGCTTAGGGCCAACTTTTCCCTTTGGATAGAGACTTCATTAGATTAATTTACATGCACAAACACAGAAGCAGAACTTTCCCTTTACATTACTTCCTTGTCAATGACTTTACTTCTTCTATTCCACCTGTTTGAAAATGAGATTCCACCCTGAGCTCATCCTCCAGTCACTGGACAAGTATAAAAGCCTTCAAAATACTATTTTCAGGAATCTTGCCTAAGTTGAAAGCCAATAAAAATGATGAAGTGCAGAAAATAATCTACAGGTTATACATGAACAACAGAGCTTTCTCAATTTTCAGGTATATTCTTTTCCAACCTGTTACATAGTAAATCTCAAGAATCTCAATATTAACATCTGTATCATCCTAGAGGACTGATCCAAAAAACATCTAAAACAGTGTAAATTCTAGAAAACTGTAATTTTCTCTGTCCAGTTACTGTGTGGAATTTTTTATCCTAATGTAGTTGAAGAAATAATAATAAGTGGATGTCTCAACTTACTTGAAATGTTTAGCTACCTGGAAAAAATGTGGAAGAAACTCTGAAGATACCAATTTTTTTTATTTTTTTTTTTTTTCTTCTTTGAGGCATACCTTCTTAAGTGGTCAGCCACCACAAACAACATTAAATTTTGCAGCTGGGAGAGCAAATATATTTCAAGTTTTATTTTCTATTTCAGTCCATCTGTTCAGTACAGGTAACATATCTATCATCTTCCAGAAAAATACTTCATGCAGAATTCTTATGAAAATTTCTACAAAATTAAGATTTAGATAGTCATAATTCAGGTGGAATTCGTAAAAAACCCACATGTGCCACAGATACAAACTGTGGTTTTAAAACAAGCTTTTGTCTCATGATAGGTGACACAGAGTAAGACTCATTCAGTAGAAAACTTGCTTTGAAGAACATGAAGGAGGTGAAGAAGTGTCATTTGCAAACAAGAACTTATTCTCCTTGAGGAGATACACTGTGTTGTGTCTTCTACTACTTTTTTTAAAAAGGATGCCTTGTGGATATGACCTGCTTATAATATAATTATACGCTAATTTTAAAGGAAAACAAAAAACTCATAAACAAAATATTTTGCCTAAGGAAATTCTTTGCTAAATCATTCTTGAATTTTTTTAAAAATGGCACTAATTCCTTCTACATAGACTATTGGTTTGAAGTCATTGAATTTTCCTCATGGCTACTTTAAAATCTTGTTTCTCATTCATTACTAGCCTAAAGGAAATCATCAATAGTTTAAATTATTAAACATTTGGTGAAAGCAGAGAGGGAGAGTGGGGAAGCATTATATATGGCAGTCAGCCAGGTCAGATATGTGACAGCCAACCAGACTGGAACATAATGTCTTTATTTAGCTATTTTTAGCAATCAGAGAAATTTCTGAAGCATCAGACTCACACTTATATCAACATTGGAATGCCAAGAAAACAAGCAAATATATTCTAAAACCTGAAAACAGGAGTGCCGAATTCCAATAAATTTCTGTTCTTCACTGGATAATCAGTCATCCTCAGAGCAGAAAGCAGCAAGGAAGACTGATAAAATGCATTTGTCCAGATTCCAAATTTTTGTTCTTGCAAATTTCTTCTCAGTTAATTTCCAGTTTTATCTTTACTTCCTTTTACCTTTATTACCTCCTACAGGAAATAGGTGTAATATTTAATCAACATGGTGAATTCTGGTAGACACCTGTAACTGTTTGTGTCTGTTAGTCATGGGGTTGCCCTGACTGAGCCACACACTCAGATCTTATCACAAGAACACTGGACATTAAAAGATGATTAAAAACATTCAGTGTTTGAGTTTTGGTTAGTTGATTGGTGTGGGTTTTGGTTGGGGTTTTTTTGTTTGGTTTTTTGTTTGTTTGTTTGGGTTTTTTTTTAAACTTATTTTCCCATTCTGATAATAAGAGCATTTATCTTGATACTTTATATTTCCTCATCCTCTTCTTTGCTGCTTCTCCTCTGTGCTGCCAGCAATGTAATGTCTGGTAGGACTGGTTACGGCAGCACATACTGCCTGTATCTCTGTTGCAATAGGGGATTTTAATAGGAAATATTGAAGGGGCAGCTTCTACATCTAACACGTTCAGCCCCCTTGTGGTACATCCCAAAGTGGCCAGGTTTTGCTAAGTCTGCCATGTGTCTGAAATGTGTTATAAGACTCTGTGTAACAGGAGCTCTACTTTTATCCAAAGGGTAAATCTTTCACCTTCTACCCATGACTCCAAGAGCAGGAAAAACTGTACATTTTACCTTCTGAAATCAGCAGGATTATTACACATCTTCCTATGTTTTGTTTCTTGAATCTCAGCTTCTTATCCATTTATCATTCACAAATTTTACCACTTTCTTACTTAATTTTTACTTATTCTCTTCCTAATAACTGTCCCTCCTTTTGATAGAAACAATAATAACATAATTGAAATATGTGCAATAGTGACTGAGTGGTGTTGTTCAGTAGGATAACTAAAACTTCTTTCATATTGACAGATTTTTAAGAACTTTTCTATTTTAAAATTTCCTATTTAAAATTTGAAACTGGTTTTGAGATTACAGTTCCTCTAATTTTATACTCACAAATTTGTACTTTTAAAAGTTTCTTCTCTCCCTCCTTCTATGTGGAAGATACATATGAGGGGAAAATATTGGACCGGTTATCCTGAGAATATCTAAATGTAGTAATATATAGTTTTAAAAAAATGCACACACACACACCCCCAAATATAAAAATAAATAAATATCCCTTAAAGTTTATTTGACGATTTTAATTTTGCCTTGTTTTGGAACAGTAAATGTAGGTATATATATATATATGTATATATTTACACGATTTAGAAGCATTCTAATGCTGTGACCATTGTCCCTTTGACATAGCATTTTATTGTAGCTCATTAAAGTCTTGATTCTAGAATGCTTCTTTAAGCAAAATCACTGAGATTGTACAGATTCTTATACAGGGACTGATCAAAACAAACCTTCCTACAGATAAGAGTTACCTATTAGCCCCCAGGAGTCCAATATACAAGGTATATGTCTCAATTATTTTCAAGAAAAATTTCCAGACACTGATCTTTTTTATCTTTGTTTTGATTTGGTTTGTGTTTTTAAAGTTATTTTAGGTACCTTCTTGGGTTCTAGCTGTGGGTTCTTGGGAAAATTAGAGCAAGATATTCCAAATTCCCACACATTTACTTTCTAGAAAACAAGAAGGTTAAATATCATTCATACAAACATTTAAGCTGTCAGAGGCCTTAAAATGGGAGTAAATAAGTTTATGGACCTGTCAAGGCTTTCTAAGCTTCTATTGCATTTTCCACTGATCTTCAGATGAATAAGAATCCGGAATTGTTTTAACACTGAACTCAGTGAACCCTTGCATTCCTTACTAGACTTAAATGAAGATGCTGGTGGTCAATGATTCTAACTGTTATAGTTTTCCATTGTTCACTCCAGTCTTGCTTTCTCGTTAGATACAAATTAAGGGTGCCACAGTCCTTTTTGCATTATAAGGTGACTTGTCTACTATTTAGCAGTTACAAATGTATAAGCTGCTCAACATTTGCAAAGTCAATTTTGAACAGAATTAAAGCTATTTACACAATGTGAGAATCTGACGACATAAAATTCCCTCTGGAGTACACTGTCTTTGTCTAGTGTCATAGGAATTATTCCAGAAACATTTATTTCTCTGACTTTTGTTGGTTTCTTATTCTACTTAGTCCATTAATCAAAACTGTCTCACTGTAGTCCCATATTCCGCCCCCCCCCACACACACACACTTACTTGCCCGAGACAATCATTGATCTCATATACATAGATGACCAACAAAGAGGAGAGGAGGGAAATAATTGCCTCAAATCCAGTATATTATCTAACATCAAATCAGTTCTAATCTGGGTCTTTTGCAAAGCAACAAATTATGCATTTGTCCCAGAAATAAAATAAATTTCCCTAAATTATTTTTGTCTAGTTTAATATTTTTTTCTTAAAGATTTATGCAGGTTTTTCATCAAATTGCAAACAATACAGACAATATTTTTCATCCTTCCAAACTCCCTATAAGAGAATATTCATATATATTTTCATTTTTAATTATTGTTTTTAGCTGTCATTTGATAAAAATGAAAACCTGATTTCTGACTTCCAGGTTTAGGAGATTCTATTTCTTTCTTTTTTTTCTTTCAAATTGTTCACTTTTACTAAAAACATTTGAAATGTTTTCACCTAGTTGTATTCTCCAGGTGTTGTGTGGTAACAAAAACAAAACAAAACAAAACAAAGCAAAACAAAAACAAAACCAAAAAAACCCAAACAAACCCACCCCACTTCTCCACTCTTATATCAGGTGGCCTTTATTTTCATTACTCTCATATTTATCTGAAACAGACCATTTTACCTATCCTTGCTCTTTTGCCTATGACTCTTTTATCTCATTCCATTCTACAGCACAGCTTAAGAGATGGAACGGAAAGCAAGTTTTTTCCAAAGACAAACGTATCTATTATAAATCCCACCACAGACAACAGATTAGTTTATGCCAGGTTAGCATGATATAAACATACTTGATAGATGACATTTAGTTTTATGGAAAATACATAGCTTGATTAATTTATCTATGTTTTCCCATGATAAAGTATGTTTGATACTCCTTGCCTCAGAGCTGTTGTTTTTAGAAATATATCGGTAATATGACTGCATCTCAAACTGTACACTTTTTTATACAGCACAGGATATATATGCAGATCAAAAACTAAGCGAAATCCCATCTTCTGGAAAATATTCCACTCAAATGCATACATCTGTGGCTCCTTGGGGTCATTTATGCATTATATGCTTTTCTTCAAATGAAAGCATGATTTAATTATATATTTACTTATATTTCAATACAATTCCATCATCCAAAGTTGACTAGTTTCAAACATTACAAAGAAAATCTGTCTAATAAAAGTTTAGAAGTTATAAAACAAGCATCACTGTCAGGCTTCAAGGTCCATCAACCAATAATAATAAAATTAAATTGTAGTGGTAATTCTTTCATCACACCATAACATTTAGTTGCTTCTGCAGATGTTAACAGTGATTTTTAATATCTCAGTGGAATTCAGCTCAGTATCAGACACCATCTTCTAGCGTAAAAAGAAAAAAAATACAATAACAACAAAACCAACTAATCTTAAATAATTCCAAGGAAAAGATAATGCAAGTGGGTTTTTTATGACTCTTAAAGTTGAGCTTAAAGACCTTAAAACTATGTCCAGTCATCAGAAACAACCTGTCAGCAACTGAAAAGGGATATATTTAATAGAAGGTTATGCTTAAACCCTTGCTACCTCTGTTAAGTATGATACTCCAAACAATTCATAAATTTCCACAGTTTACAAAACAAATCGGGTTTAACAAACATCACAATGCTCAGGTTCTTACCAGCATCCTAACGGTTGGGCCAATCAAAGCAAATTCATTTTATGCAAATCAGTAGCGCTACCAAGACCTGATCAACCTGAAAAAAATATGATTTTGTGTGGTACCTCTAAAAATGACAAAAAAACATAACAAAGTGATTTCTTGTGGAAAACTTTCCCTCACTGGAGAGTAGTGGTTTATCCAAAGCTTGCCAGCAATATTCACTTTTCAGTATAGCCAAATCTTATTATTTTGTTCATAAATTATTCTATCCCACCCTTGGTTACTCAGCTATACAGTTTCATTAAATCAAGTCCTTTTCTACAGATGATCTTACATAAAAGTAAAGTAGCTAGGTTACCACCTACCCTTCACACTTTGTGGTTGGCAGACAAGCCCCTACCCAGATGCTTATTCACTGTCCCCCCCATAAGGATGGGAGAGAGAACGAGAGTGGCAAAAGTGAGAAAAGTCGGGCATCAAGATAAAAAGTTTAACAAGTGAAGGGACAAAAAAAGAAGAAAAACAAATAAGTGATGCAAAAGTAATCATTCACCACCAGCAGACCAATGCCTAGTCTTTGAGCAACCTTAGAAAAATTTCCCAACAGTTTTACTGCTGAGCATGAAGTTATATGCTATGGAATATCCCTTTGGTCAGTTGGGGTCAGCTGTCCTGGCTGTGTCCTTTCCTAACTCTTGTGTACTCCTAGCCTATGTGCTGACAGGGCAGAGCAGGAAACAGAGAAGGCCTTGTCGTTGCATAAGCACTGCTCAGTAAAAGTCAAAACATTTCTATGGACACTGTTTTGATCAAAAACCTAAAACACAGAACCATATGGGCTGCTATGAAGAAAGTTAACTCCATCTCAGCCAAACCCGGTACACTCCCCATTTAAAAAGATCAGGTATGTATTTCTTTTGGGTCATCTGCACCTAACCAAAGAACAATGCTCAGATGTATACTCCTGATTCTGTGGTGAAATGTCTCATGCCATCAGACGGTTAGAGACCAGGTTTATTTTTTCTAAATATGGAAGCATTGTCATGAGAAAAAGACTTTTTTTTT